>CM077263.1:15328569-15688569 GCA_039654775.1 Spinibarbus caldwelli
CCCAGAAGCAGACTGAGGCAAACACATCATGCGCCGGAGGAAACCTGCTGCTTCCACTCTGGCTGCAGCCACTCAGCCTGCTCGTCGCCGTGGGCGCCCCCCTGCGGCCGCCCCCGCTTCCGCGCAGACGCAGCAGCCTTCCACCAGGCAGCGTCGTGGAGCCGGTCGCAGGCAGGACGCCCAGCCCGTCCAGGCCACCGCCAAACCTGGCGGCAAGTGCAAGTGCAAGAGGCCCTGGGACGGTCGACCCAGAGATGGAGGAGACTGCTCGTCGGGAGATGGTGACTGCACCGAGGGCCGGGTGGAGTATCTTTTGTTTCATTTTGTTCCGCCGCTGGCCCAGCAGCCAGCGGTACCCAAAACATCAGTAAAGAGCGGTCTCCTCAATCTCTGGGTCTCAAGAGGAGGAGAGTGGTGATCCGTGCATCACAGGATCGCTTCCCTCCTCCTCTCTCGCCAGCAGGCAGCAGGTGGTTGCCCAAGAGCACCCCTGCTGCCCATTCGTGGAACCAGGTAAGGGTGGTAGCACTCCAGTCCCCGCTTCAAGTCGTCACACGCCGGGCTGTCACAAGCCTCAAGCCGGGTTCCTGTGTCTCCTCCCACACGAGGAGAAATCAGGTGAGTGTTACACTACACACCCAGACCCCGCCCCCTGCCATCACAGGCCAGGCCGTCACAGGCCCTGGGGCCGGTCCATGTGTTCCACCTCGCTGCCCCACCGCAGGCACGTCGGTGGCCCCGTTGGTCCCGCTGGGTCAGTCTCTCGGAGCCTGGTTAGCACTCCCCAGTCCGTCTCGGTGGCTCCTGCGGGCCATCAGACTCGGCTACACAATTCAGTTCGCCCGGCGTCCCCCCAAGTTCAGGGGCATCCGGTTCACTTCAGTCAAGACCGTCGTTGCCCCTGTCTTGCATGCGGGAATTGCAGTCCTGCTGGCGAAGGACGCAATTCAGCTGGTCCCTCCAGCCGATATGAGGTCGGGGTTTTACAGCCCTTACTTCATTGTGCCCAAGAAAAGCGGTGGGTTACGACCGATCTTGGATCTGCGAGTTTTGAATCGTGCACTTCACAAGATTACGTTCAAGATGTTGACGCAGAAACGCATTTTGGGTGCGTCCGTTCCCTAGATTGGTTTGCAGCGATCGACCTGAAGGACGCATACTTTCATGTTCGATCCTCCCGCGACACAGGCCATTCCTGCGATTCGCGTTCGACGGTCGGGTATATCAGTACAAGGTCCTGCCATTCGGGCTGTCCCTTTTCGCCTTGTGTCTTCACCAAAGTCGCAGAGGTAGCCCTTGTTCCCCTAAGAGAACGGGGTGTGCGCATTCTCAACTACCTCTCGAGAGCAGTTGTGCACACACAGGGACCTGGTGCTCAGGCACCTCAGCCAGTTGGGTCTTCGGGTCAATTGGGAAAAGAGCAAACTCGTGCCAACGCAGGGGATCTCTTTTCTTGGTTCGGTCAACCAGACAGCACGCCTCACCCAGGAACGTGCTCAGTCGGTGCTGAACTGCCTCAAGACTTTATCAGGCAGGACAGCGGTCCCACTGAAACTCTTTCAGAGGCTCCTGGGGCATATGGCTGCAGCTGCGGCCATAGTTCTGCTCGGTCTGCTCCATATGAGACCGCTTCAGCACTGGCTCCATGGCCGAATCCCGAGGTGGGCGTGGAAACGAGGTACTCACCGGGTTCAGATTACACCGGCCTGCCGCAAGACCTTCAGCCCGTGGTCAGATCCATCGTTCCTTTGGGCAGGAGTGCCCCTGGAGCAGGTATCCAGGCATGCTGTGGTATTCACGGATGCCTCGGCCACCGGCTGGGGTGCCACGTACAATGGGCACGCAGTATCAGGGGTTTGGACGGGCCCCCTTCTGCGTTGGCATATCAATTGCCTCGAGTTGCTGGCAGTACGCCTTGCCCTGTGCCGCCTCAGAGGGCGCCTTCAGGGCAGGGACGTTCTGGTCCGTACGGACAACGCTGCGACCGTTGCGTATATCAACCGGCAAGGCGGATTTGTGCTCCCGTCGCATGTCGCAACTCGCCCGCCACCTCCTCCTCTGGAGTCAGAAACATCTGAGGATCTTTGATCGTCTCCGTTCCCTCCTTCAGGGAACGAGAGTTACATACGTAACCGAGACGTTCCCCTTTCAGTCGGTCACTCCGAGTCACATCGGATGACCGACGAAATTGGGATCCCTACCAAAGTGCCACAGGAGCTGCCCCTTCCAGTGCCCTGTGTAGGCTTCCTGATCCTTCCTATAAGGCAGACGATCGGACCGGGCTCTACACAGAGAAGGTCAATTACTGTTGTTCCTTGAGTAACCCAAACAGTAGGACTAGGATAACACTGGGAAGCGTGCCCTTCCACTTGGAAGAGGCACACTGCGGAGTCACCTCCTCCCAGAGGGAGTTAAGTGACATTTAGACATGTGAAGTAACCCCGTAGGGCCCTATTCCACATGGAAGTCTCTGAGATGGCTTAGGCTGCATCATTAGAGACGGCACAACGTGGTCTGCCAGGGGAAACACGGCTGTAATAAGCATACCATGGAATACACATATGGGATCCCAGCAGGGTCTCTCATATGGGCACTAGCCTCCCACCAGATTTCAAGAATTCATTGGCTGAAAGGCCTGGCGTTGGACGCCCCGCAGCGTCCGGACGCCAGAGTGCTGGAGGACTCGACAGTGTTTGCCTGGTTAAGGAACTCTCTGGAGAATTAGGTGTAAGAACGCCACAAGCTGATTCTGAGCCGGCCCTCTCAGTGCCACTACCCATTTGAGGTGAGAACACAGGAGGAAACCGATTTGACATGTAGGCTATAAAACTTAGCGAATGTGTTGGGAGTCCCCCATCCCGCAGCTCTACAGATGTAGAGCGAGGCACCACGAGTCAGCGCCCATGACGATGCGACACCCCTAGTGGAGTGAGCACGCAACCTGAGCGGGCAGGACACACCTTGTGCTTCGTAGGCCAAGGTGATGGCATCCACTATCCAGTGGGCCATCCTCTGCTTGGAGACAGCCTTCCCCTTCTGCTGTCCTCCGTAACAGAGAAAGAGCTGTTCTGAGGTCCTGAAGCTCTGAGTTCTATCCACGTACTGTCGCAGTGCGCGTACAGGACAGAGCAAAGCTAGGGCTGGGTCTGCCTCCTCCAGGGGCAGCGCTTGCAGGTTCACTACCTGGTCCCTGAAGGGAGGGGTAGGAACCTTGGGCACATAGCCGGGCCGGGGCCTCAGTGTTGCACTGGAGTCAGCCGGCCCAAACTCAAGGCACGACTCGTCGACCGAAAATGCCTGCAGGTCCCCCACCCTCTTGATCGAGGCCAACGCAGTCAGGAGTAGGGTTTTCATGGAGAGAAACTTCAACTCGACTGATTGCAACGGCTCAAAGGGAGCAATTTGTAGGGCTCTTAGCACCAATGCCAAATCCCAAGAGGGTAGGGAGGGAGGACTAGGAGGATTTAACCTCCTGGCCCCCCTAAGAAACCTGACGACCAGATCGTGCTTCCCCACCAACCTCCCCTCGATGGGGTCGTGGTGGGCGGAAATAGCAGCAACGTACACCTTAAGGGTGGAGGGGGACAGCCTACGCTCCAACCCTTGTTGCAAAAAGGGAACCACGGCTCTGATCGATCATCTCTGGGGGTCCTCATCGTGAGAGGAACACCATTCAATGAACAGGTTCCACTTCAGCGCATAGGCCCGTCTCGTGGACGGTGCTCATGCTGAAGTGATAGTGAGAGCTACCTCCTGGGGCAGGTCACCTAGAACCTCTGCGTCCCGTCCAGGGACCACACATGGAGTTTCCACAAGTCTGGACGCGGGTGCCAGAGGGTGCCCTGTCTCTGAGAAAGCAGATCCTTCCTCAGAGGAATCGGCCAGGGAGGGGCTGTCACGAGGAGTATGAGTTCCGGGAACCAGGTCCTGTTGGGCCAATATGGAGCCACTAACAGGACCTGCTCCTCGTCCTCCCTGATCTTGCACAGTTTCTGTACTAACAGGCTCACTGGGGGGAACGTATATTCGCACAAGCCCTGGGGCCAGCTGTGTGCCAGTGCATCCGTGCCGAGCGTTGCCTCGGATAGGGAGTAGATTCACTGGCAGTGGGTGGTTTCCGGAGACGCAAACAGGTCTACCTGAGCAACTCCGAATCGACTCCAAATCAGCTGGACCGCCTGGGGATGGAGTCTCCACTCCCCAGGAAGTGCTGCTTGAGACAGTTCGTCGGCCACCTGATTGAAGACTCCTGGGATGTGGATGGCACAAAGGGACTTCAGATGCTTCTGACTCCAGAGGAGGAGGTGGCGGGCGAGTTGTGACATGCAACGGGAGCGTAAACCGCCTTGACAGTTGATATACGCAATGGTTGCAGTGTTGTCCGTACGGACCAGAATGTTCTTGCCCCGAAGGCGCCCTCTGAGGCAGCTCAAGGCAAGGCGTACTGCCAGCAACTCGAGGCAAGTGATATGCCAACGCAGTTGGGGACCCGTCCATACCCCTGATACTGTGTGCCCATTGTACGTGGCTCACCAGCCGGTGGCCGAGGCATCTGTGAATATCACAGCATGCCTGGATACCTGCTCCAGGGGCACTCCTGCCCGAAGGTATGAGGGATCTGTCCACAGGCTGAGGGTCTTGTGGCAGGCCGGTGTAATCTGAACCCGGTGAGTACCGCGTTTCCACGCCCACCTCGGGATTCAGCCATGGAGCCAGTGCTGAAGCGATCTCATATGGAGCATACTGAGCGGAACTGTCGCCGCAGCTGCAGCCATATGCCCCAGGAGCCTCTGAAAGAGTTTCAGTGGGACCGCCGTCCTGCCTGATAAAGTCTTAAGGAAGTTCAGCACCGACTGAGCACGTTCCTGTGTGAGGCGTGCTGTCTGGTTGACCGAATCCAACTCCATGCAGAGAAAAGAGATCCTCTGCGTTGGCACAAGTTTGCTCTTTTCCCAGCTGACCCGAAGACCCAACTGGCTAAAGTGGTCCCTGTGTGCGCACAACTGGTCTCGAGACTGTGCAAGTATGAGCCAGTCGTCGAGGTAGTTGAGGATGCGCACACCCAGTTCTCTCAGGGGGACAAGGGCCACCTCCGTGACTTTGGAATGGCCTGTGTCGCGGGAGGATCGAGACATGAAAGTACATGTCGTTCAGGTCGATCGCTGCAAACCAATCTAGGGGACGGACGCACCCAAAAATGCGTTTCTGCATCAACATCTTGAACGGCATCTTGTGATGTGCACGGTTCAAAACTCGCAGATCCAAGATTGGTCGTAACCCACCGCTTTTCTTGGGGACAATGAAGTAAGGGCTGTAAAACTGTAAAACTGTAAAACCTTATATCGGCTGGAGGGACCGGTTCTATCGCATCCTTCGCCAGCAGGACTGCGATTTCCGCACGCAAGACAGGGGCATCGATGGCCTTGACTGAGGTGAACCGGATGCCCCTGAACTTGGGGGGACGCCAGGCGAACTGAATCACGTAGCCGAGTCTGATGGTCCGCAGGAGCCACCGAGATGGACCGGGGAATGCTAGCCAGTCTTCGAGAGACCGTGCCAGCAGGACCAACGGGGCCACCGACGTACCCGTGGTGGGGTAGAGAGGTGGAACACAGGGACCTGGCTCGGGGCCTGTGACAGCCTGGCCTGTGATGGCAGGGGGCGGGGTCTGGGTGTGCAGTGTAACACTCACCTGATTCCTCCTCGTGTGGGAGGAAACACAGGAACCCGGCTTGAGGCATGTGACAGCCCGGCGTGTGACGACTTGAAGCCACCCTCTGCCTGCTGGCGAGAGAGGAGGAGGGAAGCAATCCCGTGATCCACGGTTCACCACTCTCCTCCTCTTGTGACCCAGAGATTGAGGAAACCGCTCTTTTATTGATGTTTTGGGTACCGCTGGCTGCTGGGCAGGGAAGGAGTGGTGAAGTCACCACCGGGGGAGGGAGTGGTGCAGTCACCATCTCCCAACGAGCAGTCTGCTCCATCTCTGGGTCGCCCGTCTCAGGGCCTCTTGCACTTGCGCTTGCCGCCAGGCTTGGCGGGGCCCTGGACGGGCTGGGCGTCCTGCCTGAGACTGGCTCTACGACGCTGCCTGGTGGAAGGCTGCACGGGAGCGGGGGCGGCCGCAGGGGGGCGCCCACGGCGACGAGCAGGCTGAGGGGCTGCAACCGGGGTGGAAGCAGCAGGTTTCCTCCGGCGCATGATGTGTTTGATCATCTCAGTCGGCTTCTGTGCTGCCGAAAACTGCTGGGCAAAGCTCTCGACAGCGTCGCCGAAAAGGCCGGTCTGCGACACGGGAGCATTCATTTACATTTACATTTATGCATTTAGCAGACGCTTTTATCCAAAGCGACTTACATTGCATTCAAGTTACAGTTTTACATTTTATCAACTCTTACTTTCCCTGGGAAATGAACCCTTGACCTTGGCGTTGCTAGCGCCATGCTCTACTGTTTGAGCTACAGGAAAGCATTCAGGAACTGTACCTTCTCCTGCTCCTTCATGTAAGCCAGACACAGCCAGAGATGGCGCTCCTGGACCACTAGTGTGGACATCGCACAACCCAGAGACTGTGCAGTCACCTTCGTCGCTCAAAGCATGAGTTCTGTAGCAGCACGCAGTTCATGTAGAACCGCCAGGTCGTAGCCACCCTCGTGCAGGTCTTTCAGGGCTTTGGCCTGGCGGACCTGCAGTAATACCATGGCATGGAGGGCAGAAGCCGCCTCCCCACAAGCTCTGTAAGCACTGCCAGTTAGGCCTGACGAATACTTACAGGCCCGTGAGGGGAAACACGGGTCACCCCGCAGATTGGTAGTGGCTGTTGGACACAGTTGCATGGCCACAGACCGCTCCACCGAGGGGATGCCCACGTACCCCAAAGCGGCCCCACCATCGCGGGTGGTGAGGGTGGAGGAGCCACAAGATTTGTTTCGGGCAGTGAAATGTGCCCTCCATGATCTAGTGAGCTCCTCATGCACCTCCGGGAAGAATGACACCGGATGGGGGCGTTGAGAACCAGCGAGAAACCATTCGTCCAGCCTCGAAGGATCGGGATGCGGTGGAGGATTCCACACGAGCCCGACATTCTCGGCAGCCCGGGAAAGCATAGCTGTTATCTCTGGGTCTGGCTCGGACAATGCTACCACACCCGAAGGGGGCAACGCAGTTGAGTCGTCATCCCCGAAGAGAGAGGGATCGCCCTCCGATGCAGCGATCGACATCTGGTCGTCAGAGGGGGCACCGAATGAAATGAGCCCAGCCCGCTCCAACGGCAGCTCCACCGGCTGCAGAGTGCTTGAGGGGTGAGGAGCTCCACTTGGGGAAGCCCTCACCGTGATCCTCAAATTACCTCTGACTCCACCAGACGCAACACCGCCCCGGGTGCTGGATCGAGGCAGAGGGACTCCGCCATGTTTGACATAGCGGAGTCTTTTATGCAACTCCGAGATGGTCATGTCCCCACAAGAAGAACATGTCCCATCCACGAATGCTTCCTCAGCGTGCTGAATGCCCAGACATGTGAGGCAGCAATCGTGACCGTCCTGAGGTGCCAGGAAACGAACATACCCAGAAACGCACGGGTGATAAGACATCTATAAAAAGACGCGATCACCCGTGTTGGTCTTTTAGAGAAATGCTCTTTTAGAGAAATTGCTCTTTTAGTGCTGAAGCACACAGGGGAGCTGGCCACCGCACACTCCTGGTGTGGCTGTCTACACGATCTTTGATGAAGCCGCGAGACCGTGAGCACCGCTGCTGTTGCCGTAACGCTCGTTCACTCTGCAACACTGAAGTAGTGCAGTGCACCTGCTGCCTCTTATACTCACGCTGTGATCAGCGGCAGCTGGATGCAATAATCGCATGCCAATGTCCATTGGGCTCATTTAGTTACACTCGAAGTGGATTGGTCTCTCTGGCGAGATCCCAATTTCGTCGGTCATCCGGCGTGACTCGGAGTGACCAACTGAAAGGGGAACAGTAAATAATTTGAGAAGTGGGGGAAATGACACTGTTTTTATTACTTAGAAAAAATGTCTAGAATGCCTGTTGGACTTTTTGTTGGAAAAATTAAATGACATGAAATGAAATTAAATGAAATTAAACAGAGGTAGAAATGACACTGGTGGAAATTAAACTTTTTATTACTTTTCAGGAAAAAGTCTAGATCGATGGACTTTTTGTTGGGAAATAAAATAAAATAAAATAAAACAAAATAAAATAAATCTCTAGTGAGAGTGTTGTACGAGACTTTTTTTTTTCTTAAAAGATATCCTCAGAAGTTTAGAACTTTTTTTCTCTGGTGTTAGGGCACCAAAATGAAAATCTGGAGAGCAAAAAAACAAAAACAAAAAAGAAGATATTACTCTGCAAACATGCAAAGGAAAAACAGCTGTAGACATGTTCAGACCAGTCAAGTGTTTCATTTCCGTTATCCAGAACTGAGATTTCTCTGTAAGATAATCTCCTCCAGCATGGTGGCTTTCTTGAGTGTTGCTTCAGCGCCTAAAAATACACCAGCAAACAAATGGACGGGTGCCATTGCTTTTTTCCTGTTGACATCAACCGTCTCTCCCCTCCTCCTGGCCTGCATGGCTGCTAGTCCAACTGCTGCTTCATTAATGCATTTCCTTCTCCTTGCGCTTCAGAAATCCATTAATCATTGAATTGCAAAGTACATCACTCCAAGTCTCTCACTTAATTTATAATGTCACCTGACAGAACCCTGTTCAGCTGACACCAAAAAAACAGTCGCGGTATTTCCTACTACAATCATTTGGTGTAATTTCCAATAGGATATTGATTTTTGTGTGATGTCACTTAGAATAAACGCATGTTCACACAGGTTACATCATTGACCCCTTATTAGCCCACCTCTTTTGTGGACACACACATACACGCAACACAATCCAGTCCAGAGCTGCTGCTTCTATTTTTAGCAAGGGGTCCTGCATCAATTGGGCCCTTATTATTATAATTTAACTGAGCGGTCCCTCCCGCCTCTCCTTCCTGCAGAGGTTCACTTAAATTATAGCCATCCGCCTCCCCCCGCTAACACTCAGCTCTCTGATAACTTAATGCCATGCACATACACACAGAGTAAATAAACACAGAAGCTCGCTAGCATCAATTGTCTTGCACAAACTCTCAAGCAAGCAGCACCGCAATGCTTCAACGGCATCTATATGGGACCGTTAGCATTTCTGTGTATATGTTATGCTGTTTATTTTGGTTTCATAGAAACGGAGTATATATTTGGATGGAGCAACTGGGTACTGGAGTGCATGGGCAACTACCTGTTAAGCTGAAACTATTTCTTAAATCCCACCATAAACACTCCCACTATAAACACCCGCCCACGAACACACAAGCATGCACATACCAACACTGGCATGCACACATGACACATGCATATGCTTGAATTTTCTTTTAGGAGTCAAGTACATACGCTTTTACAGGCCCTGATGTTTGCTTTTGTACAAAATCAATCAGATATATTGATAGCATCATGCAATTCTAGCTCTGAGGCATAACCCTTTTGCTGTGCCAAAATGTTACTTGTGCATGATGCTAGTATTGGTGTTTCTATGGCAACTGCCTACACACACATGCCCACATGATACTGAGTATTAAACATGCATTACATTCCCAAAATGTTTTGTAGTCTTGGTAACGCCAAGTGCTTTGACACAATGTTGGCAGAAAGTTTATAATTAAATATGCAGAAGCTCAGTATCATTTAATCATCGTTCACAAGGGCCCAGAGTGCCTCTAGATAACAGAAAATCAGCCTGCCTTATTTACACTGGTAATACCGATGTCAACACATGGCACTATAGACACAATGAGCTGCAAATACATATACAGTGTTGGGGAGTAACTAGTTACATGTAATGGAGTTGCATAATTTAATTTACAAAATGTAATTGTAATCTGTTACAGTTATTGAGAAAAAATGTGTAATCAAATTAAACTTACTCATGAAAATGTTAACGATTACAAATGGGGTTACATCTGAATATTTTCACAAACACCCACATACAGATTTAATTGATTTCTTTCCCAAATTCCAATATATTTAACCTCAGAACTTTCTCAAAGTAAAAAGAGGTGACGAAGTCTGATTTTGTGGTGGCTGTGCTTTAAAATTAATTTATTATAATCTTAATTCAAGTGATGAAGGATTTTGAAAGTCTGACAGTATTCAGTGTTGAGTACTACTGTAAGGTTAACCCTGCCTGGTTTAAATGTTTGAAAATTATTAATTGTTGAAAACATTCTGTAATACACTACCTGGTCTCATGAAGAAAATGTATCTCTGGGAACTTTTTCGCATGATGCGAAATACGTAGCAATAAGTACATATCACTGCAGTTTCCAACAGAAATGAACTCTAGAGGTGGTAAAACATCGAGCACTTGTAATCGTTTTCGTACACAGTTATGATTACAGCTCCATATGTTTCACTTTCCGGACATAACAAGCTTGTTCGGTAGCTCAGCCGGCACAGAATTGGACTTAAGATTTGGAATCCTTGGGTACGAATCCCTTCAAAAACATGACTCACGATGAAAGAGCTGAAAGATGAGAGATCAAAAAACAAGCTAAAACGGCATGCTTGCGATTGCGTTTTTACGTCACATTCACTTTTGTTCATACTATCGGGCAGGTTTAGGTGTAGTGCAGATGGTACGTTATTTTAAATGGCATGGAGCATTAGACTTATAGCGCCACTCAATGGACATTTGAAGTCAGAACTGCGGTGACACCTACAAAACCAACGTCACATAAAATGTACCATATGTACGTTCATCTGTTCTAGGGGAAAAACGAGCACTCTTTTAGCACCACCCAGTGGACATTTCGCATCAAATATGTCACAAAACGTACATGGTGGTTCATATTTCACATCTTCCAAAAAAGTTCATGAGACCAGGTTGGCAATATTCTGTAATATTTTAGTGCTTTCTAGAACATTCCTGAACGTTGTGGAACAAATAATACATCGTACACTTCTGAAATTTTTGATGACTTGCTTTTGGTTTATGTTAAACTGTTGTTGTTAGCTCAGTATTATGCATGTACCATGTAATTTTTGTACATGAATAATAACATATTAGCTCGTATAAGCTGTCAATATATTTTTTTAGTTTTCATGAGCAATGTTAATGATACACCAAAAGTAATGTGATTTTTTTGTATTCAGCATGTCAAAGAAATGTTAAAAATAAAAGGGAAACAAAACTTTTATAACAATTTGTTTCATGGTGTAATTATTAAAAATAATATTATGAACAATTGTAATTACATTCTGTATTTTTTATACATAAATTCTAATATAAATTCATAATTTTAAATAAAAACATTCCATTCCATTTTAAAAATGTAAAATAAATCATAATATACTATAAAAATTCTAATAATTAATTATAATTATATATGTATGTATGTATGGTTCAGTTGAAGTGTATAAGAAATTATCTTTTAATAGTTGTTTAATATGATTTTTATTTATTTATTTATTTATTTTTTTGAGAAATACTATTTACAGAAACCAATATAAACTGGTCTCATTCTGGGGCTTGACAGGCACAGCAAAAAGAAAAAAAAAAAGAGGGTACCTCTTTATATTAGGTGGCTTTAACTACTATGTACTTACATCAAAATAAAAGTACAATGTACTTATTGTGTTCATATTGTATTGCTAAACACATTTTCTGCTACTGAGGTGGGGTACGGGTAAGGTTAGGGATAGGTTTGGTGGTGTAGATAGGTTTAAGGGTGGGTTAAGGTGTAAGGGATGGGTCAACAGTGTAATTATAAATGTAATTACAGAAATTAATTACAGATGTAATTACATGCAGGTGTTTTTTTTATATATAAGTACAATGTAAAAACAAGAATGCACACAATAAGTGCACTCAATACAATGATTAATTTAAATGTAAGTACACTGGCTAAGGCCACCTAATATAGTTAAGGCCACCTAATATAAAGTGGGACCAAAAAAGGTAATTATACTATAAATAATTTACTGTATGAAATAAGGAATCACAGTTCATCTAAGTCTTCATGAAATAAATAAAAAAGAGTATAACTGTAATGGATAAGCCAATAGGACATTTTAACATAAACAGAAGCCTGTATGAGCTAGTCCCATTCTGTGGTTAAGACAGACAGGCATAGCAGCAAGATGTTTACTTGTTAGGGTGCACTGATGTAGGCGGCTGACTAGCACATTTCTTTTGAAGTGCAGAGGCAGTATATTACAACTCCTTATTAAATTGTGTCTATTGCTTTGTCACTATTTCATTTATTTTTTCCACCTTGTCCTTCACCCTCACATTATGGCTCATAGCAGACTATGCACAAGAGTCAGAAAAATCAATGCAGATGTATTGATCACCCATCATTTGAGGCTAGAACATCAATCACACACACCGCACTGTTTGGCTTCACAAAAATGCAGTGGTCAGAAAAAAAAAGACACATTTCTAACCATTTGGTGAAGTATGTGACTTATATAGCAAATATATATATATATATATATATATATGTAAAATAAATCATAATATTAAAAACATTTATATATTATAAACGGTTATTTTTACGCTTTTTTTCTTTTTATAAATAAACATAAAATATGCTATAATTGTAAATATAAATACCTACAGTGGGTACGGAAAGTATTCAGACCCCCTTAAATTTTTCACTCTTTGTTATATTGCAGCCATTTGCTAAAATCATTTAAGTTCATTTTTTTTCCTCATTAATGTACACACAGCACCCCATATTGACAGAAAAACACAGAATTGTTGACATTTTTGCAGATTTATTAAAAAATAAAAACTGAAATATCACATGGTCCTAAGTATTCAGACCCTTTGCTCAGTATTTAGTAGAAGCACCCTTTTGATCTAATACAGCCATGAGTCTTTTTGGGAAAGATGCAACAAGTTTTTCACACCTGGATTTGGGGATCCTCTGCCATTCCTCCTTGCAGATCCTCTCCAGTTCTGTCAGGTTGGATGGTAAACGTTGGTGGACAGCCATTTTTAGGTCTCTCCAGAGATGCTCAATTGGGTTTAAGTCAGGGCTCTGGCTGGGCCATTCAAGAACAGTCACGGAGTTGTTGTGAAGCCACTCCTTCGTTATTTTAGCTGTGTGCTTAGGGTCATTGTCTTGTTGGAAGGTAAACCTTCGGCCCAGTCTGAGGTCCTGAGCACTCTGGAGAAGGTTTTTGTCCAGGATATCCCTGTACTTGGCCGCATTCATCTTTCCCTCGATTGCAACCAGTCGTCCTGTCCCTGCAGCTGAAAAACACCCCCACAGCATGATGCTGCCACCACCATGCTTCACTGTTGGGACTGTATTGGACAGGTGATGAGCAGTGCCTGGTTTTCTCCACACATACCGCTTAGAATTAAGGCCAAAAAGTTCTATCTTAGTCTCATCAGACCAGAGAATCTTATTTCTCACCATCTTGGAGTCCTTCATGCGGGCTTTCATGTGTCTTGCACTGAGGAGAGGCTTCCGTCGGGCCACTCTGCCATAAAGCCCCGACTGGTGGAGGGCTGCAGTGATGGTTGACTTTCTACAACTTTCTCCCATCTCCCGACTGCATTTCTGGAGCTCAGCCACAGTGATCTTTGGGTTCTTCTTTACCTCTCTCACCAAGGCTCTTCTCCCCCGATAGCTCAGTTTGGCCGGACGGCCAGCTCTAGGAAGGGTTCTGGTCGTCCCAAACGTCTTCCATTTAAGGATTATGGAGGCCACTGTGCTCTTAGGAAGCTTAAGTGCAGCAGAAATTTTTTTGTAACCTTGGCCAGATCTGTGCCTTGCCACAATTCTGTCTCTGAGCTCTTCAGGCAGTTCCTTTGACCTCATGATTCTCATTTGCTCTGACATGCACTGTGAGCTGTAAGGTCTTATATAGACAGGTGTGTGGCTTTCCTAATCAAGTCCAATCAGTATAATCAAACACAGCTGGACTCAAATGAAGGTGTAGAACCATCTCAAGGATGATCAGAAGAAATGGACAGCACCTGAGTTAAATATATGAGTGTCACAGCAAAGGGTCTGAATACTTAGGACCATGTGATATTTCAGTTTTTCTTTTTTAATAAATCTGCAAAAATGTCAACAATTCTGTGTTTTTCTGTCAATATGGGGTGCTGTGTGTACATTAATGAGGAAAAAAATGAACTTCAATATAACAAAGAGTGAAAAATTTAAGGGGGTCTGAATACTTTCCGTACCCACTGTATATAATTATAAATATTTATATTATAACATTTGGGTGAGAGGCATTGATCTAACATACTGGAACAGACACTATCTGGTGAAACACAATGTGTGACTTCTTTGAATTGTGACTTGTTTTTTGATTTGTTAATCGTTTTTGGCAATACTAGTCAAACATCTGAAAATAAATGTATACTATATATGTAAATGTCACCCTTTATTCCCTTTCAAGTATCATTCACAGACCAACGCTAGTGAGCCGCAGTATAATGTCGCACTATTGAAATCAAACTACGGCGCCTTTGGTACTCATAGAATATATTTATAGCACGCACCATTTGTTCCTCAACCATTGTGTCTCCTGTAGTCCTGTGACACCTCATGCGTATGGATGGATGGTCTCCAAACTATTGCATCGTTTCTTCTTTTTTTTCCACTTGACCCTGTTTGAAAGACGAAGCAGATGCAGTTTTAGAGGCTTAATTACAGTTATGGAGGGAACTTTAATAGCACAGACCAGGCAGGTCATTCAACACCGCCTGAAACGCAATACAGCTGCTTCATATCTAATAATTGCTGTGACTACATATCCTCACGTATTGTTATACATTTTAAATCACATTTCATGCCGTACACATGGCTCCCAAAGGCAAACGGAATAAAAACAAGGACCCACTGCCACCATTGCATGGCAAAGTGTTTTCTTATACCCTGTAAAATATCTGCTACAATAGTAATGCAGTACATATTTGGCTTAGTGCCAAGTCACATATCACACATTGACTGCTGCCAGTCATAAAAAAGTCGATATATAGTGTATCTTGTTGACACTGGCTTCAGTACAGCTGACACTGTTAGTGTCCATTTAAGCCTACTTTACGACATTGAGGTTTCAAGTCACACCTGGTGATTATCAGTATGGATTTATTCATTGTTATCTGTCTTTCTCTGTCTAGCATGTAAAATGTATGTTATTTAAGACTGTACTGTAGCATTCTTTATGATATTAAGACTGTAAGATTTTAAATTTTATCAAATATAAAAATATTACATTTTAAAAATATAGATGTTATTATGATTTTAATAGAAATAGAATACAGTAAAATACAGTATAGCTACAGTAAAAACCTGCTGATGTTAACTGTAAATCACCTTAGATGAGATTATATTTTAAAACTGTCATTGTCATTTTAAAATGTAATTTTACTGTAAAATATTGTAATATTTTTAGAAGTAAAAGTTTGAATTACCTTATAAAAGTAACAATTAATATAGTATATAATGTAATATGTATTTTAGTGTAAAATGTTGTTCAAATTTGTGTTTCTTAAAATAAAAAGTATTAACCACCTTATGGAAAGAGGCGTTCCTTGAGCAAAAAAATCATGTTTGTTTAAATGTTATTTTATATATATATATATATATATATATATATATATATATATATATATATATATATATATATATATATATATATATATATATAATATTATAAATGATTCTAATTAAATAATTAAATTATTATAATATTTAAATTCTAAATAATTGTAGACATGAATAAAAATAGAATTTTTAATATGTTATGTTAAATTATTAAATACATGTTATACGTTACATTTATATTGTTAAATTATTATATATATTATATACTGTATATATAATAAATGTTTAAAAAGTAAATAGGATTGTTGATTGATGAGAAATGCAAACTATACAGAAACCTGTATGTAGTATATTGCATGATTTATGGTGTATAATGCAGCAAATATTATCATAGCTGATAGTTTTAATTTATTTATTTTACAGTAAGACCAATACATATTTATTTTCATATAAAATGTATGCAATATAATTTTATAAGATTATTTTCACTCCAGCAAGGGATAGACATTTTACAGGTGGTCAATATAGATTTATATTCTATGCCTATTCAAAAATGTACGGAACATAAACTTGGATAACAACTACAATAACACTTTAAGGCTATTTTATGAGGCTATTTTAAGCCTAAATGTGGCAAAACTGATATCTCACCTTGCATGCTTGTGGTGGACCACTGAACTCTTGAGAGAGAGGGAGAAAGAGAGAGTTCCTGCTGAAGTTGATCTGCTGCTGCCCTTGCTGATGTACAGACCAATCCAATTAGGTTTCACCTCTAGGCTGTGATGCAGCTCGTGCTTCAGACGATCCATTCCGTACACACACACACACACACACACACACACACACACACACAGAGACACACACGCGCGCTCAGTGTCACTCTGCAGCTCCACACACAGTGCGCGCGCCCTCCGCTTTTACGCGTCCGACATCTGCAGACATCCCGACTCACCGTATCAAGCCATCGATGGAGGCAAGGCAAGGGGAGCTCTTTTAGTCACAGAGATTTCCCGCTGTTCTGTGGGATCTCCTCACCCTTTTCATGTTGAACAAAATGTGGAACACTTGTCCGGTCATAACTGAAGCCTCCGTTGAGAGCTAGGAATCTTCGAGGAAACCCGCAGGCGTCTTTTCTCCCGTTTGCGCACACAGCGGTTTGTATATGCAAACGGTGGTTTACTTCAGGAAGGTAAGAAATATAGTTTGTTGCATAAACATTGTTATGGCAAGTCGTGATGCCTGGACGTCACTTGTTTGAGTGGAAAAGCTGAGATGAAGTGAAAGGAGATTTGTTTTTCAGAACAGGTTCATTTTGTAATAGCAACGCTACAAAGTTAAAGGCAATCGCTCGTCAATGCAACGCATACAGTAGAACGGTTTTAATAGGCGCTGATGCGTTTGACAGCTCTTAATGTGAGAAACACAGTGGTACAGATGGGCACAAGTTATAAACGTTGATATTTTTTGGGGATATATATGACTTCTAAACGAGAATAAGATAATGTGATGATTATGAAAGAGAAAGAGACTGTTTGAGCTACTGAAACTGTTGCATCTTTGCAGTTTTTTGTCTTTTGTTCAAGCACATGTGCAATTAGTACTACATACAAATGATTTGTAATCTTTTAATGTAAAATATTTCAAAATTAACTAGTCATTTTTTCAGTATTACAGAATCACTACACTATGTAATCACTATTACACCAATGATTGTCATTTTTAAGGTATCAGGTTAAAAAAAAACATAAATATTGCAGTATTTAATGCTGTTAATGTTAAAAAATGCAATTAAATTAGTTAAATTTGTGTATAAAATAAAACAAAGAGATTTTGAAGCTTCTGCTTTATTTGTTTAAGAAAGAAAAAGGAGTTCTGCATGTTTTGACATCCATTATATCTGCTCACATATCGGCTTACATTAGACTCCTGAATGCAACCTTGAAATGATAGAAGGCCAATGATGAATATTGAATGTGGCAACGAGATAATGCTTGTGTTAATTACTAATTCTATTTAGTTTAAACAAGATGTGCCACGATTCTCTTAGCTTAGACTTTGGCGAAGTATACCGGAGCTTAAGTTTTTTCTTTACATACAGGGCACGCTTGGCTGGTGATATGTTAATCGGATCTAATGCTGGCATTTACTGTAGTTGTACTTCCAGATGTACTTTGCAAAACAATTACAGTACAATCTGACATATTCCTAATGGATCTCAGAGGAGGGGCATTTCCTAAATAATCATGAGCTGAATGAATATTTTGCACTGCATGGAAAAATGTAATTTCAAGGTGGAAACAACAGGTGTTCTGAATATATACTCCAGATATTCCAGCATCCTCTCTGTTTTGTCTTTCTTCACAGCCATGGAGGGACTCGTCTAAGGAGGACCCAACATAATCATCTTTTTCCAGTTATCTTCTGGTTGATTTTCATCTTTACACCTCTTCCTGGCATCTCCTCGTGCACAATGGCAGAGAAGACCGGACTTGGGGTTCCGAAACCTGGAGGCAGATCTGCGACTTCGCTTCCACCTGAGCCTATCGAGATCATCCGGACCAAGGCCTGCTCCAGGAGGGTCCGTCTCAATGTCGGGGGCCTCAACCATGAGGTCTTATGGCGGACCTTGGACCGGCTTCCCAGAACCAGATTAGGCAAACTCAGAGACTGTAACACCCACGAGTCTCTAATGGAGGTCTGCGACGACTACTGCCTGAATGAGAACGAGTACTTCTTTGACAGACACCCTGGTGCGTTCACGTCCATCTTGAATTTTTACAGAACTGGAAAGCTGCACATGATGGAGGAAATGTGCGCTCTGTCTTTTGGGCAAGAGCTTGATTACTGGGGCATCGATGAAATCTACCTGGAGTCATGCTGCCAGGCTCGCTACCATCAGAAGAAAGAGCAGATGAATGAGGAGCTGAGGAGAGAGGCAGAGACTTTGAGAGAGAGGGAAGGAGAGGGAGAATTTGATAACACCTGCTGTTCAGACAAGAGGAAGAAACTTTGGGATCTTTTGGAGAAGCCAAGTTCCTCAGTTGCTGCTAAGGTAAGGTGCCGTGGTACACAACGTGACAGTTTGGGCCTCCAGGGGTGTTTGGCAGCTCGCCAATAACCATTTTCATAAAACAACACAAGTCCTTCCTAGGTGCAGTTCAGCTTTATTGTGTGTTCTGGTTCTTCAATGCATTTGGTTGTTTCAGAGTAGCTCTGTTCCCAAACAGGTTGCTTGCTTCTAAGGTTGCTTGCTTCTAAGACAGCATCCTAACTGTTAGAAAACCTCATAAATTACCAATTTGGAATATTCTACATTGGCAGTATTGCACAAGAAATTCAGATATAGAGTTTGATATTAGCATGTTGCTAAGCTAACAGCACAATACTCTTTCTGTTTTGTTCTGTTCCCAAACCTAGTAGCTATTTTTCACTAGACAGCTGCTTTCTAAGATTGGTACCTCAATTGTGACCAGAACTTCATAGGCAGGTCTGAACAGGAGACTGTTTTGACATTAGAATCTTTGGCGTTAGCACGTTGCTAAGCTAAACACACAATAATGGTGTGAAATTCAGTCATTTCTATAGGAATCCATGCAATTAAGATTTTTGCATAAGGACAAATTTCCTTACAGATTTAGCAACGGGATTCGCACTGAACAACCAAAAACCGCTCAGTTTGACTTCTGTGTGAGCTGTGTTTTATATATCACTACACTAATTACAATAAACAATGGACCATTTTACCTGTGAAATTTCGCTAATGTGATTGCACCTAATAAGAATAAAAATATAGCTCACAAAACATAATTTGGCAAAATATTCTGTTTTTATTTTTTTATTAAAAAATTATAAAAATCTTAATGAGAGAGAGAGAGAGCAAAAAAGTCTTCCAAACATTGTCTTTAGCTATACGCTTTGATAAACCTCTAGTTGTGATGTTTTGAGGACAGATTTTGTATTGTTTTTATATTATATGTACATATATGCATATATGCACATTGTACGTTTTTATTTTTCTCACTTTTTCTGCCATCTTAGATATTGGAAGTTCAATGCAGTGCATTCTAGGATTGCCTTCTTCAAGAAGGCTATACGCAGTGATTTTGGTTAAAATCGTGGAACAACAGTGTCTCACTAAAATGGTCTCACTTAGTTTTGGAACAGAGCATTTGTATCTGGATTGTATTATTATATTGCTCCAGCAGTAACAGAAAGATCTAAATTGATCATATTTATGACTACTGGAAAAATGCTGTGCAAACATGTTGTTTGGTAAATTGGGTGTATACTAATTTCAGTAGCAGGGAAATAACTTTTTTTGTAAGTGTAATGAGTACAGTGGATGCAAAAAATGCGATAAGTTTTGGTGCTGCAAAGGTTTCGTCTGTGGTGGAAGAGCTTGTTTTGCCGTTACGGATCACAGACAGTTGGCACCAGTTGGCAGTTAGCTGTCGTATGCAATGTGTGCAAGAGCAGCTCTGCTCGTTGAGTCAGAGTGACCATGTATGTCACATTAAAACTTGAATAGACAAATGAATATATAATGCATATTTAGTGCTTGTTGAATTTTTGAACGCTGTTGTTTGTATATGTAAGAAAGCCATGTTCCTTTTGAAAAGGTTCATCTCACACAATGCTACATCTATCCGATTACATTCATTTGATCATTCATTGTACTTGCTCACAATGCTGAGAGAACCGATGGTTGTATGTCCCGTGCAGCTTCTAATGTGTGCCTGTATCTATGGGCGTACAGTGCACTCTAAGTCATCCATTGGCTGGGGGAAACGCAGATGAAATTCAATCACTGATCATTTACGAGGAGTATCCTGCATAGAGCTCAGCTCAGATGAGGATTATATTTCACGTCTGAGATAGCGTATCATAAAAACATCCCCTTAAAGTATGACAAAACTACACGGATGTGAGACATAATGAAAATATAGAGTTGTTAGCATAACTGTTTTGGATGTCCTGCAGTGCGTGTTGTTTTTACCACAAATGCAGTGTCATCCGTTTTGTTGGACATTTCCTCCACCTATATGGGAATCATGGCTGATTCAATTTCAGCCTGCCTCCACCCGCTTAATTTATGAGACAGGCTCATGATGGAAAGAGCAGGAAGATTGTGGTGATATAGAAGGCATCGGCTGTTTCCTGCACTGGGTGTGGATTATAAGAGCTCTGACACTCACTGTGGTCTGGGAACACTGTGGTAATGCCTTGATTTTACCTCACAGGCAAGTGAGGGAGAATCATTTGTGTTTGTCAGTGCTCTGTAAAGGCTTTCTAAACAGCATGCAAAGGCACAAAGAGAGGAAATTACATGCTTGGAGTGTATAGTGTGCGCGCGTGTTCCCAAATGTATGAACAACAGCTTGCTCATAGATCTTTGCCTTAGAGCCTCATGCAGTTTGAATAAGGGAAGCCTCTTTATATTCACAGGAAATCCCTCATATCAAAATATGTGCATGGTGCAGAGAAACCAATTTAAAGCTGGAGCTTGTCATTTTTGAGTCACCAAACTAAATGATTGTGGGAAACACGGGGGAAATTTAATTAATGTAATTTATTTTCAGTCAGTTTGTCTTTTCAGTGTAATTTAGATGTGTTCGTTTTAATTATATTTATTTTGTAGTTTAGTTTTAGTATTTTAGGGCTGCCAAAGTTAATGCGCTAACTGGTAGAATTTTAAAATGTTACATTTCTCAGTCTAATGTTATTGTTATCTAGTGGTATTTTCATGTTTAATGCATTCAAGTTTTATAATATACAATGTATCAAAAGCTAATTGATTTGTGAAAATTTTTATTTTATTTTAGTAAGTTTTGCAATCCTGAAAATGTACTTTATTTGTTTCCCAGTTATGGTTAATTATTATTTTTATGTATGGTTTTTAGTTTTATGTCTGATGTTTCTAACCCTTTAATGACAGACCTGCAGTGAGTTATGAGGTTGTTAATCAATTATATATGCCTTTGTTGAAGCCACCAGCCTGCATTATTTCTATTTAATTATTAAATAATATCATGAAAAAAAAAATTACACCAGTCAGAGAATCATGACAAGCAAAATCGTGGCGAGTCAGTCTTCATACACTTTCAATCTACCTAAGTACTTGCATATATATGCATATTTTGCAATAAACGCAAAATATACTTTCTACAGTATGTACGCAATCAACAAGTTTTATATTTCTCATTTGTTTTTAATTTGATTGTCATTTGCAATGCTTCATGTGATAGTATTTTTTATTTTAACTAAAGCCATCAAGTACACAGTCTTATACATTTGTCTTTTTGTCCTATTTTACTTCTATGCTTCAAGTGAAAGATTTTAATGTTGTGATTCACCTCATACTTGGTTTTCTTGGTTCATGGCTTGAAACTCCTAATAAACACTTTTTAAAAATCCCTATGGAAAAAATATTTTGCTGAAAAGTGGATGGGCACCGTTGCACTCAATAACTCTGTCAAACAGGTTCCCAGTCTACTATTTGTTAGACAAACATTCAGTCCCACCTCCAAATTGGTTGAATCAATGTTGGCCACGCCCCTTGTCTGCAATTAGTTGGACAAACAGAAAAAGGAGAAACAGAATAAGGTTTTTTGAGACAAGTTGCTTATTTTGTCTGACCAAATCACTTATTTTTCTAGACAGAATTGATTTTAACATGGACAGTTCAGCTTTAAGCTACAGAACATTTACAGAATGAGAGAAAGAGAAGAAAAAAAGAATAAAAATGCTCTTAGGAAATGATCCGATCTTTCCCTGGTCAGTAAAGGAGCATTACACGCTCGAATGCCCCCCCCCCAACGCTGCAACACTGCTCGCACACATGCAGAGATCTCGTTACATCTCCTCAGAGGAATCTCCACTAATGTGTCCAAACATTACAACGCCCAGCAATCATTTACCACGCTTCCTTCACAGTGAACACAGGTTAAAAATGGAAAAAGAGATGATTGACACATTGTTTAGGGGGTCAGATAAAAGGCAGAGTTGCATGAGCCCAGAACAGCATGTATTTTGAGAAAATGATGGACTGGATTGAGAAAGTGAAAAACAGTGGTAATCTAAGTGAAACCCCAGCATGCATCACTTCCTGAATCAGTTCTTTTCAAACATTGGCCATGAATAATAAATGTAATGGTCAGTTCACACACAGGCACAGATTCACATTCACACAAACATGCACACATACATTTTGATGTAATGTTGTGGTCCTGACTTACAGAGGTAACATTCACAGAGGAGAGAGAATCATTTGGGAGAGTTGCACCTTGACGCTATACGCCTATAAATAGGCAGCTGGCTAATGCAACAGTAGCCTTAGGTGAGGGTACAACATTTTTACTCACCAAGAGGATTGTACCAAAGGACGAAAGATATAGGAAGTCCTTCACAGGACAAACCGAGAAGGACTGGTAAAAACAAAACAA
This sequence comes from Spinibarbus caldwelli, assembly GCA_039654775.1. Taxonomy (NCBI): domain Eukaryota; kingdom Metazoa; phylum Chordata; class Actinopteri; order Cypriniformes; family Cyprinidae; genus Spinibarbus; species Spinibarbus caldwelli. The sequence goes on from CM077263.1 coordinate 15,351,636, forward strand.
GATGCATTCATCCAAATGAAAGTCATTTATCTTCATAATGAATCTCTCATTTAAAGATTAAATATAGAATTTAGAAGATGTTAGACTGCATTAATAAATCAAAGTGGAGATGACGGAAATGCACTTTCAAGTACAGTAGTGGAGTGCTTGTGTGGCGTTATATACAGTAGGGTCATGCATCATACATTAAACCATATGTTTGTCCACATCTGCAGAATTTTCCTCCAGGAACTAAACCACATTGGGTACAGCACATGTCTTCCATTTTATTATAATCAGAGTTGTAAATAAGCAAAGTAGCTATAAATACAGCATGCTAAGAGATGGAAGGCCACATTCCTACCAGATGCACTGCTTCAGGTGCTTTTAGTAAGTGTGTCAATGAATAATTTCATTTGCCATATAATTATCTTTCAAGGCATTTCCTGCAAATCTAATTTTATATATTTATTATGTCTTTTATGTATATATATATATATTTTCAATGCCATGTTCCTATGTGATTTCATTACTTTTTTCAAACATTTAGATAATACATATCAACACCACTTCTAAATCTTTAAATTAAATTTATGCACTGAATGTTTAATTAATGCCATTTATTCTTAATACAATTCTTTTAATTCTATTTTCAACGATAGGGGAAAATTAAAATTCTGGCCAATACTCTTAAGCCACTTATTATTTTCATGGCCGATAACCAATAAATGGCTGATATTAAAATTCTATACTTTGTCTGAATAAATAAAAAATACAACACTGAAATCAATTATTTTAAATGTTGCAAGTGAATTTAGGCATCACGGCATTATAATCTACAGTATGAAAAATTTACATTCATTTTAAGATTTGCTAAAGATTACAATTTTACAGTGTTATTCAAATATTAGTATTTTTAAAGATTAACTTTAAGTGAGCGTTAACTGACAGCAAAGGTAATATACATGTAAAAATAAAGAAAATGAGCAGGAACAATTAAATATCCATTTATCAGCCAATACCAATAAGTTAAAAAGCCGATAACCGATATTGTACTGATATATTGTGTATCTTTATTCTATAAACAAAGGATTTTCAGGTGTCTTTTTTAGAAGCTCTCCCTATATTGATATTGTATTGGTGTAATAAAAAATGTTCTAGAACTACTCTTCACGCACTTGATAATATGAATAGTATTCAAAATAAATTCTTCAAAATAAATATAAATGCATAGTGAGGCCCTGAAGCTCACTCAGTATTTGGTTGGTTCATAATATGTGATTTATTTATAGTTTCATATGTCTCGCATACACCGCAGTGCCAGTGTATCTTTGTTATTTGCTGAGTAACATCTGTGCCCTGTAGGTTTAAGTGACTGTCGCAGAATTGTAGAGCTCACTCAAACTTAAGTTAATAACCTTACTGAGTATTCATGCTAGAAGTGTCAATTTTACATGTTCGGCTAATCCACCTCTCGCATTGTATTTATGCTTACGTTTCAAACAGAATTTTGAGGCTAAAATATGCCACAAATCTCCACCACACTGAAGCTTGCACTCGCAGACTGATTTAAATGAACCGGTTTGATTTAAAAGAGGGGTCTTATCTTAGTTAATGGCAGGTCTTTGAAGCAATAGTGTATTTGGCAACACCTCAGATTTAGAGGAAGTCTCGTAATGATGGAGTGTGAATGGATTTAGTTATTTAGAAGTAAATTAAATTTTTAATTCTAATCGTCCTTTCTATTTAATGTGCGTGTGTGTGTGTGTACTGGTATTCATTACGTTATGGGGACCAAATGTCCAGTAAATATTGACCTTGTGGGGAAATTTTTTGGTCCCCATAAGAAAACAAACTTATAAATCATACAGAATGAAGTGTTTTGAAAATCTAAAATAGCATAATGTTTTGTGTGAGGGGTAGGTTTAGGTGTAGGGTTAGGGTAAGGGGAAAGAAAATATAGTTTGGACAGTAGAAAAATCATTACGTCTATGGAGAGTGACTGAGTGTGTGTTTTATAGTGTTATATGTCACTTTAATTTTTAGCACAGTATTTTCATTTTGCGAAAGTTAGTGTGTTAAATGTTAATTCAAATAGCGACATAATTTCTCATGGCTTTAGTGTTATTGCCTGTAACATTTAATGGCATTTTCATGTTTAATGGATGTTAATTTAACAATTTTAAACCTTTACAATAAATTTTGTATTAAAACTAAAGCTAAATTAATTTTTGGCAATTAATTTTTTTTGTATTTTTGTGTTTTTAGTGTGTTAATAATTTAATTAGCAACATCACATTTCTCAGGGATTTCTAGGGTTGTTAATTGACATTTTCTTATTTAATAAATGTGGTTTATGAAATGTGAAACCTGTACAACAAAACTAAAACTAAAATCAATTTGTGGCCACTTTTATTTTATTTTGGTTGGTTTTGGAGTTTTTTTTTTTTAAGTTCTAGTATTTATTTCTCCATTTCTTTATTTCTTTAATGTATTAATGTGTTAAATGATCATTTAAATTGCAACATTCAATTTCTCATGGCTTTCTAGTGTTGTTTATTAGCATTTTCTTTTTTTAATAAATTAGGGTTACAACATGAATGAAACCTGTACAATAAAATTAAAACTAAAATTGTTGCCACTTTTATTTTAGGTGGTTTTAGAGTCATGAAAATGTATTTTAGTTCACTTTTTAAGTATTACTTTGTTAGTTCAGTATCTTTTTTTAGCTTTCATAAACAATTATAACACCGGTCTGCTCAGCACACATCTTCAAGCGCGTATGTGTGTGTGTGTGTGTGTGTGCGCGACTGTGGTCTGTTCACAGGAAAGTCTCAGTCAGAAGTCGATATGGTTCTTCACTATTATCAGTGGTGGAAAGAAGCAGCTGGTGGATCTAGCGATTATTACTCACCTTTCAGCCGTGCAAATTGTGTTTTGTTCTAAAAAAAGCCAAACTTTTTCAGTACATGGATCTTTTATGATGCTTCTTCCTGCTGTTGTGGAAGCTTTGATTGTTGAAGTTGGACTGTACAGTAGTTTTTGCTTTGCTGTCAAAGTCATTACTTTTATAAAGACAGACTTCCGGTGTCATTTACCACTTTGCTTGTGTGCTCTGAGGCTGTGTGTGTCCCATCAGATGTTCAAAGAGCATTATCATGACACCAAATTGACTTTCAACACCATGCAGTCCTTAAATTAGAGGACCCCTCTGGTCCAGCTGTCATTTACAGAGCAAAGGCACCCTCTTCTAAACTGCACTAGTGTAGTTACATAATACTTTCCAAAGAGACCTAATCAGCATAGGCTAACATTTAGGTGCCACGTCCTAAATCCTCTTTACACATTCATAATCAGATAAGAACTCTTTGGATTATGGGTAACAACGGTTCCTCTGGCTTGGTATCGGTTGCAGAGCATCACGATTGAAGGGGATGTTCCAGACTTTGCCCTTTGTTTAAAATTTGATCAAAAAAGCTTAGATTTCAAAGTGCTCTCCGTAAAGCTTTTGAATGCTTGAGCCTTTACATTAACATTCAACTTATGGATACACAGTAATCCAATTTATGTGGTGCTCACATATCTATATAATTCAATTATACTCATAAAACCTTTATTTTGTAATTATTTACTCATCCTCATGTTATTTGAAACCCCTGTGACTTTTTTCTTCTGTGGCACACAAAAGGAAATGTTTAGCGGAATGTACAAGCTGCCCTTTTCCATTCAATGAAAGTGAATGGTGACCGTGTTCAATAACTTAAACTTGGTCTGTTCTTACCAGAAAGCTACCATATGTCTTCAGAAGACTTGAAAAATAGTGGACAAGTTGAATAGACCATTATTATGATGTTTTTATGGTGCTTGAAAACTTTAGTCCCCATCCATTTCCACTGTATAAAAAAAGTGCAGCGTAAACATAAACATTCTTCAAAACTTCTCATTTTATGTTCCATAGAAGAAAAAAGGTGAGAAAATTATATCTTTTATTTTACATTTTTATTTTTGCGTGAACTATCACTTTAAATACTGAAGCAAAACAGCAAAAGTCATCAATCTTTTCAAACAAATGTAGTAACTTTGTGGACAAAACAATTGTAAAATGGTACTGAGATAATGCTAACCACAACAGAGAGCAGTAGCATAAGACGCAAACAAATCAGTGTAAATGACATGTGGATATGATTCAGGAGGCTTAGATTATCTCAGGAGCTTAAGGCATCTGAAGCGATCCCATTTGGCTTGTACAGGACAGGTATTTAAGGACACAGCAGTGAATGTAAGGTGCAAAATTGCATTTTAAACTGGAGAAAGAGAGGAAATATCACTGGGTAAAAAACGCCAGGACTTGCCTCTTCCTATTGACTTCATTCATTGATCTGCACCAGTGAAATCCTTGGCATTTCTGATTTTCAGTTTTAATTATTTCACACATAACCCAGAAATCAATGGCCCCAGTAATTACAAAAGCATGGAAGTGTAAAAAAACAAGGAACAAGACTTTTCACACCAAGCTCAAGACAAATATGCTTCACGCTTAGTGCTTTGTTTTAATGGCCCGGCAAGAGAGCTTGTTGGCGGGAGGCATCAGAAACGTTGGCCGGGGGTCATAACATCCCCATGAGATGTCATGGCATTACATAGCATGGCTTAATTTTATGTGCTGCTGTGGTTGAAGACAACATAGAGACAAGAATGTGGTGAAAGCACAGCTTTTATGTTTAATGTTGATGAAAGTCTCCCAGGAATCTGATGATTTGTCTGCCAAAAATAACTGTGGATAAATATATAATTTATTAAGCAATATGTGTAGAACTCACATCTGTAAAAACGTTAATCAAAGTCACATCCAAGAGGGAGGAAAACTTTTAATTAATGGAAAAGATGACAAAAAAAAAAAGTATAGATTTTGCGTTTTGAAGTATTTGAGACATATAGAGAAGCACTGAATGAAGATGTCTGGCTTTTCTAAATGAGGTGATGGTCTAGTAGCTCTATCGAAGCCCTGAAGAGACATGTTTTTGAATTCACTGAATCCCTCAGTGGAGAATTTCGATCTCTGGTAAGAGTCCTGCCATGCATTAAAAAACAGTGCTTTAAAAGTGTTTTAAAATAAAAAAAAAGATATTATGTTTGACAGCCCTTTTGAAAATGTTCACAGTTGCTGTGAAAGAATACTTTGACCTGACATACAGTGCTCTACAACTCTTAACATCCTCTCCTTCAAGAGACACACAGGTTAAGTTCACAGCACAATATGCTTGTCAGTCCTGTTTTAGAGTGTCAAGTGTGGTTATGTTCATGCATATTTTGGTTATAAGCAGAGATATAAGATTTTCATACATTTAGTCCTGGTTCTAGACAGACAGATTGTCAGTCTGTCTCTTTCTGCAGGTTGCATTGCATCACCAGTAGGTGGTGACAAGTTAAGGTCTTATGAATGATCCGAAATCGCATACTCTCTGAGTAGCTACTGCTTTTGAACAAGTGATTACTTAGCGACTGTTAGACAATTAGGTTGTATATTGTATGAATGCGTGTAGTATGAATGTAATCAGTACTAAATTCACCATGTTGTCATTGTCAGGTGACCTACAGTACCAGCGTCAGTTGAACCACTTCTCTGCCATTCACAAATCCTCACCCAAGGTCTTTTGGGATAGTAAAGTGTCAGAATCTTGCCAGAAATAGTAGGTTATCTGGTGACCTACTATTTTATGAATACTGTAAATTCAGAAACGCTTGTTTTAATACTGTTTTTACCTACTATATAGTAGAGAAGTATGTGATTCCAGATGCAGCCATTGAGTCATACAGTGATGTGAACTGTCCATCTTAGTGAGTCATTGAATTATTCATTCAAACGATTCATTCAAAAACACTAATCCATTCAGTAGCAAGATTTATAAGTGAGTCATTGAATTGCTCACTCAACCAATTTGTTTAAAAGATGTGCGCTGGCCAATATGGAATTATTTTGGTTGGCAGAGTGGAAATAAAGAAAGGTACTGGAAATATTGTGCCATAAATGTAAGGTACTCATGTTAAGTTTTTGTTTAATGTTGTATCATACTTGCAGTCCTGTTGTCGATTGATCCTGATTACAGTTTGTCTTTTGCCTCAATTGGATTAAATAACGTTTTGTCAGTTGTGATTTAGACTTCACACAGAGTGTGTTTTTCCATTAATGTAAACATGTGCTAGACATATGTTTGACTATTGCACTCACATCTTTTGTAGCATCTCGCGTATATGATCCTGCATTATAAAAGCGCGGCACTCTTCTTCAAAAAAGTTCTACTTGTTAAAAATATATCTGTAGACCTTGTATTTTCGTCATTGCTGCTTCTTGTGTTTTTAAATGCAAAATCGCATTCTGAGTGAACAGGGCTTATGGTGTTGTGGAAGACGTTCTTTGATGTGTACTGTTGCTATTTTTACAGGCGAAAACAGAAAAGCTTGACTTTCCGTTATTCATATTCGGTCAACGTCTGTAGTTGTTTAAACAGGCCAATCCGAGTGTCACACCTGTCATTCAATACAGTTGTCAGTCTCAAACACTGACTGTATGAACATTGTCAAGACATGCTCTGTAGATTGAGAGCCTGTCAGACAAACTTCTGTCCTGTACGATCTAACACATCACGACCAAATGTCATTCTGTAACTCCCTCCTGAGATGCTTTTTCTCGAGGTGTGGGAAGACGTGAAATCTTGCGCGTCCCGTCATCTTTCAGGGATGAGAAGACACGGTGGCATATTGGCACCTGATGCAGCACTTCTATATTTGGCCGGTAGTCAATCATGTTTGCGATGCTGTATGTGCTCCTCCAGGTGTCCCTGCCGTGATGGGCCACCTGCTGCTGGTCATTGTCAGGGGGCAGGAGGTGTGTCGTGACCACATCCTTCACAAACACTCACAGTGGGAGTGGTGCAGATGATTGATGAACTAATTGTCTCGGTAAAACATCACGTTAGATGTCAGCAACAGCCCTCGGGTTGTTTCTGTCCTTGCTAGCAAAATAGACGAAACAGCTGAAACGGAAGTGAGAGGGTAGGAAAAGTAGGAATAATAATTAACTACATTTTTCACCCCTCTCTGTGAAGAAAGCCCAGTGTTTGCAGTGTTGCCATGGAGATTTGGAAGGGTTTGGTGCACGGGTGTGAGTCTTAAACTAATGACTGAGCACAATTCCACTTACAGCTTGGAATAAAAAGACCATCATTTAGACTAGAGCAATAATGTGCATAAAACAAAAAGGAAAAGGAGGAATGTGACTAAAATTGGACTTTTATCCTTGGTTATACTTTATTTATTTAAGCAAGGGAGTTTATTTATTATTGTTAATAATAGTGTTTCTTTTTAATGCTGGAATAAAATTTGGCTACTGAGCCAACAGAACAGTGCAGCTTGTTTGTTATAAAAATGATTCAAAAGAGGATTTTAGAAAGCTCAGGTATAGATGTGGGCAGTAATTTTTGGATAATTTCCAATAATTTTTGGAATTTGTAAACCACAGATTTGATTTGAAATCAGGAAAATGTGTAAAAACCACCAATTCACTATCTTAAATTAGAATATGGTGACATGCCAATCAGCTAATCAACTCAAAACACCTGCAAAGGTTTCCTGAGCCTTCAAAATGGTCTCTCAGTTTGGTTCACTAGGCTACACAATCATGGGGAAGACTGCTGATCTGACATTTGTCCAGAAGAAAATCATTGACACCCTTCACAAGGAGGGTAAGCCAGAAACATTCATTGCCAAAGAAGCTGGCTGTTCACAGAGTGCTGTATCCAAGCATGTTAACAGAAAGTTGAGTGGAAGGAAAAAATGTGGAAGAAAAAGATGCACAACCAACCGAGAGAACCGCAGCCTTATGAGGATTGTCAAGCAAAATTGATTCAAGAATTTGGGTGAACTTCACAAGGAATGGACTGAGGCTGGGGTCAAGAGCCACCACACACAGACGTGTCAAGGAATTTGACTACAGTTGTCGTATTCCTCTTGTTAAGCCACTCCTGAACCACAGACAACATCAGAGGCGTCTTACCTGGGCTAAGGAGAAGAAGAACTGGACTCTTGCCCAGTGTTCCAAAGTCCTCTTTTCAGATGAGAGCAAGTTTTGTATTTCATTTGGAAACCAAGGTCCTAGATTCTGGAGGAAGGGCGGAGAAGCTCATAGCCCAAGTTTCTTGAAGTCCAGTATTAAGTTTCCACAGTCTGTGATGATTTGGGGTGCAATGTCATCTGCTGGTGTTGGTCCATAGTGTTTTTTGAAAACCAAAGTCACTGCACCCGTTTACCAAGAAATTTTGGAGCACTTCATGCTTCCTTCTGCTGACCAGCTTTTTAAAGATGCTGATTTCATTTTCCAGCAGGATTTGGCACCTGCCCACACTGCCAAAAGCACCAAAAGTTGATTAAATGACCGTGGTGTTGGTGTGCTTGACTGGCCAGCAAACTCACCAGACCTGAACCCCATAGAGAATCTATGGGGTATTGTCAAGAGGAAAATGAGAAACAAGAGACCAAAAAATGCAGATGAGCTGAAGGCCACTGTCAAAGAAACCTGGGCTTCCATACCACCTCAGCAGTGCGACAAACTGATCACCTCCATGCCACGCCGAATTGAGACAGTAATTAAAGCAAAAGGAGCCCCTACCAAGTATTGAGAACATATACAGTAAATGAACATACTTTCCAGAAGGCCAAGAATTCACTAAAAATGTTTTTTTTTTTTATTTATTTATTTTTTTTTTTATTGGTCTTATGAAGTATTCTAATTTGTTGAGATAGTGAATTGGTGGGTTTTTGTTAAATGTGAGCCAAAATCATCACAATTAAAAGAACCAAAGACTTAAACTACTTCAGTCTGTGTGCACTGAATTTATTTAATACACGAGTTTCACAATTTGAGTTGAATTACTGAAATAAATTAACTTTTCCATGACATTCTAATTTATTGAGATGCACCTGTATATTAGTGCTGTCGATTAATCGCATCCAGAATAAAAGTTTTTGTTTTGTGTGTGTACTGTGTATATTTATTATGTATAAATACACTCACATGCGTGTATATATTTAAGAAAAATATGTTCCCTATCAGTCAGTCACGTTTGACGTAACGTCTCCGTTCCCTCCTTCAGGGAAAGAGGGTTACATACCTAACCGAGACGTTATGTTTATATATTAAATATATTTATATATAACATAAATTATATGAATATAAATATATGTAAATATTTTAAAAATATATACTGTATATGTGTGTATTTATATATATACATAATAAATATACATTACACAGTACACACACATCTATTATGTAAACAAAAATTTTTATTTTGGATGCAATTAAACGGGATTAATCACTTGACAACATTAATTTATATATTAAAATGGCAGCTTTGGTTGCTATAAATTTATTATAAAATGACGATTTTAGTACATGTAATTTGGTTTTTTTTTTTTTTTTAGATATTTTATAGATAATTTTAACAGTAGTTTTTTTTTTTTTTTTTGTAGACGTAAATGTATTATATTGTAAATGCATTTTCTTAAATTTTCATCCATTAAACATAAGGAAATTCATTTGCTTAATTTGTACAATATTTTACATTTAAATTACACATATTGTCTAGATAAAAAATAATATCATTAATTATAAGATTTTAAGATTAAGACAATTTTTCAGTTAACATTTTGTCTTCTTAAACATAATTTCACCTAATTGAAAGGTAACTATTTTCTTTCAAAAAAGCTGACCTGACATACAGTACTCTTTCATTTACAGTAGAGTAAAATGAAAATTTTTAGAGTAAAATTATATGTTTTCATTGTATAAGGTGAAGAAACTTACAATATAATAGATTTTACTGTAGCATTCCTACATTCTTTTCCTATTGAGATTATTACCATTTTTTAAACAGTGTAGTTTCTGTAATCTCTTATCATATTCATCTCTGTGAGTCCAAACGGGTGCACGAGAGAACGAGAACAGATGATGTTACCCAGCAGCCCCCTCAGACATACTTACATGCGCTTCTTGTTTTCTTGGCACCTACACTGCCCCATCCACTCTATAACCGACCCATCTGCCAAGCAGAAACAGTGGTCAAGGAAAATAATTGTTGTGCAGAACATTCAAGGAGGGAGGGAAGTGTTCCAATTCTGTTTAAACAGTAAAGAAAATTATTTTAAAGAATGAAAGAAAAAATAATTATCAGGCATAGGAAAAAGCCCGCATGGGAAATTCAGAAATGAGGAGAGGTGAAACTGTGCCAATACATAGTTGGACAAGGCGTGATTGCAGGGTGGGGCGAGAGACAATAAGAGAAAGTAGAGGAGAGAGAGATGTGTTATCAGCCTTTTAGAGTGTTACACCAAGCGGCACAAGCCACTGTGGGCCAATGCCAATTATATGTCCACACAGTTTATTTAGTGTGTGCCTGTAGACAGCGCTGTTACTCTCCTGGGCCTTCACTCCTGCTGTGCCCTCAAAGACCTATGTCCTGATCCGGTCCATGATGCGTTCGGCTCTTAATGAGCTTAAAGTCAAGGGTCTTGGTCTTGGACCTGACAGAGAGTGACAGAGTTGCTCCCAGTGCCCCATCATGGTCAAAACACCATAACATCTGTTTAACCGACCTTATAATGCATTTTCAGCGTCTGAGGGTCGAGTAAATAACACGAGGATGCAGTATCTATGTGCTTGATGAGCAAAGGTAAACTTTTGCCATCTGACTGCTCTTCCTCTGTCCTTCCTGTTTGTCTTTGTAAGTCTCCTCCCACACGCTCAGAGCTGCAGGTGCTATTTTTCCACACAGGATTTGGCACCGTAGTAGACTATTTGTCTAAATTCAGTGACTGCCGGAATATTGCCTTCCTTATTTGTTTGACACCGTGATAAAGCAGAGCTTGATCAGCGAGGGCCAAGGGGCTCAGATAGACCCCCCAAACCACTAAATGACAAAAAAGCTATTTCTCTGAAAGCATTAAAGTCACGTAGATAATGAAACTCTGAAAAGTTGTATCATATTATCTTGTGCGCAATGAATTTAACTGGTGTATACCAAAGGATTTCATGTAATGTTTTCCAGTTTTATAAAGCAGCACATCTTCATTCATTCTCTATAAATAGTACAACAAAACTGAAAGATTTTTCAAGAACAGCATTTAACATTTTTGTCCTAGAGTAATTATTTATGTATGCTCTCAATGTTCTGTAGTATAATATGTATTATAGCGAGCTTTAAAAATGTGGAAGTCAAAAACAATCTCTCATTTTCCGTGACTATCATTATTTCGGTATTTGTTTATTCACATTTACATGAGTCAGTTTCAAATGGCATTTTCTTTCAATCTGGGCTGCAAACCAGCCGAACAGTTGGCTTGTTCTGAAAATGACCTTGATATACTCTTTCTCCTTGTCACTCAGACAGCTATTAGTCGCTAACTCAGACTAAAGAAGATCATTTCACATTTACAATGCACTGATATGTCATTTTCATCTTCAGACTTATATAAAAACAATATTTTTTACCATTTGAGGTGGTGAAAAAATGCTATTGTTAATGCAGGATTTCTATCATATACACTGATGAGTGACTTAATATGATAACTTAATACTTTATTTCAGCTAAGATGCATTAAATTGATCATAGGTTAATATTACAAAAGATTTCTATTTCAACACTGATAACAATACAAAATGTTTCTTGAGTACCAAATTGGTATATTAGAATGATTTCTGAAGGATCATGTGACACTGAAGACTGGAGTAATGATGCTGAAAATTCAGCTTTGCCATCACAGGAATAATTTGCATTTTAAATACATATTGAAATAGAAAATTGTCATTTTAAATTGTATAATATTTCATAATATTACTCTTTTACTGTATTTGTGATCAAATACTGTAAACACAGCCTTGGCGAGCAAAAGAGACTTCTTTCATAAACTTTTGAATGGCAGTCTATGAGTGGAGATACAGAATGGAGATTGAGTTGAGGTCAGAGCAGGTTTTGTGGATGGAGACCCCCTGACTACTTACTAATCCTCTTTTGCAGTATTACCAAGTCTTAGTGCAAATAATTCTGCTGCCCCTCTGGGTCAATGTCCCACATTGTTTATCCTGGTCTGGTCAGTCCATCTGTCAGTCACAGAGATCATGAGTTGATGGTGGCAGTTAATCAATTACTGGGTTTCATGCATTAAATGAAATCTATCTGTGTCCCAAGCAAAACCTTAAGAGACTGTATTACCTTGAGACTGCATGTTGCTTGGGTTGGCCTTTTATTCCATGTGTTTTAAGGATAAGCTACAGAAGGAACTCGGAGACCTGAGCGCAGCTGGGCTCACAAGGTTTGAAAAGAAGATACAGGCTCAGGCCTAAAACACAGTGAGCTGCCTACATAAACTGCATTTTTAGACATAAGTCTAGTCTCAAACTGTTGGTAGCAAGTTGAATGTCATTTTGAGTCTACATTATATGGATAAAGCAATCCCACTATGCACTATAAATGGGAATGATGTGGCTAATCATTTTAGGTTAGCTTATCCAACAAGCTAAACTAAATATTTACAAATTTCGTTGGAGCTGAGGAAAACATACATGTTTATTCATACTCAGAAGTGCTTAGAAAACAGTCCCAGGTTTTAAGGATCACATATTTTACCCAGCATTCATGTGCACTGCATATTCATGTACTTATTGATTTTGTAACTTTGCTAGCTACATGCTAATGTAAGAATTAATTGTGTGCATTATCTCTCTGCAAGGGCGTTATTTGCGAGAGTGCCTGTTAACGAAGTTGCCGACTATGAGATGCGTCTCAAACCAGGCACTAATGTTCCATTTAGGTTAGTTTAATGTATATGTAGACAGCTGCCTATATAGGAAGTAGACAGCAAGTGAGCTCATTGGGTTTGTAGACAGAGTCATTGTAACTAAATGAGGTTTCTAAATAGTTAGGAGTGCAAAAAAAGCCTTGTGGTTGTTTGTGGCCAACATGTAAAAGCCAATAGAGAGCGAAAGTCTGTGTGGAGATGAAGGAATAACAAGCCTACATTGCTTGCTTGTGTGCTTCTTTTGTGGTAGACGACTGCAAATTTGTTTTTATTATCATCTGTATTTAACTTTATGAAGTAGTTTCTCTATTTTCACTTGACAATGCTTTGTATTAGCTTTCATAGTACTTTTGAGGACAATTGGGACAAGAGGGACGTCCGAAGAGGCTGTTTTCTCATGTTTAGGACAACTTGGGTCGTGCACTTTTCCCACAGTAAATCACTCTTTGCTCTGTGCTGTTTTCCAGATGAGTTATTCGCTGCTTTAAAGTTCCATAATTGTGGATGTTTTCTAGACATGGTTTGCAAGCATGATTAATTAATAATTAGATTCACTGTTGATTATTTTCATTATCGATTTTTACAAGTTTATAGTCATTGCAGCCCTACTTTCTGTTTGATGATTCAACATATAATCATTATTTGTTTAGTCCAACGAAGCCTTCAATGTGGATCTGTCAGCGTTTATATGTTCCATTGAAAGCATCTGAGCACTTTAGACTGAAATATTGATGGGAACAACATTCACTACAAAGCAACAGAGCGCTGCGAGACAGAATTTGAAGTTTATGAACAAAAATGGAAAAAAGAGAATATCAAACCAAAAGCGGAGGAGTACTTTCAAAGAGAAATGTTCAGACCACATTGACAGCGGATGGTTGTGAATGACTCCGGTGGTCAGTCTGTTCGGTTGCTTTCAGGACATGTTAAGTCCCTGTAAGCCCATGTTTAACTCTCTGAAGGATTCCTGTTATAAGGTAATTGGTCACAATAGACGGTAAAGCACTATCAGCTTTATAAATCATGAGATCGTCCCTCTCTACTGGGATAAAAAATTGCCGGCCAGTGTTGTATGGATGTGATCCAAGATTTGTCGGAGGTTTATCCTGTCTGTAGTCAATGGTGATGTATTATGGGAAGTTAAAAGCCTCCCAGACCGTGCCGGGTAAGTTTAAGCACCTTTGGATTTGAAGGTCATGGTTTTGATCCCTGTGCCTGATTGACTCAGATCTAAGCCTGCCATGAGGAGGCCACAAGACCAGAAACCTTCTGCTGACTGAGCAAAAACTGTCTTCCTCTCAAAGAACGTTTGAAAGCAAAAGAACCTGTTTTGGGGATGCACTATGTGTATGTATATCACTAAGTCATATTGGTTATTGGTCAATATTGGATTTTTTTTAACTCATCTGTTTTGGTTGAAACTGATAACTAACTGATTTGGTTGATATTTAATTGTGAATGCTTTATATTTACATGTAGAATACCTTTGCCCAATGTTATTTTAGTATTTATTAATATTTCAATGGGTCCCACTTTATATTAGGTGGCCTTAACTACTATGTACTTACATTTAAATCATTTGATACAATGTACTTATTTTGTACATACATTTTTTTACATTGTACTTATATTTAAAAAATACAAGCATGTAATTACATCTGTAATTAATTTCAGTAATTACAATTATAATTACACTGTTGACCCATCCCTTGCACCTTAACCCACCCATAACAAACCTACCCATACCACCAAACCTGTCCCTAACATTACCTGTATCCCACCTCAATAGCAGCAAAAGTGTTCTGCAATACAATATGAACACAATAAGTGCATTATACTTATTTTTTGATGTAAGTACATAGTAGTTAAGGCCACCTAATATAAAGTGGGAGCTTTGGTAACACTTTATTTAAGGTGCCCTTGTTACAAGTTACATGCACTTACTATTATAATAACAATAAATTATGCATAATTACATGCAAGTAACACTAAGCCAAACAATAATCCAAACCCTAACCATATAGTAAGTACATCTAGTCAATTAATATTACTCAGTACTTAAATGTATAATTACACTGTATAACAAGGACACCGTAAAATAAAGTGAAACCGGACGTTTTAATGTTATATTTTCAGTTTTCATTTCAATTTCAGATTACATTTGTTTTGGGCTTTTCTCATTTTTATTATTATTACTTTTAAACATTTCTATTTATTTTTATTTCATTTTATAGTTTTAGTGATTCTAATATTTCAACTTAAGTTTATTTCAGTTGATTGCTAATACAATATTTCTAATTATAAGTAATCTAATATATTTTATTTCAGCTTTTTCAGCAGTTAACAAAAATTATTTTAATGCCTTTTCTGTCATCTTAAACTTTAAAATCTTTTAAAACACTAATAATTTAATAACACTTAAATATAATCTTCAAACCTCAAAATAAATGTCAGTTTTTTTATACTGTACATTTTTATGATTTTTAATAAATTGTTTTATACAAAATACTATAGAATCTTAATATTAGCCATTTATTTATGGTAATTTTTTGGCCATAACAAAATCAAAATAATAATAAATAATAAAAACAAAACTTACTTGTATCGGCCAGAATGCGTTGGTGCTTCCCTTACATGCTTTCACTGTGGCACCAAAAATATTTTTGGCTCTGTTTTTGAGTTGCCACTTAATGTCCAAATTTGGCTCCTGAAACAAAAACACTGTTCTAATGCGTTGTTACACAGCCTTTATTTAAGTTAAAGGAGGATGACATACTCACAATATAATCTTCAAATATTGATGGTATCTATCATCTTCATATTACCTGTCTTTCTGCGTCAGTTCTAAAGATGAATCTCTGGCACCTTTGCCTCTTATTTAGCACTTCTCCATTTCTAAAGCTGCCTGCTTGAGGTTATTCTTGCCACGTATCTCTCTGCCATATCTCCTACCTGTCCTCTTTCCACCCACACACCCATCTTCTATATCCCACAAAGCACTGCAGTGCTGCCCTCTGAAGTAATGTGGTGACAAGCCCAAGACTCTCCAAGGAGTACTGACATGCTACTGAATATCGCACGGTGTCATGTTGTCAAACTTTCACAAAGAAATATGCGAGATGAAACAATTGTCGGTGATGCCTGTATGCTGTGCTGGCTGTTTCAGGTAAATCGTCTGTCCTACCATCACGAGTCTGCTGCCTGGCCCTCAACTACTTCTAGGGAAAAAAATAATCCAAACGGTCGTGTTTTCAGCAAAAAGATGAACGTTTGAAGAGCGTTTCGTTAAATAGTGTGCGTGTTTGGTGGTTGAGTACCTCAGGTGTCTCTCTTCACCTCATTGAACTCTGAGTGACAGGCTTCCTTCTCATGAGTGCAAGTTACTCAACTCCATCTGACGCCACCTTTTAAGACGTCTTAAGCAAGTGAGGCAAAGAGTGGCATGCCTGTGGTAATCCTTCTATTTTAAGTGCAGTTTCCACTGCAATAAGTCAGAATTAGACTGCAGTGGTAGACGCAATAGATAATTTTTGTTTATCATTTATTATGGAAAAAGACATATAATTGAATTGGAGATCACGTAGATGGAGTGTAACGCTGACTGTAAGAAATTTGTAATATGTAGAATGTCTGGCACAGAGGTGTATCCGAAAAGCAGACACAGGAATATTAAGTTACATTAAGTTTTGAACACATTTTAAGTTATACACAGGAATAATACTTAATCTTAGGAAGCTGGAATATTAGGTAACGTCTATGGTATCTGTCAGGCTTGTGTTGTGTTATGCCTTGTGTTTTGTTCCCCATGTACTCCCTTATGCCCATATTTGGTTTTTCCCATTCCTGTCTCCAATTTAGTTCCATGAGTCCCACCTGTGTTGATTAATTATCTTGTTTAGTTCAGATTACTTTAGCACTGTGTCTTTCCATGTCTAGCGTCCGCTGTTGAATGTCATCCTATGTTCCTTGACTTTTTGAGTCATTAAAGACTGTGATATTTGAAGCTGATCTCCGCGTCTCCTCGTTACTCGTTTCCCTCGCTCCTGGTGTATTGTGACAGAACAGCGGACCACAACAGTAAGCGGCGCCTCTTCTCCCCATTTTAGTTTAATTTTTGAAAGTTTTTTGTTTTTCCTGTTTTTTCCCCTCCGCGGCAATGGAGATAGCCGCTCGTTTCTCCGCCCTAGCCCGCAGAGATCTCCCCTTCTTCGAGTACGCCAGGGAATTCTGCAGGCTCACCGCAGCGACGACGTGGTAGGACGCTACCATCAACTCTTTGTTCTGCCTCGGGGCCAACTACCATCGCACCGTGGACCTCCCAGACACTACTGGGACAGTCGTGGCCTAATGGATAGAGAGTTGGACTTGTAACCCGAAGGTCGTGGGTTCGAGTCTCGGGTCCGGCAGGGATTGTAGGTGGGGGGAGTGAATAACCAGCACTCTCTCCACCCTCAATACCATGACTGAGGTGAGACCCTTGAGCAAGGCACCGAACCCCCAACTGCTCCCCGGGCGCCACTGCTCCAGGTGTATGTTCACTTGGATGGGTTAAATGCAGAGCACAAATTCCGAGTATGGGTCACCATACTTGGCCACACACCACTTCCCTTTCCCCTTTCCCCTACTGGACTAAGTTGGAGGGAAAAGGTCTTCCGGTGTCTGGGGAGTGTTCAGGCCCGAGCCAGAACCAGCCCGCCATCAAGCCCGCCGGCCGATCCTCAGTCAAGTCTCCCGGCCGCTCCGCGATCCAGCCCGCCGGCCGCGGCTCTCACCAGCCTCTCCGAAGTCAAGCCCCAATTTCTTAAAAAAAAAAAAAGACATGAATGAACATGCATAGGAAAAAACAATTGATTTTTTAAATCACCAATACATTTTTAGTTTTCAAGATTTTATTTTATTTTTTTACCAGACTTTGTATAAAGATGATTCTCAACTATGTTATAACAGAATGATTCGATATACCATTTTTATTTCTGCAAAATGTGTGTAAAATGGCCATAAACAGATTTTCTCATTATATACAATGTATCTATAAACTAAATCTAGTTTGCATATTAATGTGTTTTTGGGGCAACATGCTATGAAAAAAAAAAGTGTAATAATGGGAGTAATAATCGACAAGATTTTCATAATATGTAATATTTCATAGAATATTGAAATATAATTTCTTTCCCTATTCATTTATGTCTCCCAAAATGTGTAATAAACATGCTTTTAGTCCCTGTGTCCTCATATGTGGACATGTATGAAATCAACGTCCTGTTTGGTAACAGAAAGTCATATTTTGATTTGAAACCCCATAAAATATTCCTGAGATGTTGATTTATGAGACAAAATTTAAAAATTAGACAGATTTAAATGATAATTACAAAATATTATCACATTTCCATAAAAGTGTCACTAAATTAATTTAAGACATTTTTGAAGACCAAGGAGAGGGAGTGGTCATGGTGAAACATCCAAACGTTTGGTATCTCTGAAAAGCCCTGAAGGTGCTCTGTACAGGACATCCAGACTTAAAACTGTGGCATGTATAGTCTCAGAGAAATTCACTAAAATATAATGTACTCATATGAGGCCGCAGGGTCTTAAGAGGCTAAGAGGGCTCTCGTTCCCACATCCCGCCGAGAGAGTGACTCTGGGCCCCAGTCAAGCCCAGGGAGGGCTCCTGTCACTGTGTCCAGCCCAGTGAGGACTCCAACATCCTTAATTCCCCCCAAGGAATTTTTTTGGTGGGGCTATAGAGACCCGGCTGTATTGGCCTGGCCGAGTGGCGAGGCCAAGGCCACGGAGGCCATCCAACCAGGGCTCCCTAGACTGCATGCTCCGCCATGACCTCCTGAATTCCCTGACCCGCCATGGCCTCCTGAGTCCCCTGCTCCATCATGGCCTCCTGAATTCCCTGCTCCGCCATGGCCTCCTGAGCCCCCTGCTCTGCCATGGCCTCCTGAGCCCCCTGCTCTGCCATGGCCTCCTGAGTCCCCTGATCCGCCATGGCCCCCTGAACTGTCTGCTCCGCCATGGTACCTGGATCTGGGACCGCCTTGGAGGCATCCCTTCCCGTCCAAGCCTGTCCTGAGGGATCTCCAAGGCGCCCACCCTCCCACTCCTTTGATGTTGTATGGCGCGAGGACGCGCCTTCCAGAGGGGGGCGTCATGTCAGGCTTGTGTCATGTCATGTCATAAATTTTTTTTTTAAAAAAAGTCATGTCAGGCATGTCAGATTTTGATTGCTTCTATTGTCCTCTGTTGTAAGTCGCTTTGGATAAAAGCATCTGCTAAATAACTAAATGTGAATGTAAATGTTGTGTTATGTCTTGTGTTTTGTTCCCCATGTGCTCCCTTATGCCCATATTTGGTTTTTCCCATTCCTGTCTCCAATTTAGTTCCATGAGTCCCACCTGTGTTGATTATCTTGTTTAGTTCAGATTACTTTAGCCCTGTGTCTTTCCATGTCTAGCGTCTGCTGTTGAATGTCATCCTATGTTCCTTGCCTTTTGAGTCAAACTGTGATATTTGAAGCTGATCTCCGCGTCTCCTCGTTCCTCGTTTTCCTCGCTCTTGGTGTATTGTGACAGTATCGTGGTATTCTGGAATTAAAAAAAAAAGTGCCAACATTTACTACAGAAAAATTACTATAGTATACTACAGTATATCATCATTTTACTAATTTCAATATTTGACCCAGAAGACAAAGTGCTGCAATTCAGCAAATGCATGACATTAATTATAAATTTATTTATTATATGTATTTATGGTGGAATTTATTTATAATAAAAGCTCAAATAGAAGGTTTGGGTTTGTAAGATTTTTAATATTTTTAAAAGAAGTATATTCTAAGTATGTTTTATAAGAATATATTCTATTTGAATATATTTTAACATTTAATTTATTCCTGTGATGCAAATCTGAATTTTCATCAGCCATTACTCCAATCTCCAGTGTCAGAAATTAGTCTGATATATAGTCTGATATATATATATATATATATATATATATATATATATATATATATATATATATAGATAGATAGATAGATAGATAGATAGATAGAATATATAGAATATATGTATTTTTCCTTTTTTTCTTGAATATGAATAGGAAGTAAAAACAACATTTACTTGATATAGAAATCTGTAATATTATAAATGTATTTAATGTTTGCTGAATAAAAGTTTAATTTCTTTCAGTGAAACAGACAAACCTTTCAGCAGTTGTGTATCTTGATTTTTTTTTTTTTCAAAATATTACTGAGAAGACCATCAGACAACAGCAGCAAAAAAACATTTTTGTTGCATATGCATGTAAACATTATTTAAGATTGAGATTAGTAAGGAATCAATAACAGTGAAATATTGACTCCCCTCGTTGCATTTCATTAGTTGATCAAGATATATGTATCTTAAGATATTGATTTAGTTTGAATACCAAAGGCTAGTAGTATCTTAAGATATTGATTTAGTATGAATACCAAAGCAAGAATTTTGATATCGGTCATCCAATCCTACTTGAGTATTTCCTTTTTTCTAGATTCTCTTAAAAGCATACAACACCCAGAGTGTACTTTATTTCCAGAAAGCTCTGTGTGAAATTTATAAAGAAGCCAAAGAGGCTGTGAGCCATAATGCAAACCCTCTCTTAGCCTTCAACACAATGTGCATGTTATCTCATAAGACATTTATCACTGCATATCTCATAATGCTCCATTCTCAGCAGAAATGAACACCAGGCAGTTACAGCAGGACTTTTCCCGCCGAGCTTCACTCCACTAGCCGGCGCAGATGATGTCTAATGTGTTCTTCATGGTGCAGCACCACGCGGAAAGAGTCCATTAGCGGGGCACTGCACTGGAATGTCCTTGCTATGTCAGCTCAACGGAGAGGGCAGGACACTTCTAAACCAAACCAATCTGAAAGGCATTACCCATGATCCCTGTGTCACCACAGAAGGAATGAGGTTCGTATGGTAAATCTGCTCAGTGGCATCAGGCCACAGAAGTATTTGGCGCCAAACAGAGCCACTTTTAATAGCAGTTGCCTTTTCAAGCACGTTCTGGACTAGATGGCCCCTTTACACACCCAAATGTAATTAAAGGGCTGATCTGAGATCAGTATTAAAGGTAAGCTGAGCCACTCCAGGCATCCCGATGCGTGTGCGTCAGCTGAATCATCACCTGCTGCGGCTGCTCATCGCTGTTCACAAAGGGCTTAGAAGTAGAAAATAGCAGATAGGTCATCAGACAGGAAGGATTCTAATAACAATGTGTTGCTTAATCATGATCGGCTCTTTTCTGTCGCTAGTGACTCTTCTTACACTCTGTAGTAGTCGCTGAGAGATTATTGGGGGACAACAATGGCTTACCACAAGAGTTATATTTAATACAAGAACAAAACAAACTGTACTGTTGAAAAGAATGAATACAAGGTGATATGTTCTCTGCAAAATTACTGTTAAACTACTTTGAAAGACAAAAAAAAAAGTTACGAGGTGAATCACAACATTAATCACTTTGATTTGAAGCAAAAACGTATGTGAAAATCAGACAAAAAGAGAAAGTTACAAGACTTTACACTTAAAGGGATAGTTCACTCAAAAATTAATTCTTTCAATAATTACCCTCATGTCCTTGCAAACCTGTAAGACCTTCGTTCATGTTCAGAACACAAATTATGTGAATGGCGACAGAGTCTGACCTGGAAAAGAAATTGTTGAAAAAAGTCGTTATTTGTGTTTTCTTTGCACACAAAAAGTATTCTTGTAGCTTTATAACATTACAGTTGAACCACTGATGTCACTAGAGTATTTTAACAATATCCTTCTCTGCAGAATCATGGGTAATGTAGTTTTCCCATCAGGAATTCCACTCTTTAACAATCATTTAAACAGAAGTTGAAATAATTGCAGATTGACAGCCTTATAAACCATCAATTAACAACCTCGTAGCTCTCAATAGGTCTAGCTTTAAAGGAAAATAAGTTAGCATTAAAAATCAATACCCCTATTGAGGAAACGAACAGGATTTTTACTTCTGGAACCCGACTGTTGTTGAAATTTGCTGTTAGCATGTTGCTAAGCTAACAGCACAACATACAGTATGTGCAAATCAGTGTTAATTTAATCAACGAAGACGATGGCAAAAAATATTCATTAACAAACACTTTTTCTGTAACTAAGACGTGTCGTTGACAAGCTAAAACTAATATCTGATGATTAAAAACTATTTTGATGATTAAAAACTACTAAACTACTAAAAACAAAATGTATGCCACGTCTTCGTTAACAAGACGAGACGGGACTAGAATGTTATTTGAGGACTACCGGACATTCAAAATACATCCTATAGGCTAAGTTAACTCTCTTGTCTTGCAAAATGTGCGTCCCTGTCATTGGATTGCAATCGGATAAGGGGCATTCGTATATAGCCTCAGTATGGCAGCCGCAGTGAACGGATAGGCTACCAAAACGCGAACTAGAGATCTGAAACAATGGCCTTGGGTTAGAGATAGGCTGACCAGATGTCCCGTTTTTCACAAACACAATTCTTTGTCGATTAATTAAAGTTAGTGAAGGCGCGATAGGCGGAATCGCGCTGATAAAAGTGCTCTCTCTCTTCAGTTCTCACACAGTGCACAATCAGTTCTCAGTGCTCAAATACACACACAGCAGTCCAAATGTCTATCGTGTCAAGTATTGAGGTAAACAGGTGAGTGAAAACTGAATGTGTGTCTGTATTACATGCATGCTTTCCGTCTTAAAGGGACAGCATTCCTAATTAAATACCTATGTGTCATTAAAGGGGTCATATGATGAGATTTCAAGTTTTCCTTTCTCTTTGGAGTGTTACAAGCTGTTCATGCATAGATAAGATCCCTAAAGTTGCAAAGACTAAAGTCTCAAAACCAAAGAGATATTCTTTATAAAAGTTAAGACTCTGCCACGCCTTCCTAAAACGGCTCGTTAAAACACGCCCCCACATGTCTACGATTTGCAAAACACTGCCCAAACGTACACGCAATGAAAGAAGGCAGAACTTTTATTCTCGTTGTAGTATTGTTGTTGCCGCCGCCATGTTCGTGGAGATGCTGTGTGTTTCATTGTGAAAGTGAAAGTACTTTGTTTGGACTTCCAAATGAGGACACAACTAGAAATCAGTGGTTAAGTTATATTTACAACATTGTTCTAGAACAGTACAACACAAATATTCGAGTGTGTGCAGCGCATTTTACAGAGGACTATTTCCTGAACCTGGGAGAGAGTAGCCTACAATGTGAACACTATGAATGGCTGTGAACACTATAAAGTGGGGCGGTTCCAACGTCGCAAGGACAGTCTGGTGCTTTTGACTCACAGCCTGTAAGTACGTTTCGATATTTAAAGAATTTGCTACTGATGATTCAAACACGAGTTTTGAGCTGTGTAGAGTAGTGCTTGTTTGGCATTTCTCTGATCACAAATGCAGACATGAGCTGTGTCCGAAATCGCTCACTCATTCACTAATCCCTGTATAGTGTATGGCAGTTGAGTGGACTATATCAGAAAGGAGTGAATGAAATGAAGTGAACGGATTCGGACGGTGATGTATATACTGCGCATAAACATCTTCGTCATATGTACTTTTATATTACATGTACCTTATTTTAGAAAAAAACAAAACATAGACTGTAAAAAGGCATCGCAACATGGTAAGAGGCATAATATTTCCGCCTCAAGCTTGAGGTATTCGGCCAATCACAGCGCATTGGATAGCTGGCCAATCAGAGCACACCTTGCTTCTCAGAACCATGAGCTTTGTAAAAATCGGCGCGTTTCAGAAAGGCGGAGGATAGAGAAGCAACAGTAATGTACAGTATGAGGAAAATAATGTGTTTTTTGAACCTCAAATCGCGTAAACACATTGCATTACACCAAATACACAACATAATGTTCTTTTTAGCAACATGTTAAATAAATATATACATGTTAAGTAAACCTACTGTATTTTAAAAATTTGTTTAACTTGTATCTCTACACAAAAATGAAAATTGTCATAATTCCAGTTTTTCCAAATTCAATCCTTGATTCAAATTTATCATGAGCTTAATTGATTTGGTCTAAAGAGAGAAGAATTAATGACTATTTCTGTTAGAAGACTACATATAAAATAGCTATCTAAATAAATGTTGGTAACTGCAGTTTGACTAAAAGCAATGACTAAAAGTTGACAAAAATGTAATGACTTTTCGTCGACTAAAACTAGACTAAAACTATGAAAGACTCAAAAGACTAAAATGTGACTAAGACCTATTAAGCATTTTTGTCTCAAGACTAAGACTAAATCAAAAATGCCTGTCAAAATTAACACTGGTGCAAATGTTGGGTAAAAGGTTGAGTTGTTGATACTTTTCAGTATTTAAATAAATGTATTAAATAAGATGTAAATTCTAATCTTTAAGTGACATTTCTGTAGCCTAGTCCGCCATTTTGGATATTTACCTTCACAGAGCTCCTCAGTGCATTCTGGGATTGCCTTCTCTGTGAAGCATATACAGGTGCATCTCAATAAATTTGAATGTCGTGGAAAAGTTCATTTATTTCAGTAATTCAACTCAAATTGTGAAACTCGTGTATTAAATAAATTCAATGCACACATGAAGTAGTTTAAGTCTTTGGTTCTTTTAATTGTGATGATTTTGGCTCACATTTAACAAAAACCCACCAATTCACTATCTCAACAAATTAGAATACTTCATAAGACCAATAAAAAAAAAAAAAACATTTTTAGTGAATTGTTGGCCTACTTGAAAGTATGTTCCTTTACTGTATATGTACTCAATACTTGGTAGGGGCTCCTTTTGCTTTAATTACTGCCTCAATTCGGCGTGGCATGGAGGTGATCAGTTTGTGGCACTGCTGAGGTGGTATGGAAGCCCAGGTTTCTCTGACAGTGGCCTTCAGTTCATCTGCATTTTTTGGTCTCTTGTTTCTCATTTTCCTCTTGACAATACCCCATAGATTCTCTATGGGGTTCAGGTCTGGTGAGTTTGCTGGCCAGTCAAGCACACCAACACCATGGTCATTTAACCAACTTTTGGTGCTTTTGGCAGTGTGGGCAGGTGCCAAATCCTGCTGGAAAATGAAATCAGCATCTTTAAAAAGCTGGTCAGCAGAAGGAAGCATGAAGTGCTCCAAAATTTCTTTGTAAACGGGTGCAGTGACTTTGGTTTTCAAAAAACACGATGGACCAACACCAGCAGATGACATTGCACCCCAAATCATCACAGACTGTGGAAACTTAACACTGGACTTCAAGCAACTTGGGCTATGAGGTTCTCCACCCTTCCTCCAGACTCTAGGACCTTGGTTTCCAAATGAAATACAAATACAAATACAAAATGAAATTTGGACCACTGGGCAACAGTCCAGTTCTTCTTGTCCTTAGCCCAGGTAAGACGCCTCTGATGTTGTCTGTGGTTCAGGAGTGGATTAACAAGAGGAATACGACAACTGTAGCCAAATTCCTTGACACGTCTGTGTGTGGTGGCTCTTGATGCCTTGACCCCAGCCTCAGTCCATTCCTTGTGAAGTTCACCCAAATTCTTGAATCGATTTTGCTTGACAATACTCATAAGGCTGCGGTTCTCTCGGTTGGTTGTGCATCATTTTCTTCCACATTTTTTCCTTTCACTCAACTTTCTGTTAACATGCTTGGATACAGCACTCTGTGAACAGCCAGCTTCTTTGGCAATGAATGTTTGTGGCTTACCCTCCTTGTGAAGGGTGTCAATGATTGTCTTCTGGACAACTGTCAGATCAGCAGTCTTCCCCATGATTGTGTAGCCTAGTGAACCAAACTGAGAGACCATTTTTTAGGCTCAGGAAACCTTTGCAGGTGTTTTGAGTTGATTAGCTGATTGGCATGTCACCATATTCTAATTTGTTGAGATACACGAGTTTCACAATTTGAGTTGAATTACTGAAGTAAATGAACTTTTCCACGACATTCTAATTTATTGAGATGCACCTCTATGTAATACTGCTTTAGGGTAATAAATAATGCACAATGAACTTGTCTACCTTTAGAAATAGCCTTGGAGTACATCAACAATTCTGTAAAAATCCTCAGTAGCTCTCTACATTTTGGAACAGAGCAAATGTTTATGTACAGCTTGTTTACAATACCTAGCTTGTTGCAGAAGTTTTTAAACAGCATCTGTGCAGCACTGGGGGCTCCAAAAAGAACATTTTCTAACATTTGGATGCTCATATTTGGTTCAGCTGGGAATTTTCCATTGCGTCTCCACAAGTTGTGCTTGTTCTATTCTGTAAATTATCAGGAGTGCGTTTAAGATTTTTCAAAACAAAACCATTGCTGGTGATGTAATTATTTACTTAATTTGCAGAACACAGTGCTGCCGTCCTCCTCGTCGAGAGCTGGACATTATTTTTAGACATTCGGTGAAAGTAAAAAAAGAAGTAACCAAGACAACCGTGAATTCCATCCACAGGCATTAGTAGGCAGTTGGCCGTGTGATCACCTTCAAATAATTTTTGCAGGGAGTGAAGAAATACTTGTCACTTTGTTCTTATAACATCACATTATACATTTGCAGCAGGGCCGTTAATGAAATTCATGAGGTGCAACACCAAATTGTTTGGGGTGCCCATCTGCTATGGGGCCTAGGAAGTGTTTCTTGTTGTCCCATGGAAAAATGGTTGTGTAAAATGTAATTACATCAACTGTGAATCCAGTAATGAACATGTATTGCTCTCTCTCTCAAGTGACATTTGAAAAAATGAGGCGGAACCTCCCCCTGTGCGCTTCATATTTGGCTAATAAGTATGTGACACTGGACTCTGCGTATTTGTTTGACTCTTGACCACGGATGAGGGATGAAGGAGACATGTGGCTAATGGACAATAAAAAAGGGCAGAAAATATGATTCAGGGCATTGGTCTGCTGATTAGAAGACTGTTTTAAAAAGAGTAATTCTGCTCACAGAGTACACAGTTAATTAACATGAACTTGGCAGAAGGTTGGTGTCGTGGAGAGGATGAGATATAAAGTTCTGGGATCTCTTAACATAATTGATTTCCACCTGTTGTTATCACATTTCAGTGGATTCAACAACCTCTGACCAAAATATCTGCTGAGTGCTGCTCATAAAGGTTGTGTTTTGTCATTTTAGATAAAAGCATCTTTTCAATTGTAAATGGAAATATAAATTATGTGGTTTGAAAAGTGTAAGTATATAGAAGTATTTTAAAAAGACAGTTTTACACTTTCTGCATGATTTAATAGTCAAAGGGTCAGATTTACTAACAGTTTGCGCCAGTGCAAACCGCCTTTTGGCGTTAAAATAGTACTGTCAGGATTTACTAAAGACACGCAGTGAAGAATTAGCGCTGAAAAAGCATGGACACAGTTATTTTTGCGCCAAAAAATGCATGTCTTAAAGCAGGTGGTAAATTGCGCTGCTCTTGGTAGTCATTATGGAACTGATCTGGCTGTGTCTTTGTTCTTTAATGTGCGCACTGTCAGTAAATCACAGGCAGAATTTTTCCCTCCCATAGGCGCTTTCATGGAATTGCGCTCTAACACTAATTTGCTCTATTTAGTAAATCAGGCCCAAAATGTTTGAATTTTAATTCAACTTTTTGTTTAAAACATTATTTTACATGTAATAATTCATTGACTTCTAATGAATTTTCATATTTTATTATTGAAAGTCTGGGTCTGGAGTCAAGAGTTAAACAATAAAACCTAATACATAAAACATATAAAATAATAAACCATATATGAAATTAAAAAAAATCCACTACTGTTCAAAGTTTGAAGTTGGTAAGTTTTTTTTTTTTTTTTTTTTAATGTTTTTGAAAAGTGTCTTTACACCTATACTGCATTTATTTGATCAAAAATATAGTAAAAGCTGTAACTGACATGATCAAACAACAGGGAAGCGAGGAGATGAGGAATAAACTCAAAATAACCAGTCTTTAATCAAAATCCAAAAAGGGTAACACAAGGCAGGCAGAGACACACAAGAAACAGGACATCGACGTTAATACCGGACAGGAAACAAGGGGCAGAACACACTATAAATACTCAACCAAACGAGGGAATTAAACAAACACAGGTGGGACTGAATTAACTAATAATGAACCAATAGGGACAGGAACAGGAACATAACCAAATATAGGCATACACGAGGATGGGGAGCACATGAGACAGAAAACAGAACACAACATGAACACAAGCCTGACAGTAACATTGTAAAATATTATTACAATTATTATATAAAAATGTAATTTGTAAATGTAATGGCAAAGGTCATTTTTTTTAGAAGCTATTACTAATGTTGAAAAAGTTTCTTTTTTTCTTCAAGATTTTTAGTGAATAGAAAGTAAAAAAAAAACAACAACATTTATTAAGAATGTGAATCTTTTGTAACGTTTTACTGTATTAATTTCTTTTTTTTTTTTCGAAAGAACAAAAAAATTACTGACCCCAAACCTATGAACGGTAGTGTATATTTTGTAAAAATCAAACCGTGGGACATAAAAGTCGAAGAAATAGCCAATCACACATCCTATGTAATAATTCTATAATTTTGTCGTATACCCTGTTGAGAAAAAAAAAAAAAAAAAAACAGCATATGTTTTGACGGTGGCAGCTGGTTTGAGCTGGTCCTGAGCAGGAGCTAGTTGCTTAGGACCAGCTTAGGACCAGCACATGACCAGTTTATAACTAGCTCATAGCTAGCTCATAGCCAGCTTATAACCATCTCAGGACCAGCTTAAACCAGCTCAAACCAGCTGCCATGCTTCCAAACATACCTAACCAGCTTATTGCCTTCAACAGGGCAATTAATGAGGATCAGACTTTTAGCTCTTTGGTGGTTATGAACAATTCCTAGTGGCACTTTTAAACATTTTTCTGGCACCTCAAGAGTACATGACAGTGTTTAAGATTCATTTGACCTCTTTGATGTGGTGTGACTTGTTCTTGTCCTCTTGAAACGTATTCATTAAAACATGCTGTCCTGCATAGGTCTGTTGTACCTTAACGCGAGGGCTTGTCCTGTTTAACATTTCAATTCACAGATGTCATTACACTCACTGTCGAACGCAGCTATCTCAAGCTCTTGTTACACGGCGAGAAATGCCATTATCCCTGTTTAAAAAACCATCTCCACATGACTTGCTTGACCTTTGCTAATAAGCTCAATGTACATGACATTCCATCACTACAACAGCAACATCACATTCAGTTAAAGTTTCTGAAGAGGTGAAATGAAAGGCGTTGGTTGTTAAATCCAGCTCCTTCGGTGAGGATTCAGCTGCTCTTGCATTTAAGTTCATTTGCATTTCCCTTATTTTACAAAGTCTTGAGGGAGAGTTTTTGGTGAGCGGTTTTTGTTCCCGTCCTTGGCCCATCGCAGCTGATCCCCAGCCTTGGCTTTAGATATGAATGGGATGTTACAGATAGCGCTTGCTTAATGGCTGTTGATTCCTTATCAAAGACGTCATTTGCTGTGGGCCTATCAAAGTCAACTTTGACTTCTGTCAATCCTAACGGCTTATTTAAATGAGAAGATTGTCGAAGTTAAGCAGAAAAGTGCATTTACATCTGTTTGACAGCTCAGCACACTTTCTGCTGACGGAAATCTGCCGAAAACTTGGTCACTAAATGTGCTCGAACGACCTTTTTTAAGGCAAGAATTGTCTATTTTACGCTTGGCCTGTGTGTTAGTTTTAAAGACAATGTGTTAACAGCATTAGTGCTGTTAAAATGTAGTTGGCATAAGAAAGGACATCTCTTTTATGCACTATGTATTATTTATTGGACTACTTATGCCTGCATTTTTCAAAAGACATATTTCTGTGAGACTGAGCATCTTTGTTAAAATAAAAACACCTTACCGTGAAGTAACATGCTTACCATTTCCTGCAATATTTAGTCAATGACACCACAACACTGCTACTGTATCTATAGTGAAATGAAGCAAAGTAGTCCAATCAATGAACAAATAAGTGTATTTATTTATTTTTTTAGTGAATCAAACACATTGCTTACAATTAACTGCGAGACTTAAACCATTGGAGCAACTGACTAGTTGTTCATATGATAATATAGTTAAAGATACACATTTTGCATTTTACACAAAAGTTGTTTTGTGCTGTTGTTTAATACACAGTTAAGTATTGGATTCCATTTATTCTGCCTCTATAAATAATATAAAAGAGTTTAAATAATATAAATAATATATAAGTTACATGTTGTTATTATTATTATTATTATTATTATTATTGTTGTTGTTCTTGTTGTTGTTGTTATAAAATAAATACTATTTGTATTATTTAATAAAATTATAGGTATTATTATTATTATTAAATACTTAAGATTTTAAATAAAATATTGCATCATTATTCACAAGAATTATCATTATTATTATTATTATTATTATTATTATTATTATTATTATTATTATTAATAATAATTTAAAATTATTATTTTTATTATTATTATTATTAAAAATATTGCATAATTACTCACAATAACGATAATAATAATAATACTTATTATTATTATTATTATCATTATTTGAAAAGTATAATTTAATAGAATTATTCAGTTAACACTATTGTTATTGTTATTTTAGAAAGTGTTATTTAAAATATTCCACTATTATTCATAACAGTTGCTGTTGTCGTTATTATTATTAGTAGTAGTAGTAGTATTCTTTTAAAATAATTATAATATTAAAAATAATTATAAATAATTTGTATTATTTAATAAAATTATCCATTTAACAATTGATTGTTATTATTATTATTATATTACATAATAAATATTTGTAAAATAAAATATTCCATTATTATTCACAAAAAGAATTATTATTATTTGAAAAGTATTATTTAATAGAATTATTCAATTAACACTATTAATATTGTTGTTATTTTAGAACGTTATTTAAAATATTCCTCTATTATTCATAACAGTTGTTGTTGTTGTCGTTGTTATAATTATAATTATTATTTTAAAATATTTATTATTTGTATTATTTAATAAAAATTATCCAATTAACAATTGATTATTATATGTTACATACTAAATATTTTTAAATAAAATATTACATTATTATTCATAACAATTATTATTTTTGTTGTTGTTGTTATTATTATTATTACTAGAAAAGTATTATTTAATACAATTATTCGATTATTAACACTATTATTATTGTTGTTATTTTAGAACGTGTTATTTAAAATATTCCACTATTCCTGTGTGCCAAAACAGAAACATCTTGATCTCTCTGGCCCAGAATAATAGCTTACACTGATTGAATTATTATTACTATATGTACAGTTGTTAGAACATTCAAATGTATTAGCTGCCACACTAGAATCAGCATGAGAAGGAAATCACAGCACTATTGTTTAATTGTATTTTATTTCATTGACCCTCCTAATGTGCATTCATTCGACATGTAGCTTCATAATCAGCGTTTTACATAAATACAGCTGATGTTACAGAGCCAATGACAGTTCTCACAAATATTCCAGATATTTTCATCTGTCCCATGCAGACTTCCCCGTGGGTGTTCTGGAACTGTGTTTATGCCGTCGGTCAGCTTTAGCGCGCTGTGTTTTGGAGATGTGAGCAGACTGCATGATACTTCAAACGCCCCTCTAGTATTTCGCTCACTCCATATTCTCTCTCTTCTTTCTTTTTTCTCTCCCTTTTATACTTTTTTTAACCCGTCTCCCCATATTGCAGTGACCTAACCTTGACTCATCCCTCCCCAGCCACCTCCCGTGCCACTTTTATCATTCACTTTCCAGTTCTCTGGCATTTCCAACCAAAGTCTTTGTATTGCGCCGAATGTCAAGGTAATATGAATACATCAGAACATAGTGTACCCACATTGTGATGTCATCACTGCGGCCCACTGCTTCTCCCTGACTCACCGGCCGTACGCAAGGTGTTACATTGAAGTCTGCCTTCCCGATTGTGCTGCTATCCAGCCGCCGGCGTCAATAATGAACAAACATGGATAAAGGGATAATCATGGGATGCACTGAATACTGAACGAGCACCAAGGACATGTGGAATCAAAAGTCAGATCTTGATGCCGACCTGGCTGTGTCTTTACATGCCTTGCGGATGTACATCTGAATGATTTAGCGCAGGTCCTGGTTATTGCAACCCGGGTCGTAAAGAGCAATTGACTGTGGCTCTGCCACGTCCCGAAATTAAACCACATGCACACCTTTTTTTTTTCCTTGTCATACACATCTATCTATCTATCTATCTATCTAAATATATATTTAATATATACTATATATATTTTATTATATATAACTACATTTTTAATTTTATATATAATTTTCAATATTTTTATGTAAACATCTAAATTAAACAGCATATATTATTAAATATTAAAATATTACACAAACACACACACACACACACACACACACACACACACACACACACATATGTATGTATATATACACACTAGTGCTGTCAATCGATTAAAAAAAAATTACTAATTAATCGCATGTTTTTTTCTGGAATTAATCGTGATTAATCCCACCTAACATTAAACTTTTTAAATATACTTTTATATTGCAATAATTTCACTTTTAATCTTCAAATTAATGTAGAAACAACATAAAGACAGTATTTGTCTATTATTTCATTAATGGCGTCTTTTTTATGACCTGAAGGCCAGTATCACAGTATCACCTCTATAAAATTGTTCTTTTTTTCCTAATATTTAGCCATTGACTATAGCCATTCAACATTACAGTATAATTGAGAGCTATCAATTTTAATATTTATTAGACTTTAATAAAATAACTTCTAATTTAAGTGAACTTTAAACAATCTTCAAATAAATCCATTATATCAAATGTCATATTTAGCTACCTGTGCCATATACAGAAATTTAATAAAGTTATCAAACACTAAATCCTAAATTAAATATAGATGAATTCTTTCAGGGGGCATAACACATACAGTTTCACCCAATCGCATGTTAATCTTGAGTACCTATAGAGTAGTATAGCATCGTTCATATCTCCAAAAAGTCTTTAGTTTTATCATATTTATAAAAGAAAAATACAGCTTTACGATTCTCTCCGAAAAAAGCCGAGCTCCTGGAGGCGCGCCGTGGGCGGAGTTAAAGAGTGACGAGTACTTGAGCACCGATCACCAACAAAACAGAGACATTTTCAATTCTAGAACTTAAAAACAATAAATCTCCTGGAACGGACGGGCTTACCGCAGAGTTTTACAAACAGTTCTTTAAAGAATTGTCTCCTTTTTTACTTAAGGTTTTTGAAGAAAGCATACAGAATGAGGCGCTCCCCCCGACTCTCACTCAAGGTTTAATTACTTTAATTCCGAAACCTAAAAAAGATTTACTTTTAATTGACAATTGGCGTCCCATTTCTCTGCTTAACAGTGATTATAAAATTTTAGCTATTATATTTGCTAAAAGATTAAAATCTGTACAGAGTTCTGTAATAGACGAGACACAATCTGGATTTTTGAACAAAAGACACATTGTTAACAATATAAGGTTGATTCTTGATTTATTAGATTATTCAGACTTGATTCAGGAGGAAAGCTTCATTCTTTTCTTAGATTTCTATAAGGCTTTCGATTCTTTAGAGCACCAATTTATTATTAATTCATTAGAAAAATTTGGTTTTGGGGATATGTTTTGCAGAATAATTAAAACCCTTTACAATAATGGAAGTGCCTCGATTAAATTAAAGAATGGCACTTCACCAAGGTTTAGTTTATCCAGAGGAGTGTGACAAGGGTGTCCTATTTCTCCATATTTATTTCTTCTTTGTGTGCAGCTAATGTCATCTTTTGTATGTGAAAGCGGTATTCGGGGTGTCCATATAGCGGATTGAGAAATATTTATTAGTCAATTAGCAGATGATACCACCTTATTGTTAAGATATGCTTCCCAAATCCCAATAGCAATTAATTATATAAAACTTTTCTCTAAAGCTTCGGGTCTTAATCTAAACATAGGTAAATGTGAATTAATGTCTATTAAAAATTGTACAGCATCCACTATTTTTAATATTACATTTAAATCTGAAATTACATACTTAGGCATTGTGATAACTAAAAATCAAGATAAAAGATGTACTTTGAACTTTGACCCGGTTATATTAAAAGCCCAAAGAAGATTTAACACATGGTTGCAGAGAGACTTGACCTTGAGAGGCAGAGTACTGCTGTTTAAGGCGGAGGGCATCTCCAGACTTACATATGCTGCATTCTCTCTATATGTGGACAACATCATTTGTAGATCAGTTGATAAAATCCTGTTTAATTTTGTTTGGAAAAACAAAATCCATTATGTTAAGAAGTCTGTAATAATGAACACGTATGAGCATGTGGGGTTGAATTTCCTTGATTTCTCTTCTTTGAATAACACTTTCAAAATTAATTGGATTAGGCAGTTTTTGTGTAATCCAAACTCAATCTGGAATTTTATCCCCAATTACTTCTTTTCCAAATTAGGTGGTCTCCTTTTCTTATTAATTTGTAACTATAATATTGCTAGAATCCCTTACAATTTATCTAAATTTCATAAACAGGCATTACTTGCATGATCATTAATCTTTAAACACAATTTCTCCCCTCACCGGTACTTTATTTGGAACAATCAAGACATTGTATATAAGAGA
Organism: Spinibarbus caldwelli; assembly: GCA_039654775.1. Lineage (NCBI taxonomy): Eukaryota > Metazoa > Chordata > Actinopteri > Cypriniformes > Cyprinidae > Spinibarbus > Spinibarbus caldwelli. Next base: position 15,386,166 of record CM077263.1, read on the forward strand.
AAATCTTTGTGTTTTAGTAATTGGTTTGAGAAAAACATTTTGATTGTTTCCCAGTTATTTAACTCAGAAGGTCTTATTTTAAGTTATAAAGAATTCTTATGTAAATTTGATTTTCCAGTAACTCCTAAAGAATTCTCCATTGTCATGGACGCTATTCCTAAAGGAGTTGTCATGCTTTTAAGGGACTCTGTTAGATCACCCAGTACTTTACCTATTTCTTTGGACCCATTTGAAATCCCAGTAGGAAAACTGTGCTTTTTGTCACATCCTTCATCACGTAACTATAAGATTAGATCGCTCTTTCAGAAGGAGCTTGTAACAACTCCCTATGTGGTGTCTTATTGGAAGAATGTTGTTGATCATATTGATTGGAAAAAAAGTATGGACTCTGTCTTCGAAATACATAATAACTAACAAGGTCAGAGAAATCTCATTCAAATTGTTACACAGATTTTACCCAGCTAAAGTGTTTCTGAAAAGGTTTAAATCAGACATAGATACAAGCTGTTCTTTTTGTGGTGACCCTAATGAAACTGATATGCATATTTTCTGGGATCGTCCTCACACACAGCTATTTTGGATTGAATTCTCTAATGTTATCAATCTCAATGTGCTCCAGGGTTTCTCTTTGCTTTTTAAGGATGTACTGTTTGGCTTCTTTAATATACAAAAAGATAAAATTAATGAATATTTTATTATTAACCTATTATTATTTCTTGCGAATTTTCATATTCACCGCAGTAAATTCTCTCATCAAAATCCTTTATTTATTGTTTTCATTATTCAACAGTATAACCAAACTATTTCATCTTCCAAGAATCTTAAAGCTCTTAAAACAGTTAATTTATTTAATCTTTTTAATTTATTCTGTTAAAGCTTTCGTTTTATATTACTAATTTATTGTTACATACGTATATAAATGGTGCTTTGCATGTAATGTCACCTCTTTGTACGTAAAGTTGTTATTTTTTTATACTTGTATCTTTGGTACCTTGGCATTAATAAAAATAAATAAATAAATTAATTAAAAAATTAAAAAAAAACCGAGACATTTGATGTTGTTTCACTTACCGTCTGCAGTTCTGACTCCTGACCAGGATCTTTTATAGCTGGGACTGCTCCATCTTTCAGTAACAAACGATGTGCAAATCCAGTGTCGAACTGGGCCTTGTTTATAAAACGTTCGTCAACAAACACACTTGAGAAACTCCGTTGCTGCCCCGAAAAACAAACTGCATCCACTGTTTCCTTAACGCTGGGTTCTTCGGGAAGCTGAACCTTTCCGTTATCTTTCCCTTATCTTTCCCTTATCTTTAGAGACATTCTTTCCGAGCGAGTCCCGTTCAGCGCAGCCGTATGAACTTTCTGAAACTTGTACGAACCCAGAAGTAACATTTTTGGCACAGAAATACTCTGTTATACATCCAAATTGTTTTTTGAAACTTTGTCCATGCTTAGCATGAGAATCCAACTCTTTAACAGTGTAAACAACTCTAAATGCATGAAACAGCATTGTACCGAAAAAATTAATCGTCTGAGTTAACTCGCTAATTTTGACAGCACTATATATATATACAGTGCCCTCCAAAAGTATTGGAACAGTAAAGACAAAATTGCTCTGTTGGCTGTGGAGTCAAGACATTTACAATTATGATTAAAAGATGAATATGAGACAAAACTACAGAATGTCACATTTTATTATTGGGTGATTGAACACATAGATGTTTTACCAGCTAAGAAGTTCAGCACTTTTAGAGTTTCATCCCCCTATCTGATGTGAGCATAAGTATTGGAACAGTTGCCTCACAGGTCTTTCTAAGTGATCAGCTGTGTCCTGTTGCATTCATTCTTCAGATAATAAAAGCAGGGAATGTGTCGTATCAGTTATATCCATTACTTCTGCATTCTGAATCTTGCATTTGATGATGACGCACACAAACCAGGATGAAGATGAGGGAGCTGACTTTGAGAGAAAAGCAAGCAATTTGGATACTTAAAGAAAAGAGGAGTCAATTAGAGCAATAGCAAAACAAAGGGCATGGAGAAATCAAGAGTTTGGAAACCACCAGCGACACCAGCAACCAATAACGACCTGATCGGCTGAGAAAACAACAGTAGTTGATGACAGACAAATCATAAAAGCTGTGAAAATGAACCCTAAAAGACGTGTCTGTAAAATCACCAACAACTTCCAGAAAGCTGGGGTGATGCTCTGACAATCTACTGTCCTCAGGAGACTTTGACACAGAATTACAGATGCTACACAGCAAGATGCAAACCTCTGACCAGCACCAAAAATAGAAAGGTAAGAGAGTTTGTCATTTACTTGTCCGAGTATAAAAGTTACTTGCCCGGACAGAAAAAATAAATTTAAATTGAGTTATAAATATAATTATTTATTGTAGTTATAAAAAACATAGTATAGTGTGTAGAGCAGGGGTGCCCAATCCTGCTCCTGGCGATCGACTGTCCTGCAAAGTTCAGTTCCAACTCTAATCAAACACACCTGAAGCAACTAATTAAGGTCTTCAGGATCGCTTGAAAATTAAAGGCAGGTGTGTTTGATTAGAGTTGGAGCTTAATTTTGCAGGACAGTCGATCGCCAGGAGCAGGATTGGGCACCCCTGGTGTAGAGAGTATACAGTATGTAGATTTTGTGAGCATGTCACATTTAGTTAGATTTTTCTTTTTAAATAAAATAAACAAAAGAATAAAGTGTGATAATACTATTATATTTTAAAATAAAAAGGGTATTAAATAATAAATAAAAAGTATTAAATACAAATATAATTATTTTATAGTAAACTTAAAAATAAAATGCAAATATTTACTTCTTTTTATATGAATTTTCATTATTTTAAAACTTAAATTTTACATTTTTTAATTAGAGTTAAATTTAATCAGTCAATTAGGATAATAAGACATTTGGGCTGTTACCAAACAAATGAAATCAGTATCTACAAAATTCAACTTTGCAATGCAGAGGAAACACAGAAGCTGCATCTGAAGCTCTGAGGGACATGGAATGCTTTAACCTGCAGTTACAAATTAATAAATAATTATTAATTATTATCATGTGATATTAAGTATATGAAATTATATAAATATATAAATTTTCTGCCCCCATATCAATGCATTTTAATACTGAATCATGCAGTGAAAGAACGCACTTGCACGTGCGCTAGTCTAACCTACTAGAGTTCTTTACGTAATGTATGCGTGCACTCTGTAGGTGTGTTTTGTTTGATTCTTGCAATATACTCGATAATGTCAAATCAAGGCAGTTATTATTGTTTTTGGTATTGACGTTTTCAAATTACTTGTCCGATTGGGCAAGTAAATTTCTCTTTGACTTGCCCGTCCAAAACATTCTCTTGTCCCGGACAAGCGGACAAGCATTAATGTCGAGCCAATATAAATATAAATATAATATATTTAATATAAATAATATTTTTCATAAGTTATTAAATGATGCTATTAAAAATCATTATGTATGTGTGTGTGTGTGTGTGCGTATAATATTTTATTATTATTAAAATAATATTTTAATAATAAAATATTTTAACTTTATAATTGAAATATTGTTCATTTTTATATTTAAAAATAAGGTATCAGTTTAAGTAATCTGTCTGTCTGTCTATATATATATATATATATATATATATATATATATATATATATATATATATATATATATTTTTTTTTTTTTTTTAAGATATGTAAATACATTTTTAATATTATATATAATTTTCAATATTTTTATGTAAACATCTAAATTAATTAGCTTATATTATTAAATAGTAAAATATTATTTAATATTATCTATTGTATGAATATGTATCTGTCTGAATGTATTTATTAATAATAATAATAATAATAATAATAATAATAATATTTCATTTAATATAAATATAAATAATATATTTCATAATGTTATTAAATGATATTAAAAATTGTATATATATTTGTGTGTGTGTGTGTGTGTATAAATAATATTTTATTATTATTAAAATAATATTTTAACAATAAAATAATTTCACTTCATTACTGAAATATTGTTCATATTACTTAACCTATACCTTATTTTTAAATACAAAAAAGAATAATATTTAAATACTAAAGTGAAATTAATGTATTAAAATTTTATTATAAATATTATAATACGCTATTTAAATGTTTACACAAAATATTTAAAATTATAAAGATAATATTAATAAAATATAAATCTACAGATAGATAGATAGATAGATAGATAGATAGATAGATAGATAGATAGATAGATAACTTAAACTGATACCTTATTTTTAAATATAAAAATGAACATTATTAAAATATTATTTTAATATTAAATAAATTATGCTATTTCATGTAACTGCTTACACACACACACACACACACACACACACACACACACACACACACACACACACACATATATATATATATAAGTAAAAAAATCTAACTGAATATTTATATCTGTATAAAGATTTATATTTTATTAATATTTTATAATTTTCAATATTTTGTGTAAACATTTAAATAGCGTATTATAATATTTATAATAATATTTTAATAAATTAATTTCACTTTAGTATTTAAATATTATTATTTTTTATTTTTTATTTTTATTTTTTATTTTTATTTTTTTTTGTATTTAAAAATAAGGTATAGGTTAAGTAATATTTAAAATTTTGCACTATTTTTAGGTCGCTAATCAAGCAAGTAAATTTGTTACACTAAACACTAAGGACATGTGGAATCAAACATCAGATCTTGACTCCTAACCTGCCTGTGTTTTTACAAGCTCTTCAGATGTACATCGCCGAATGATTTAGCGCAGGTTCAGGTTATTGCGGCCCGGGTTGTAAAGGGCAATTGACTGTGGCTCCACCACGTCCCAAAATAAAACCACCCGCACACCTTTTTTCCCTCGTCATACACGACTATTCTTTATAAAGCACTAAATGCTGGCGGAAAGTTTTAGCTAGATAGATTACAGCTGCCTTTAATGAAACGAGATAAAGGATTTTTATGATAATGACATTACGCTGTATGTTCACGCAAAGGTGAGTTGTAAATTTCGGGAATAATTGTCCGGCGCGATTCCTCGTAATCAATAATCTGTGCCGATTAGGTCGGCTGGAGTAAAATCAATGCGGTATGAAATGTAGAGAAGGGTGTGCCGATGGGTGTCCGTCACCTGAGCCACATGCTATTTAATAACGTAATCCATTAAGAGCGGCCGAGATGATGAGCTAAAGATGAGATTAGAAGCGCAGGTCCTCTCTTTTTTTGTGCCTAATATTAATTTGACATCATAGTCACAGGGCAGGAGAGTAACTCACGCTGACGTGTCTTCTTTTTGCAGTAACCATCATTTTCCAGGTCCATTTGTCAAGCGAGGCACGGAGGACAGCTTGTGATTAATGGACGTTTTATATGAGCGAACACGTGTTCGGTTCCTTTCTCCTTCTCTCTAGTCGCGCTTTCGCTCCTCGCGCTGGCATTTGACACAGACACCTGTGTCCGCTGTGAGTTATGTATTTTTACCTCTTTCCCAATGACACCTAATACCTAGAGCTTCTTTTGATTTATGCCGTTGATTGTGGGGCTTCAGTCGCATTGGCTGACAGATGCTTAAATTCTGACTGAGGGATTACGGGACTTGATGTGCCCATGATACAGTGTTAATTGATTTTCCCCGGAAAGAAAAAAACGGAAATAAAAAAGGAAAAGCTTGGCTTCTGATGAGATGAGATACCACATGCCTTTCTATCTTTCCAAAACAAGACCAGAGATGCTGCGAGCTGCTCAGGAGACCATGTCTCTCGGTTTCATCGCTTATGTTCCCGCTTGACTCTCTCAGGCTTTTAAGCGCTTGTTCGCCACACCCTTTGACATATGTGGTGTAACCGCAGAAGAGATTATGGCAGCAATTATGAGAAACAGAAAAAGGCTGGTGCAATTTGTAACCTTTATTATTTTATATGCAGTTCTGTGATGCTTCTGTAAGCACAACTGGGTTTATAACGCTGATAAAGAGACTAGAATGATGGGCTGAGTTTGGCAAAGGACACCAGGGCTGTAAATTTTGTCATTTCAATGAGTTTTCCAGTTTTGGAATATTACTGGAACGTTCAAATCATTGTAGCAAATCAGTTTGTTCTAAAGAATCTTTTCTGTTTTTGTTATGTAAATGATTCTCACTCTCATATATTGTGTTGGAAAGTAACTCATTCTGGAGAACTGAATTGCTCTGAACAGTTATCACTCATATTAATTGAACATCAAAGTTCAGTTCATTCTAGTTGTTTGGTTAATGCTAAAAAGCCCTCTTATATAGCGTTCGAAAATTTGATTCATTTTACTAAATCAGTTTGGTTTCTTATATGTAATCATAGAAACTTTGATTAATTGTAGTTAATTAATACTGTTTCTCATTTGTAGTGTTGGAAAGATTTATTTATAGTGAATCAATACCTATTAAACAATCCTTTCTCATATGAAGTGCTGGAAACTTTAATTTATTCTAGTGAAGCAGTTCTGTTTCTCATATGTATTGTTGGAAAGTTGGATTCATTTTGGTGAACTAAATGTCCTTTCTCTCAAATGTAGCATTGGAAAGTTTGATTCATTCTACTGAATCAGTTCTGATTCTCTTATGTAGCGTTGAAATGTTTAATCCATTCTAGTGAATCAGAATGATTTTTCATATGTAGTGTTGGAAAGTTTGATTCATTCTACTGAATCAGTTCTGATTCTCTTATGTAGCGTTGAAATGTTTAATCCATTCTAGTGAATCAGAACGGTTTTTAATTTTTAGTGTTGGAAAGTTTGGTTCATTCTACTGAATCAGTTCTGATTCTCATATGTAGTGTTGAAACGTTTAGTTCATTCTAGTAAATTGGTTCGTCCTAAAGGGTCCTCTCACTCCCTTTCTCATACGTAGCATAAGACAGTGTGACTCATTGTAGTGAATCAGTTTGTCATAAACGATCCTCACTCTAACATGTAGTGTTGGAAAGTTTTATTCATTCTAGATAATTGATTCATTCTAAATGTTCGCTCTCTTAAATGTGTCATTGGAAAGTTTGATTCATTGTAACTAATCAGTTCTGATTCTCATACATAGCGTTAAAATGTTTGATTCATTCTATTGAATCAGTTAAGCTTTCATATGTAGTGTTGGAAAGTTTGGTTCATTCTGTTGAATTGGTTTGTCCTAAACAGTTTGATTCCAAATGCTCTCTCTCTCAAATGTAGCATTAGAAATTGTGATTGATTCTAGTGAGTCAGTTTGGTTTTTCATATGTAGTGTTGGAAAATTTGGTTCATTTTAGTGAATCATTTTGGGAATATTAAGTTATTATTTATGCACAAATCTCTGCCAGTCTTCTGTTAGTGGTGAGTGGGTGTTGTTTGTCGAGAGTAAGCCAGTGTCCCATCCCTCCCATGAGTATACATGCATCTTGTCAGTATTTACTGTGCTATTGAACAGTGCAGATGGCCACACCTGGGCTTCCCCATGTGTGTTTACCATTAAGCCAGAGCACCGCCTTGCTCCGCGAACAATCTCATTATCTCCTGCCATACTGCTATCGGAACACAGCTAACTTGTGAATGCAATAAATGATTTACACTACAGCCGCGTCTTATGCACTAATGGAGGAAGCCGTGCTGCCCAGCAGAGCTGTTTACTGAAAAGCTAAACTGCAAATGCATTTGAAACCTGCTGCAAAGTGAGAACCGCTATCATTTCAGGAGTGAGTGGATACGGGCTGCAGAGCTTTCTGTTACATGCCAGTGTTCCTCTTCAGGCCAATCAAACCTTGTTTCATGTGAGCACAGGAACAGTATTGAGATGTATACATGCATAAGTAACATGACTTCATGAGAAGGCATTCACTGCATGTTCATGATTCATAGGTTTCGTTCACCGTATTTCTACCTTGCACGAGCCAAACTCTCCATGGCTTAGATGATAAATCACTTCCCCAATGACATGTTCACTTTTAATTCAGTTCCATGGCAGTGCTAGGTCTATTTATTAGTCAACTATGCATAGCTGTAACTTAAAAGTGCTCAAGCAAATGAAACTGCTGAGTAGAGTTTGAAAGTGTGTCTAATATTATGCAATATTAGCATCATAGCTCATAGATGATTAATTCAGTTAATAAATATATACGGAGCTCCTGCATTTCTAATGAGAAATTCTGTGCAATCAGCTTCATCAGGAACCCACTGCATATGTTGTACCACTAAAAAAACATCTCACGGACACCATTAGCAACATTATGATTAGTGGAGCTGTTTCATGGGGATATAATTAAACGCAGACCATCAAAAAAGGGATGAGGTAATGGGAACTGCTTGTACCTCACTAAATGAATCTGTCTATTTACAGTATCTATCTGTCTGTCGGTCTATGAATTTATATTTTATTATTATATATGTATTTTTCAATATGTAAACAGGATACATTCAACCACCCTGCATCATATTTCCTGAATGAAATCCAATATTTGTTTCTTACTAATTTTGGGGTGCTGATTTCAAAAATAGTGTAAGAAATAGCTTTGCTCTAGGACATCAGATTTTCATAAAAATATGATGTGCATTTGATAGCATTTTTGCCTTTGACAGCTATTTGTAAGGTGAAGAAGTCTTGCATTATTTCTTAATCACCAGAAAAACTGCCACAAAAACACAATTCCTATCTTCCTCTGAGCCAGGTTACATTAGTTCAATTCTCAGCTGATTTCATGTGTATGAATGATTCAGAAGACATTATTTTATGCCTAATTCTTATTTGAAGGTTAGAATTATGGCCAGTGACAGAAGAAAATCAAACATGAATTTTTCTGCTATATCTGTGTTTTATTACAGGTTTTGTGAAAAAAAAAAAAAAAAAAAAGTATTTATAAACTTTTGCAGATTGTAAGTTAAATGGTACATGTCAAATACTTCTTTTTGTTATTAAAACTTCTGACATTTGACTGCTTTTATTTTGGTAAGTGCTTGATATCTACCTGGTCCCCACATACCTGTAGGAACTTTTTTGTACATATCACTACAGTTTCCAACAGAAATTAACACTAGAGGCGGTAAAACATCAAGCACTTATAATCGTTTTCGTACACAGTTATGATTACAACTCCGAACACACTTTTAGCACCACTCAGTGGGCATTTCGCATCGAATATGTCACAAAATGTACATGGCGGTACATATTTTGCATCTTGCGAAAAAGTTCCCACAGGTACTGTATGTTTTTGTCATGAGAGCAAGTTGGCTGATACATATGTTTACATGGAAAAAAAAAAATAAATAAAAAATAAATAAATAAATAATAAAAAAAAAAAAAAAAAAATATATATATATATATATATATATACACATTTTTTTGTGAAAAAAAACATAGGAATGGAAAATTTTATTGATATTTTTGAAGAATCATCAAATTATGATTTTTTTTTTGCGCATGTGATTCACAGTATTTACATATTAAAATACTTTATTTACTATGTACTTTAAATTTATAAATTTACATTATTATTCATTTATATTTAAAAATAAGGTATGAGGTTAGGTAATATATACGATTTAACATTTAAGATCAAGCAACTGTGACACTAACAATGTAGATAGATAGAGAGATAGATAGATAGATGTTTACATATAGTGTAAAAGATGTTTACATATAGTCCACAAGACAAAAAAAAAAGCTGAAATTATTAAAATAACCTCTTCAAAAGTTTGGGAACTCTTGGTTCTTAATACTGTGTGTGGTTACCTGGATGATCTACGACTGGTTTTTTTTTGTTTTGTGATGGTTGTTCATGAGTCCCTTGTTTGTTCTGAACAGATAAACTGAGCACTGTTCTTCAGAAAAATCCTCCATGTCCTGCAGAATCTTCAGGTTTCCAGCATCTTTTGCATATTTGAACCCTTTCCAGCAGTGACTTGATTTTGAGATCCATCTTTTCACACTGAGGACAATTGAGGGACTCAAACACAACTATTAAAAAAGGTTCAAACATTCACTGATGCTCCAGAAGGAAACACGATGCATTAAGAGCCGGGGGGTGAAAACTTTCTAAATTTGAAGATCAAGGTAAATTGTACTTAATTTGTCTTCTGGGAAACATGCAAATATCTTCTGTTGCTTCCGAAGGGCAGTACTAAATGGAAAAAAAAAAGATATTTCAACAAAATAAGAAAAATTTGGACATCTTCATCCTGTTCAAAAGTTTTCACCCCTCCCAAACTTTCACATGCCACTCTATTCAGTAATCAATAAACTCTGGTCCATTTGTACTTTGATCCATTGTTGATCTTTCGGTAGCACCTAATAGTAATGGTGTCAGATAAACCACTTCCAAGTTCATCATAGCCTTTCGTGTGGGCCATTCGAGGTGCCCTCTCAGGAAATACAACAATGACAGTCTTATTAAGAGACTCTGGTCTGCTGGCACTGTGCCCATCTTTCACTTTGGGATGAATAAAACTGATATTAAAAGAGCTTCTGCTCCTAAGAGAAGACAAAAAAGGTAGAAAGGAAGGAAAACTCATATTAATCAGTTACCGTTTCTGTATCTCCCCCACCTCACCCTCAGCCACACTTCCTCCATCTCCTCCCCTGCTGCGGCCCATTCATAATTCATACAGTCATTACATGAACTGTACAGCGTCCTCCTCCCTTGATGTGCTGATTAGGCCCTGTGTCAGTCCGTTTCCCTGAGTTAGCCGCGCCACATGCCCCCATGTATGGCTCAGTCGCAGCTGCACGGGCAGCGGAGGAGAATCTAGATTGCACTGCAGGAGGAGCTATGAAATATGGATGGACCTGTTATTTATTTGCCTGAGATTCAGCGTATATGGATGAAAGTTTTTGTGCTCAGTTTAAAGGGACAGTTCACCCGAAAAATAACAATTTTGTCATTTTTGTTTGTATGCCTTTCACGCTGTATGTATGGGCAGCGGCAACAATGTCATTGCCTCCTGAAGGCATTTTATGCATGTGTGTTCAACGTGGGCCCTTAATGAGGATTAACACAGGAAATAAGCATGTAGAAATGGTTTTCATATCTTCTTTCAAGAGGATCCAGCTTCTGTGTGTTTAGGCTTGGCTTTCTGTAAAAGCCATAATCTTGTGTTCCGTCAGGGATTATTGAAAATGCTCACGAATGTTTACCCTTCGAGCATGTCCAATAATGACACCGTGCAGGCTGAAATTATGACTTCTACATTAATCTGACATATTCCTTTTGTTATTTGTGTAAAAAATGTCATCTCGTTTATCCAGAGCTATCAAACATCCAGAATGTTTGTGAGATTGCAGCTGCCGCTGTTTTACAACAGAAAGGCTTCGAGGTTTAAAATCACCTCATAAATAAAGAAATGAAATGTGTTCTGCTTTATGTAACCCTATTAAGTTGAGACAGCAGAGAAATAAAATCTAGCAGTATTATAGGATACTGACAAACATGTGTCAATCAATATGATATCCATAATAATTGCCCTTTCAATCAAAGGCTGTCAGGAAATCAATTCAACATGTTAATCAAATTGATTACATGATATGCAGTTAATTTAAGTAATCAGAAGTAATTTCACATATTAATATGAGGAAAAAGAAATAATCCCAAAATGAAGAGAATTCAGAGATGTTTTATTTAAAAGTTTGGGGGTCAGTAAGAATTTTTAATGTTTTGAAAGTCATCTCTTAGAGCTTAGGCTCACCAGGGCTACATTTGTTTGATCAAAAATACAGTAAAAACAGTAATATTGTGAAATATTATTACAATTTAAAATAGCTGTTTTCTATTTCAGTATATTTTAAAATGCAGTTTATTCTTGTGATGGCAAATCTGGATTTTCAGCAGCCGGTCTTTAGTGTCACATGATCCATTTCTTATATTATCATCAATGTTGAAAACAGTTGTGCTGCTTAATATTTTTGTGGAATTCGTTTTTTTATGATGCTTTGATCTTTGAATCTTTATATAAATGATCATTTTTATGCATCCTTGCTTAATAACAGTATTAATTTCTTGAAACAAAAATGGTTTCCACAAAAATGCTATGCAGCAAAATAATATTAATATTTCCATTTCAAAAAATGCTGTTATTTTATACTCTCTATTAATCAGAGAATTCACAGTTTCTATAAAATTATTAAGCAGCACATCTGTTTTCAACACTGATAATAAAAAAAAGCATCAAATCAGTTGATTAGAATGATTTCTTAAGCATCATTTTTTTGGACCCCATTGACTTTCATTGTGTGGACAAAAAAAAAAAAAACACACCTTCTTCAGATGTTTACATGCAGAATTTTCATTTGAAAATATGTCTCAAGACAAGGGTCTGTATCACTCATCTGAGCTCCATCTATATGTTTTTAACTCAGTGATTTTTAATGTGGTCATTTCTCTTTTCTAACTAATCATAGTTAACATGCTAAATTGATAACCCTACAGACCTCTTTCTGATTGTTCAATGAAAATCTTCAATGGGCAGTCTTGGACAGAGCTGCTGATCAGCACAAGTGCCTTTGAGAGACAGAAAGCTCAGGACTCACTTCATTAAGTACTAGTGATTTCCTTGTAATGCAGTCAAATCAATTGCATCTGGTATGCTGTGCCCTGCTATTGTTGTGTGATGAGATAATATTGCAATCAATCACTTTAACGCAGGTCAAATCAGATTGAAGAAGCGAGGTTAAGTGACAGAATCTGACATACTGTAGGCAAACAAACATGCCAATGCGGCTGGTTACCATGACAATCCATGCCATAGACAAATCACTCTGCATCTGTGGTAGATATGGAAATGCAGGCAGACCCACAGGGAACACACAGTACATATCTCAGAGCTCGACTACAATGCATTGTGGGAATATATAGAATTGCCCATGTTTTTTTTTTTATTTATTGTTTTATCTTATCCCTAGTCTCTCTGTCAGCAGTTACAGCCATAGTTACTAAAACTGAAATGGGATTGTCTTTTTGTTGTATTATTTTAGTTTCTTTTTGTTGTCGTGCAGAAACTGCATGTCTATGGTTACATAACCCAGGGTTTTACAGAATGAATACTAAATTTGTGGCCCTGTGAAGCATTCACACATGAGAACATGCAAATGAAGAGGAGAAAATGGGCGTGGGTCGACGTGCAGTTCCTCTGCCAACTTCCATCTCTGCTCCCCTAATTGCAGAATGATTACCGCCATACATTAAACAATACATAAATATTCACTGTTGGCTTTCACATGGTCTATCACTTTCTGACTCAACTAAAGACAAACTAAAACTAAAGCTACTGATTTCAAAACATTTTTGTAAACTTTATAAAAGTAATTCATGCACAGTAAATGAAAAACTAAACTAGAAACAGTAGTAGAAAAATTTAAATGAATGAATGAGTAAATAAATAAAAGGCCATTTGGCCATATCATATCATTCTAATGTGGTTTTTTTTTAACTTTTTTTTGTTAAACTGACAAAAATTGACAAAAATATCATGCATCTTTGTTGATTAAGAATCAATATGTGGCCTTATACATTGTTTAACCTGACTGCTGTGTAAATGCAGACATGGTTTCTTTAAAGATCTTGCTTACGTTAAATGCATTTAGAAAACTCTGACAATATTCCTCAAATTATTTTATTCTTAACTATGATAATTAAAACTGAAAATAAAATAAATATATTAAAAATCTGTACTCAACTGTATCTATCAAAATTATTGCAGAAACGAGTGTTATTTTCTATACAGGTGGAGCTGGGGATGGTGGAGGGTTTCTGAAGCACAGTGCAACTGCTACAGCAAGCACTAGCCAAGTATTTGAATGTTGAGCAGCAAGCTCATTGGGTGCTGATGCGAAAGAAACCAATCAGCTGTGACGTGAATAATGATGTCATTATGTCAGATTGAGTTTGAACCTATCGGCCTGCAACATACAGAGTTTCATGACAGAACTTTGGCTTTAATCTAATGTCATATTTATTTATTTTTTCAGCTTTATTTCAGTTACCAAAATTTTACCAAAGTTTTTGTTTTAGTTAACAATAACAACACTGGCTGAAATGTACTAAAACTAAACTGAAATATAAAATACATTTTAAAAATGTATGAAAATAAAAACAAATGTTGAAATGCAAAACTATAATAACCTTGCTCTGACTTTCTTTCTACTAAGATGACATCCGCAAAAAGTGCTGCGAGGCAGCTAAGTTGGGAACGGCTCAGAGGGAGCGGAGTAGTGGAACGTGCCACACAGCTGTCTGGGGACGGATGAAGTATAGGCTCAAAATGCCTCCTTGGGTAAACAATGTGGGGTGATGTATGACCGGGAGCTGGCCTCTCAAATCCCAAATAAACAGATCTCAAACCAGGAGCTTCTGTAATGAAATCTTCAGCTAATTTTAAACAGGTTGTATTTGCATATGAGGCCATTAATAAAATTGACAATCAGCTTGTTTTGGTCTTTGGCGTGATCTGTTGATACTGGGTTGATTGCTGGCAAGATGAGTGAACAGGTACGAAAATACTGAAATAATCAGAAGTTATCAATCATGAAAAATAGTTGCATGACTTTTTTTCAACTTCAAAACATTTTCAGCAGCACCTTGAGGTCTGATTTATGAGACAGCAATTTCCATCAACACCATTCACGGTCACTTTCTGTTCCAGGCTGCGCTCGGCATTCTGGAGATGATTAGGGGGTGTTCACACAGGATATGTTATTGCTTTCTAACAGCTAGAAGAGCACAGCTGAATGGAACAGGGTGTAGGGGTTGTATTGAGTTTATTTTGAGAGACGTTTATATAAAAGCACTATTTTTAACATGAAACACGACAAAAGATAAAGCTTAAAAACAGCGAGAAGCAATATGACGGCCAATTAATTTATCTGTCGAGTGCTATATGCAAACTGACCAAAACGGCCAGGAAATGGTGTTATTAAAAGTTTCACAGAGGTGTTTCTGTTCCCATTATAGATTGGTCTGAGGAAAATACCAAAAGCTCTGGAAAACTGTCACCTACTTTTAATGATCTATTCATAGGCTACCCTATTTTTGAAAAAGTGAGACTGCAAAGCCCATTGAGATCAAAATGAACTACTTTCGCCCTAAATAATACAGCTTAGTCAATAAGTTTTCACTCAGGAACATGTAAGCTTCCACCCTAGCAGAGTTTTTCACTTATAAATATAGTCGGCATTCAACTGTAACTAATGGTCTTTGACAGTTTCAATAGTCTGCGCTTGTAACTGGACT
Source organism: Spinibarbus caldwelli (assembly GCA_039654775.1). Taxonomy (NCBI): domain Eukaryota; kingdom Metazoa; phylum Chordata; class Actinopteri; order Cypriniformes; family Cyprinidae; genus Spinibarbus; species Spinibarbus caldwelli. The sequence continues at coordinate 15,401,447 of CM077263.1, forward strand.
TTCTGTTGATGCTTATAAAGCAACAGAACACGAAAGTTAGATACAGCCTTTCAAGTTAATTATCCTGCTGTTCAACACTAGATTTATAGCCTAAAACAAAAACACACAGTTACACACATACAGAAATCACTTAAATTATGGCAATGACCAACAATAAATCTTCACCAGAACAGTAACTAACACCTGATCCGGCATCATTATATTGTTTTGCGGTCCAGTGTATAGAAAGACTTCATTTTGATGTGTTTTGGAAAGAGTGAGCTGTGCTAGGGAATTGAAAGTGTGAAGAAAACTCATCCTGCTGTCTTTCGCCAACGTGACACCACCGAAGCGGAGGTGTAAGGGTCACGGTTCTGAACTAATACACCTTTAATTGCCAGGTGAGACAGTCTGCGGCAAAGACACTGAGCTATTGATAGCAGCGCAGGTGCCCTGGGTCGCCCCGCTCAACCAGACCCACTGTGTGAAAGATGAGGTAGTTAAAGCAGAAGGGGGATCCAAAGGCATCACTGCACTGCTGTTCAAAAGCGCCCCAGCGGACAGAACGAGGCCCACCGCTGCGGGAGATGCAAGGTTTGCACCATTAGACCCTCAGCTACTGATGACACAATAAAGTTGAGCGAGACAGGATGCGGTAAAGATCATAAAACCTCAAATTTACATTGAACTTTAACTGCGGCACTGCAGAATGTGTTTTGAGAGTCTCCACTGGATAGACCACTGCGACTCAGCATTAGATTTCTGACTTTGTAACGTCTTCATAGAAAATGGTGGTTTTTGACAGTTCTGAAAATCTGAATGGTTATTCCATGTTTTATTAATAAAATATGCTGGGAAAATATGGCAATATCCAAGTAAGCTTTTTCAATTGAAAGCTTTAAGTTTCTAAGCAAGTTTGAATTTGTTCATTGTTGCTTTCAGAAATGTGTCAGACTGCGATACATAATGCAAAACAAGTATGCATTTCAAATGCGTCAAAACCGTCGTACATAATTGTATATCCACAGACATGCTGCTGTGAGCATGTAAGAAATACTGCTGCTGCACAATAACCACTGCATATTTAAAATACATGAAATCACCCTGTAGCAGATCTATACAGGTGGAGCTGGGGAAGGTGGAGGTTTCTGAAGCATGCTGCAACTGCTACAGCAAGCACTAGCCAAGCATTTGAATGTTGAGCAGCAAGCTCATTGGCTGCTGATATAAAAAAGAACCAATCAGCTGTGCCATGTGAATAACGATGTCATTGTGTCAGATTGAAATAGAACCTATCAGACTGTGCCATCTAGCGTTTAATGACAGAACTTTGGATTTGTCTTAGCCAATAGAATAGCTTTGGGTTTCGATGCTGTGAGGGGTGCTATAGCACACATTAGCATAAATGATCTTGTACAGTTTTCATTTTAAGTGAGCTACTGTATTGTCATTGCGGGGCAACAGTTGGAAGAGAATCTTGCCAAGTTGGTTAAAGTCAACATGTTTATAACTTGCTACTAGAACATACCAGATTTAATGGCACTGACATTTGAAGATAACTCTATCGCCCCCTTGAGGTTTGTTAAAGCATATTTCTAGCTTAAAGTGTCATGAAACCCTAAAACACATTTTTTGAGATGTTAACATATATGAACAGGTTGTACATCAGTGAAAACAACAATAGCACTCATTATGTCTATTATTAAGGGAAAAGTGGTTGTTTTTTAATTTTTTGGAGCAAATTCATTCTTCCGGTTCAAAAAGCAAAGTTGAACCTACATCACTTTCCGTGACGTATATGCGTTAATTCAGAGTGGTGATTTGCTGCCGTGGCTAATGAGTACACGTCTACGTCATCAGTTTTCCAAGCTTTTCTCCATATTATTCATGAGAAAGAACTCTTATGATCCAATCACTGTGCTGTGTTATGCATGAGGTCGTATTACAGCGGCGAATTCAAATCTCATGAAAGAGCTTCCGCGCTGTCAGTTCACCTCTGTATGAGTTTAACAACACACGCTGCATGGATCTTTTTTCATATCTGGACCGGAGCAAGCGTGTTTCAAGTTTTTGTGAGCATATTTCATATTCTCTCATGCTCCAAACATGAACCAGCACCGTGTTCACACACGTCTTTTTCAAATGAAATATGCGCAAATAAGGGTGCTGATATAGTGGTACGTTTGATCATGAATGCGATGACACGATGGATTATTGTGATGCACAGCAAACAATGATAAGACCGAAAATTCAAAAAAGAGTAAACAAAAAGTAATTATGCCTTTATTCTTTCTGTTTTAAATATATTTTAATATTCATTTGTCTGCATAATGAGTGTGTTGTAGGTTTGTATTTTATTGGTTGTTTTCTCCTCTCTTCCCACCCTCTACACTCCCACTTTTCCACAGTTTTACATGCCCATTTGTGGAGTCCTTTTCAGATCTAAGGTGTGAAAGACCAGTGCTGAAACAGGGGGTTTCATGACACTTTAAGTTAAATTTATTTTTTCTGTTTATATGATGTCTGGGAAAAGGGAGAGTTAAAATTCCCAAAGAAATAGTTAAGCTGAATTTTACTCTTGAAACCCTCCTTCTTCTCTTTTCATCTTACAACCTATTTAATACATGTTGTGATTCGAATAATGTAGCACGTTAATTAAATATCACCTAATTTTAGTTGTAATGTGACATGAGTGGTGGTTAATTCATACTTTTGTTATTAATTGTTTCATAAAATAATCATTATGTAAATTAAGGGGGTTTCATTTAATTTGATACAATCTCTGTCTGAGGAAAGTCATTAACTAAGCTGCAAAGGTTCTTGTGAATGATTTGCAGTGGCCCCTGCTCCAAACCAAGTTATTCTTAGCCCTTGTAGCTCCAGGCAACTGTTGCCATGCATGCATATCCATAGTTACGCTCCTGAGACACAGTATTGTTGCTCCAGAAGCATTAAAATTAAGCTTTAATGGAATGTTTTGCAACTGAATGTTTACGATTGAATGACTGAACTTGATAACTTCCAATCTGTCGTCAACTATATGCCTAATTCAGCATTTTATATGTATAAATGCATCATGAGCATCGTGTCTTTGTCCCTTCATGCGAATTATATGCTTACATGTGTGAGCTTAGTCATGCATGCAACCAGATGTGCCAGAGAGAAGCTGTGGATGAAGATGATTTTTAAAGGAAGCATTGAAACAATACTTTAAGCTTCTTAAAGCCTTGGTCATATGTACACAAGATCATATCCATCCTTCCTTCTAGGAAAACACTCCAAATGATAAGAAATCCAGAAGATCCAGAGTTGGGTTTTCTGTTCCAAATCAACTAAAATCTGCCTGTCTATAAAATATTCTGGCTTTAACTAAAAAAGATCACAGATACTTGTTTTGTAACAGAAAAACTGATCTTCTTAGACACATAAGACCAGGCAGTGTAAAGTATCCTGAATCTGATCTTTCATTGGATCTTGTCAGGATATACAGTTTCTCCCATAATATATGTTTGCCAACACACACAGAGACACATACACACAAACACAGGTATTCATTATGGAGACATATTCCATACTCGTAATGTTTTATATACTGTACAAACTGGATTTTTATATTCCTACCCTACCGCTCACACAAAACATTCTGCTATTTTAGAATTTCAAAAAACTTAATTCTGTAAGATTTACAGGCAGTTTTCCTGATGGGGACCAAAAAATTTTCCCACAAGGTCAAAATTTACTGGTATTACTATCCTTGTGGGGACATTTGCTCCCTATAACATAGGGAATATACACAGTCACACACACAAACACACGCGTTAGGTTTCCATGTTTATGGGGATATTCCATGCGTGTAATTGTTTTTATAAAGTACAAACCCGATTCCAAAAAAGTTGGGACACTGTACAAATTGTGAATAAAAACAGAATGCAATGATGTGGAAGTTTCAAATTTCAATATTTTATTCAGAATACAACATAGATGACATATCAAATGTTTAAACTGAGAAAATGTATCATTTTAAGGGAAAAATAAGTTGATTTTACATTTCATGGGATCAACACATCTCAGAAAAGTTGGGACAAGGCCATGTTTACCACTGTGTGGCATCCCCTCTTCTTTTTATAATAGTCTGCAAACGTCTGGGGACTGAGGAGACAAGTTGCTCAAGTTTAGGAATAGGAATGTTGTCCCATTCTTGTCTAATACAGGCTTCTAGTTGCTCAACTGTCGTAGGTCTTCTTTGTCTCATCTTCCTCTTTATGATGCGCCAAATGTTTTCTATGGGTGAAAGATCTGGACTGCAGGCTGGCCATTTCAGTACCCGGATCCATCTTCTACGCAGCCATGATGTTGTAATTGATGCAGTATGTGGTCTGGCATTGTCATGTTGGAAAATGCAAGGTCTTCCCTGAAAGAGATGACGTCTGGATGGGAGCATATGTTGTTCTAGAACTTGGATATACCTTTCAGCATTGATGGTGCCTTTCCAGATGTGTAAGCTGCCCATGCCACACGCACTCATGCAACCCCATACCATCAGAGATGCAGGCTTCTGAACTGAGCGCTGATAACAACTTGGGTTGTCCTTGTCCTCTTTAGTCCGGATGACATGGCGTCCCAATTTTCCAAAAAGAACTTCAAATTTTGATTCGTCTGACCACAGAACAGTTTTCCACTTTGCCACAGTCCATTTTAAATGAGCCTTGGCCCAGAGAAAACGCCTGCGCTTCTGGATCATGTTTAGATATGGCTTCTTTCTTGACCTATAGAGTTTTAGCCGGCAATGGCGAATGGCACGGTGGATTGTGTTCACCGACAATGTTTTCTGGAAGTATTCCTGAGCCCATGTTGTGATTTCCATTACAGTAGCATTCCTGTGATGCAGTGCCGTCTAAGGGCCCAAAGATCACGGGCATCCAGTATGGTTTTCCGGCCTTGACCCTTACGCACAGAGATTGTTCTAGATTCTCTGAATCGTTGGATGATATTATGCACTGTAGATGATGATAACTTCAAACTCTTTGCAATTTTTCTCTGAGAAACTCCTTTCTGATATTGCTCCACTATTTTTCGCCACAGCATTGGGGGAATTGACGATTCTCTTCCCATCTTGACTTCTGAGAGACACTGCCACTCTGAGAGGCTCTTTTTATACCCAATCATGTTGCCAATTGACCTAATAAGTTGCAAATTGGTCCTCCAGCTGTTCCTTATATGTACATTTCCGGCCTCTTATTGCTACCTGTCCCAACTTTTTTGGAATGTGTAGCTCTCATGAAATCCAAAATGAGCCAATATTTGGCATGACATTTCAAAATGTCTCACTTTCAACATTTGATATGTTATCTATATTCTATTGTGAATAAAATATAAGTTTATGAGATTTGTAAATTATTGCATTCCTTTTTTATTCACAATTTGTACAGTGTCCCAACTTTTTTGGAATCGGGTTTGTACAAACTGTATTTTTTATCCCCTAACCCTGCCCTTAAACCTACCCCTCACACAAAACTTTTTAAATACAATTTTTTAAAATAAATTCATAAATTAATAAATTTAACATTTAGAATGAATTTTAGAATTTAATTTAATTTAATTTAAAATTTCAAAATTGGTGAATCCCTTGTTGTGACAGATTTGATTTGAAATGCATACTGACTTTTATGATTGATTAAGAATAAATAATCACTTACATTTCTTCATACAAAGTTATCATTTAATTCACAAAAACCTGAAACAAACCACATCAGTCATATATGAACTACTTTAATGGATTTATGGTGACAGCCCATAATAACTGTAAATTACCATTATATGGGGAAAAAAAAACACTATGAAGTTCACAAACACAAAATCTGAACAACATGAGGGTGAATAAATTATGACAGAATTTTCATTTCTGGGTGAACTGTCCCTTTAAACGGTTAAATGAAGTCCGTTTGTTGAATGCGTAATAAGATGTCTCAATCACTGGTGCAGTTCCCTCAATAAAACCCTACCGCGCTCCAGCAAATGCATATTGATTCGCCTTTGTTGGCTCCTGACAGTGTGAGGCATGCGTAACCACGAGCAGTCACTTTTTCAAACAACCTAAACTGCATTTGAACTCTGTGATGAGTGATTTGGAGGCTTTACTCATTTGGCGCTGACAGCCTGACAGCGAGACATATACGGGTCAAACTTGTGCTGAGGTAGGTGATATGACAGAAGCAAAGGTTACATCAACAGATGGATCTTCCCCTGTGTAAAGCCGCAGATCGCTCACTCTCCCTCCCAGACATATCGTCCTCGCTCTTCCCTGCCTTGCGTTCTGGTCTCACTTCAAATTTCTGGCCCGTGTTTGCTTCTACAGCTTCAGTGTCAAGTAGCAGGAACAAAGTTTGATGGAAACAGTGTGGCCAGCGAGGCTGGGGAAACTTCTGCTGTCAGCCAAATTTTTAATTCAACTGGCCATCGATCGGCCCTCATCGATTTCTTTATTTATTTTCATGTCACTAAGAGAAGCTAGCCATGCCAGAACACCACTGTGCCCTCCGTAAAAACAACAGCAAACAGCAGCGATATTATGTTTTTTACGATTCCGGTTCATTTGATCAATCTGAGTGGGAAGAAATGAAGCTGTAACTGTATTTCTGTGGGTTCCAGTTCATATAATTGAAACGAAGTATAGTGGCAGGTTTTACAATTGCTAAGCAAAGTAGCATCGTATATACATATAATTCTATTAGCACGCAGTCAATATGTATGCACACAATATGTTAACTTTTTTGCTTATGGCTTCAAATATGACATGATTACAGCTGGTTGTGTGTCCAGTTTTTACAACTGACATTTTCATCATGATATTGACTTGTAATTTGATTTCGTAAAATGACAACCAGTCAGCTGTGAGGTTGTTTTTTATAGAAATGAGAGTGCTGTGTAATAGTTGTAGGCCAGTGTATGATATGTAAATGAGCAATGAGTGGTTCAAACCATTGTAAACCTTTTTTATGATTTCAGTCGGCTTGTAAGAATAAATGACGATTTCAGCAAAATTCTGATACTTTCTCAGCTGCTCGACACAAACTGGCAATAAAATCCTTTAATAGGCATACATAAAGGTACAGGATTGGGGATTTCTGTGTGCATGTGCATAGTGACTGATTTGGAAATGTCTCTGCCAACCATACACCCTTGATTAGATGTGTTTTGTGGCCTAACTTGTGCAGTGGAGCAGAGAGCAAGAGTCCACGGCTATTGGAAGAGTCCCACATGGGAGCCAGTGAACAGTCCTGAGGCCTGAAGACTCCTCAAAATAACCCGCTGTGCTCTGAAGTCTGTCTCTTTTGTTGTGATAACGGCTTAATTTAGTTACATAAAGCTTCAATTCAACCATTTATTCACCCAAACGATGTTGCACCTATTATAAAACAAATTTTAATAGTGTATTCTTAAGGAAATCGTCACCTTAAAATGAAAATTCAGACATTGTTAGCATTTAAAGCAGTCTGATTTCGTAAAGCGGGAAGTCTGATATGTATTAAATACACAATTTAATATTATTAAAATCAGTGTTGGGGAAAGTTACTTTTAAAAGTAATGTATTACAATATTGCATTACTCCCTAAAAGGTAACTAATTGCTTTACTTAGTTACTTTTTATGGAAAGTAATGCATTACATTACTTTTGCATTACTTTTTCTTATCTGGGCTTTGCTTGCTATTTAACATATTTAATTATTGCAGGTTTGTGTCATATTTTGACTTTCCATTTCACTGTTTTTATTCATTTTGAAGGTATTTGTAAGTCAATAAATGCAGAAAAAAATAACTGGCATTACTTATTTAAAAAAAGAAACTGATATTTTCTTGTAAATTAAAAAATAATGCTTTACATTACTAGTTACTTGAAAAAAAGTAATCTGATTATGTGACTTGCGATACTTCTAATGTGTTACTGCCAATACAGATTAAAATAGGCCAGACAGATTTAAAACAGAGAATTACAGAGAAACGGCGCATTCATGGGAGCAACACTACAGTTGTGGATGCATGTTGAATTGTCATGTGACACCACATTTATAGAATTTCTGTGCTAAAGTTAAACAAATAAACATAGTGTTAACACTTTCAAAAGTTTATCAATAAGCATTTCTATCAGCTATATCGGTAAGTGTTTTGGGGCCAGATTTACTAACAGCTTGTGCCAGCGCAAACCGCCTTTTGGCGTTAAAATAATACTGTCAGGATTTACTAAAGACGCACAGTGAAAAATTAGTGCTGAAAAGGTGTGGAAACAGTTATTTTTGCGCCTGAGCTTAGTGAATATTAATTTGTAGGAATTTCCATTTCAGACACAAAATTTATGAGAGGAGAGTATTAAAATGAATCACGCAACATGATTTACTAACGTTTGTGCTCGTCAAATTACTGATATTTGCGTCATTATTTAATACCCAAAAAAATAATGTCTTAAAGCAGGCGGTAATTTGCGCTGCTGTTGGTAGATTGTACTGGTCATTATGGAAATGATCTGGCTGAGTATGTGTTCTTTAATGTGCGCATTGTCAGTAAATCACACGCAGAATTTTCTCCTCCCATTGGCGCTTTTATGGAATTGCGCTCAAAGGCTAATTTGCCCTGTTTAGTAAATCTGGCCCTTAATGCACTAAACCTTTTTTTTACGGTTTAATTTAGCTACATAAAGTTACAATACAGCCATTTATTTACCTAAACAAGGCTGCAGCTATTACAAAATAGACTATAAATAAATATTTTTAAAGGGAAAGTTCACCTGAAAATGAGAATTCTATCATTTACTCATCCTCCACTTGTTCCAATCCTGAGTTTCTTTCTTCTGTCGAACACAAAAAAAGATATTCGAAGAATGCTGGTAATCAAACAGTTTACGGTAGACATTGATTTCCATAGTATTTTTTTCCGTACTATGGGAGTCAATGGCTGCAGTCAACTGTTTGGTTACCAGCATTCTTCAAAACATATTCTTCTGTGCTCAACAGAAGAAAGAAAATCAAACAGGTTTGGAACAACATGAGGGTGAGTAAATGACGACATAATTCTCATTTTTGTGTGAACTATCCTTTTAAGAAAATCTTCAACTAAAAATGAACATTCAGCCATCGATATCTTTTAAAGCAGTATGGTTTTGTATGTGTTCTTCATCATGCTGCACGCCACCCCTGCAGCTCCTACGGTGGAGGCTGAATCTAGGTGTATTACAGAAGATAAGACTGCGAGCTGCCGCGAGGTTATTCACAGATTTCTTCTATCTCTATTTCTCTCCTTCGCCATCTGCTCCATCTCTTTTTCTCACTTCTCTTAGTGCAGCAGGCGCTCATTAAGATGATTGTCCTCTTCCCCCAGGGAGAGTCCTGGGTTACGATCTACAGAAATATACATTCATTACAACCACTGGCCTTCGGTTGCGCAAGTCACATTTAAAACGACGTACAAGGGAACCCAGGGCTTGTTGGTTTATTTATTTATTTATTTCTCTATTCCCAAGTCAGCCATTTATTTTTGAACTCTCTATCTTGGTGAAAGATGAAAGTTGAACGTCTGTGTTGTGATTTAGCGCTGTCTGCTTCCAAACGCTCATCTGCAGAAGATGTCCAACAGCGTGACAGCAGAGGGTGTTAGAAATGTCACCATGTCATGTATTTTGTACAAAGGTGGAGTAAGATTTCAAGGCTGTGGATCAATTAACACATGGCTATTCTGAGAGGAACATTTTCTTGGAACATCATGATAATCATCCTTCGATTAAATTTGCAAGGAACGCTTTTGTGTGTGCTTATCACTTTCATGTTAAAGGTGAATTTGTGACACCAGCAGAGAAACTTGTATGAGTTTCTTTCTTCTGTTGAACACAAAAGTAGATATTATGAAAAATATTGATAACCAAACAGTTGACGGTAGCCATAGCATGTTTTTCCATACTATGGAAATCAATGGATACCATCAACTGTGCTCTACATAAGAAAGAAACTCATACAGGTTTAGAACAACTTGTGATGACAGATGACAGAATTTTCATTTTTGGGTGAACTATTCCTTTAATTCAGTTGTGGACAGTGTAAAATGAGTTTCTCTTTTTCTCATTTGAGTTAAAAACACATAAAAAGAATTGAATTTAAACATTTACTTTCCTCATCCAGTCCAATGCAAAGCATGCTAGAAACTAAAAATCCCCTGCTCAGTTTCAGTTAATGCTAACAAAAAAGATTAATGGAGTCTCAGCCAGTGTGAGAAATGAGCCTTTTCAATTAGGAGCCAATATTTCAAATTGATTTTCAGGAGTATTTTTTTTTTTTGTTTTTTTTTGCAGGCACATATTTTATTTGTATAAAAATGTATATATTATTGTATAGTAAAATATAGTCCATTCACAAATGCTTAATAATTAGATTGAGAATGTGTTACTATTCACCCCAAAAATTAAATGAACAAAAACAAAGAGACTCATTTAAGTTATTGCTTTTGAATTTCAGAGACATTTTTGTCATTTTAGGTGGCATGTTTTCTCTTTAATTTCTGACTGGTCTCGACACATGATTTAATAAAATTATTTTAAAATGTAAAAGCATTGCACACAATAAAAAATAAGTTCAATCAAAATGTTAGTAAGCTCATTATGATATGTGTAATCAATAACAAAATTCTTGCCAATAATAATAAAATAGTATATTATATATATATATATATATATATATATATATTCAACTTAATAAAATCTGTGTATCATTCATTCATTTGTTTTTTGATTTAATATTGAAAGTGGAAAAATGAAAAAAACGGCTCCTTTTCAGTTTAGTTTTTTTCCAAAAAACGAAAAACGAGAATACAGCTTAAATTTTTAGTTTTTCATTCAGGGGTAGAAAAATGAATAAACAGCTTGAATATTTGATTTCTACAATTGGGCGGGAATTAATCGCCCCTTTCTGCTGATCGGATCAAACCGTGGCGTCATCAGGTCTTCCGCTGTTTCACGCAGCAGAATAATAGTCCTCAGCGGCTGCAGGTGTATGGATTCTTAACGCGTTTATTGCACCTTCATTTCATTATTTTTCATCAAACAAAGACAATAGCTCGACACAACTCGTACCGAGGCAGAGTCTAGACAGCTCTTTCTTCTGTATAGACCAGCAGTTCTTAAAGTGATAGGGGGTCCGCGAAATTATTTGCTATAGCCTACCATATTTTGCACACTGTAAAGTTGCTTTTTTTTTTTTATCATGATACATACTGTGATTTATTCCAAAGTGATTTATATGATGCATATAACGTCAGATAATCCAAATGAAGCCTTTTAAAAGACAAGTATTCGCTGTGGTTCATGTTTGTGAAAGATGCTCAAGGAGACAGAGACACGCTAAAGCACCGCATACTGTTGTTCTCTTTATTTTTCAAAGGCATGACATTTTGTAGTTATTCTGAACATAACGTTACACAAATAAAAAAATACATTTTATTATACGACTATAAATGACAGAGTATTAGTTATATCCCCTCGATGGGGAAAAAATCCAAGTGAACATCAATCAGTACTCAATATTAATTTAAACTGCATATTTAAACTGCTTTAAATATGACTGCTGCTTATTTCCTGCACTTCAATACTGGTCTGTGCTTAACTTTAGTCGCGTCTGTCTGCTTATTGAGTTTATTTAACCCATCGCAATTTATTGGAGCTGTGTAAACTAGAGTAGCTACTCATAATGTTGTTCTAAAGGCTTATAACTTTTTTTCAAAACACACACAAAAAATGTCCTGCTTGCAGTTGCTAGTTTAATGGCAGAGAATGGTGACTTGAGGGTTTTTTTTTTTTTGGAAGCAGATGCATAGGCTATCTGTCGTAAAATAATCCTATACATCTCGTGGCGTATATTCCAAGCGTTCTGAAGGTATACTGTGGGTTTGGTGAGAAACAAAACGAAATGTCAAGTCAAGTCAAGTCACTATTATTTGTATAGCGCTTTTAACAATGCAAATTGTGTCAAAGCAGCTTTATATCAGCGTGATATAAAGCTGGGTGGCTTTATATTAGCTTTACAGTATTTAGACGGGGAAATAGTTTGTCGAAATAGTGTCATTCTCCTCTGGCCAGACAAAATCAGCAGTTTAAATCTAGGCTAAATCAGAGTCAAATTGCGCAAAGGACTCATCTGGTTCTTGTGGTCTCGTCCAGATGGCCGTCTAGGAGACAGGGTCTTCACTGGGGATCAGTCTCTGGGGCTCATCTAGCTGTCCTCGTCTCCGCTGAGGTTCAGGGCTGTAGAGGTCATCTCTAGGTGCTGATCCACCATCTGATCTGGAAACGGACTGGATCCGGGTGGCTGCAGTGACCATCTGATCTTGATACAGTATGGATCTGGGTGGCTACGGTGATCTCGGAATAAGAAAGAAACAGACTAATATTAGCGTAGATGCCATTCTTCTAACGATGTAACAAGTACATTGGGTGTTATGGGAATTGTTCCCGTTTCCGGTTGACCTAATTAATGCAGCCTAACAATCCTTTAACGGATTTGAATTATAAAAATGCGATAGTGTATTATGTGTAAGCCAGGTTAAAGAGATGGGTCTTTAATCTAGATTTAAACTGACAGAGTGTGTCTGCTTCCCGAACAGTGTTAGGTAGATTTTTCCAGAGTTTGGGTGCTAAATAGGAAAACGATCTCCCGCCTGCAGTTGATTTTGATATTCTAGGTATTATCAAATGGCCAGAGTTTTGAGATCGCAGCGGACGTGAAGGACTATAATGCGATAAAAGCTCACTCAAATACTGAGGTGCCAAACCATTCAGGGCCTTATAGGTAATTAGCAAGATCTTAAAATGTATACGATGTTTAATAGGAAGCCAGTGCAGTGTTGACAGAACCGGGCTAATGTGGTCATACTTCCTGGTTCTAGTAAGAACTCTAGCTGCTGCATTTTGAACCAGCTGGAGTTTGTTTATTAAACGTGCAGAGCAACCACCCAAGAAAGCATTACAATAATCTAGCCTCGAGGTCATGAACGCATGAATTAATGTTTCTGCATTTGACATTGATAGCATAGGTCGTAATTTAGATATATTTTTAAGAAGGAAAAATGTAGTTTTACAAATGCTAGAAACATGTTTTTCGAAGGAAAGATTGCTATCAAAAAGTACGCCTAGGTTCGTAGCTGATGACGAAGAATTTACAGAGCAGCCATCAAGTATTAGACAGTGATCTAGGTTATTACATGCAAATGATTTTGGTCCAATAATTAACACCTCTGTTTTTTCAGAATTTAGCAGTAAGAAATTGCTAGTCATCCAGTTTTTGATATCAACTATTCATTCCGTTAGTTTTGCAAATTGTTAAGTTTCATCAGGTCGCGAAGAAATATAGAGCTGGGTATCATCAGCATAACAGTGAAAGCTAACACCATGTTTCCTAATGATATCTCCCAAGGGTAATGTAAAGCGTGAAAAGTAAGGGCCCAAGTACTGAGCCTTGAGGTACTCCACACTGCACTTGTGATTGGTATGATATCTCTTCATTTACTTTGTATAAGAAATTATGATCCGCACTCACGAGAACAGTCTTCTTTTTCTGTTTTATTTCACAATCATCACCAATGGGGAAAAGACACAAACGTTTCGGCTACCAAGCCTTCCTCAGTGTGTAAAGCAATTACATCCCTCCACCCACTTTTTAAATCTCAAATTATGTCGATGTCATCACTCATTAGTCAATGTTGAATCACCAAAATCATTAAAACATTTCCTTTTAACTACTAGACAATTTTCACAACACAAAACATCATATTCACTAGTAAATCACACTACACATCCGTGGCCAAGGCAAGAATTGTCTGATTATTCATTTATCACTATTATACAAGCCTACAGTTTAAATAAACAATCAACAATATGTACTCCACTAATTGACTTTAAATAGTATAACAGTGGAAAATTCAATAATTAAAAACATCAGAAATACATCGTCATAAGCAATTATTGTTATCACACTGTAAATATTCAAGATTTATTATATAAGATCTTAAAGATAAATATGACCAATTTTAGTATATTAAAGGAAAGCAGAAAGTTCTAGTTCCTCATTCATGCCATTTGGCGTTAGTGATTTAAGTTTATGAATCCAAAATGCTTCTCGTTTCAATAGTTCTTTATTTATATTACCTCCTCGACGTGACCCAAAAACCTCTTCTATTCCTATACATTCCAATTGCTTGATGTCGTGTCCCATTTCATTAAAATGTCTCGCTACTGAAGAGGTTATATCTTGTCGTCGTAAACTCGATTTATGCTCATTAATTCGTAATTTCAACTGACGCAATGATTTTCCTATATATATCTTTTGACAGGGACATTTTAACATATAGATCACATTACGAGTTGAACAGGTAATACAAGATGTAATTTTAAAACATTTTCGTGTTACTGGACTCATGAACTCTTTACACTTCACCAAATTCCAGCATGCAGCACAGTTTCTGCACTGGAAACAGCCTTGTATATATGCAGTCTTTTTTCTCCTTACTACATCTGAATTTACCATCATATCTGATAGGTTTCGTGATCTTTTGAAAGTAAACAATGGGCGATATTTAAATTTATCACTTAAAGATTCATCAGATGATAATATGTGCCAATATTTATAAATGATCAATTTTATTGTATTACTGTGCTCATTGTATGTCAATGAACAATTTACTGAAAGATTTCTTTTGTTTTTTATTGGGTTTATTTATTTTCAAAAGATTATGTCTATTCAATTTGTTCACCTTATCCAATGCATTATTTAACCAACTTTGTGGATATCCTTTAGGACGAAATTGTTGAAATATCAGTTTTACTTGTTCCTCGAATTCATGTTCAGTACTACAGTTACGTTTTAATCTATGTAATTGACTGATCGGTAAACTACGTTTTAAAGGAGCTGGATGATAACTGTTAATAGATAATATTGTGTTTTTATCCGTTGGTTTTCGAAATACTGTTGTATGTAATGACTCATTGATCTTTTTTACTTTAACGTCCAAAAAATTTATGGAATCACAGCTTTTTTTCCATTGTAAACTTAATTGATGGAATTTTCTAATTAATGAATGACACAAATGAGTCTAATTCTTGTTCAGAACTTGACCAAATCATAAAACAATCATGTATATAATGCATCCAAACTTTAATATTTGACTGAAATGGATTGTTATTATATACATGATCTTGTTCAAATTTACCCATAAATAAATTCGCATAGTTTGGTGCTATTGGAGTGCCCATCGCTGTACCTTGCACTTGCAAGTAAAAATCTCTCTCAAATAAAAAATAGTTCTTGGTTAAGACTAATGTTGTAAGTTCCACTATATATTGTGATGGTACTCTGCTGTCATCATCTTTACAGTAAAAATTTAGTGCATCCAAACCTGCCTCATGAGGTATATTTGTGTAGAGTGAAGTGACATCGAGTGTTACAAGCCAGTCCGTCGTGCTTATGCAAGGAATTTGATTCAATTTATTCAAAAAATCTCTTCATTTACTGCCACAAATTGATGGTGGTCAGATAAATACGATTTGAACCATGCCAGTTCACTTCCTCTAATGCCAACATAATTTTCTAGTCTATTTAAAAGAATGTTGTGGTCGATAGTGTCAAACGCAGCGCTAAGATCTAGTAGCACTAATAGAGAGATACAACCACAATCAGATGATAAGAGTAGGTCATTTGTAACTCTAATGAGAGCAGTCTCAGTAATATGATATGGTCTAAAACCTGACTGGAAATCCTCACATATATCATTTTTCTCTAAGAAGGAACATAGTTGTGATGATACTACCTTTTTCTAATATCTTTGACAGAAAGGGGAGATTCGAGATCGGTCTGTAATTAATTCATTATTTGGGGTCAAGTTGTGTTTTTTTTAATGAGAGGCTTAATAACTGCCAGTTTGAAGGTTTTTTGGACATATCCAAATGACAATTATGAGTTAATAATATTCAGAAGAGGATCTATTACTTCTGGAAGCACCTCTTTTAGGAGCTTAGATGGAATAGGGTCTAACATACAGGTTGTTGGTTTAGATGATTTAATTTTCCGGGCTGCTCTCTTTAGGGCCCGAGTGTGCTCATTATACCACGCTGTTGGACTCTTTTCCTTAATCTTCCTTAAGCATAAAGGAGCAACCGTATCTAAAGTGCTAGAAAAGAGAGAGTCCATAGTTTCTGTTACATCATCAAGTTGTTCTGAGCTATTAGATATGCTGAGGAACTGAGATAAGTCAGGAAGATTATTTATAAAGCAGTCTTTTGTGGTAGAAGTGATGGTTTTACCATAATTGTAACAAGGAGTTGGCTTTACAGCTTTAGCTATATGGAATATACACGAAACTAGATAGATATACACTGAGTCCGATTGCCAGACGGTTTGCGGTCTGAAAAAGTGCCTCTGGCCTGGCAGACCGGGGTGGTGGTCCCACTTAATAAGAAGGGGGACCGGAGGATGTGTTCCAACTACAGGGGGATCACACTCCTCAGCCTCGCCGGGAAAGCCTATGCCAGGGTACTGGAGAGGAGAATTCGGCCAATAGCAGAACCTCGGATTCAGGAGGAACAGTGCGGTTTTCATCCCGGTCGTGGAACACTGGACCAGCTCTATACCCTTTCCAGGGTGCTGGAGGGTGCATGGGAGTTTGCCCAACCAATCCACATGTGTTTTGTGGATTTGGAGAAGGCATTCGACCGTGTCCCTCGCGGCATCCTGTGGGGAGTGCTCTGGGAGTATGGGGTCCGGGGCCTGTTGCTAAGGGCTGTCCGGTCCCTGTACGACTGGAGCAGGAGCTTGGTTCGCATTGCCGGCCGTAAGTCAGACTTGTTCCCGATGCATGTTGGACTCCGGCAGGGCTGCCCTTTGTCACCGGTTCTGTTCATAATTTTTATGGACATAATTTCTAGGTGCAGTCAAGGGCTGGAGGGTGTCCGGTTTGGGGACCTCGCGATTTCGTCTCTGCTTTTCGCGGATGATGTTGTCTTGTAGGCCCCATCAGACCAGGACCTTCAGCATGCACTGGGATGGTTTGCAGCCGAGTGTGAAGTGGCTGGGATGAGAATCAGCACCTCCAAGTCGGAGGCCATGGTGCTCAGTTGGAAAAAGGTGGCTTGCCCACTTCAGGTTGGCGGAGAGTTCCTGCCGCAAGTGGAGGAGTTTAAGTATCTTGGGGTCTTGTTCACGAGTGAGGGAAGGATGGAACGGGAGATTGACAGACGGATCGGTGCAGCTTCTGCAGTAATGCGGTCAATGTACCGGTCTGTCGTGGTGAAGAAGGAGCTGAGCTGCAAGACAAAGCTCTCGATTTACCGGTCAATCTACGTTCCTACTCTCACCTATGGTCGTGAGCTGTGGGTCATGACCGAAAGGACAAGATCCCGGATACAGGCGGCCAAAATGAGCTTTCTCCGCAGGGTGGCTGGGCGCTCCCTTAGAGATAGGGTGAGGAGCTCGGTCACTCGGGAGGAGCTCAGAGTAGAGCCGCTGCTCCTCGACATCGAGAGGAGGCAGCTGAGGTGGCTCGGGCATCTGTTCCGGATGCCTCCTGGACGCCTTCCTGGGGAGGTGTTCCGGGCGCGTCCCACCGGGAGGAGACCCAGGACACGCTGGAGGGATTATGTCTCCTGACTGGCCTGGGAATGCCTTGGTGTTCCCCCGGAGGAGCAGGAGGAAGTGTCAGGGGAGAGGGAAGTCTGGGCGTCTCTGCTTAGACTGCTGCCCCCGCAACCCGGCCCCGGATAAGCAGAAGATGATGATGATGATGATGACGAAACTAGATAATGATTTGAGATATCAAGTTATGGCAAGTTATTACATTTTATGAAAATCTTTGCAGTCCTGTGTGCGAGTGCACAGCAGCTCACGTCGCGCACAAGCGCATATCCTTTTGAGATATCAATGATAATCAATTTTAATAAAACACAAGACTACATTATAAAACTCTATGAGTAGGCTGTTTAATATCTGTTGTTCTCCGGTTGTCTGTTAGAATGACAGTTCTTGCGTGAACGTTATAGGCCTATATAGCCTATACACAAGCCAATTTTTTATTCTTTCCTTTTTGTCTTAGTGTTTAAAATATCCATTTTGAAATGAATGAATGAATTAATTAATTAATTAAACAAACAGACTTACTGGGCGAGCAGGGTAGGCTATGACAGCCATCATATCATACCCTGCCATGCCCAGCTGATGCAAAGAATAGAATTTATATCTACACAGACGAAAGCCCTGTCTAGACTCTGCCCCGGTACGAGTTGTGTCGAGCTATTCATTAGTGTGTTTGTCTGATGAAAAAAGATGAAATGTAGTTGCAATAAACGCGTTAAGAATCCATTCACCTGCAGCTGCTGAGGACTATTATTCTGCTGTGTGAAACAGCGGAAGAACTGATGGCGCCTCGGTTTGATCTTCGGCTAACCAACCAGCAGAAAGGGGCGTTTAGACCCACCCAAGTGTAGAAATCGAATATTCCAGCTGATTATTAATTTTTCTATCCCTGAACAAAAAACGAAAATTTAAACTGAATTCTGAAAACTAAAAAGGAGCCATTTTTTCATTTTCCCACTTTCAATATTAAATCAAAAAAACGAATGAACTAATGATACACAGATTTAATAATATCAAAATATTAGATATTTTACATATATAATATCAAAAATTTAATGCACCATTCAAAATTACAAAGAAATTTGAAGAATTTGTAATGAAAGCATATATTGGAACAACACTGCAGTTGTGGCTACATGTTTAATTCTGTGACACCACATTTATTAAAAGTGTTAAAATCCATTTTCTTGACAAAAAGAGTTTCCAAACTATTTTTTTCAATATTTGAAGTATTAACATTTATAAGAATTTATGTGCTAAAGTTAAATGAAAAAAAGTGAAATAGTGTTGACACAAGTTTATCAATAATTAGCATTTCTATCAGCTACATCAGTAAAAAATTTTGATGTGCTAAACCTTTTTTTTTTTCCAAATAAATAAAAAATAAATAAATAAACCTTGGATTTTTAGTCACAAGTACAGTCATTTATTTATTTGATTCATCCTAGTGACTTGACGGTTTTGAATTCGCTCACCAAAAAAAAAGATTCATTCATAATCATTCACTGATTAGTTCAGTAAACATTTCTTCAGATTTCATATTCATGTCTGTAGCTTCATATAAAAGATGCTTTCAAAAACCACACAATATATACCATCACACCAATTGTCCTGACATAGGAGAAAGTACATTCAATATATATATACATATACATTTTTAAATGACTCCTTTGATCACCATTAAACACGATCCAGATGGATTTAAATGTTATCTAGAAAGGCAGAACTATTTGTAGACCATATTAAATGTTAAATTTTATCTGGTGTATTAAAAGTTCCCAAACAGCATTTGAGAATTAAGCTCAATAGGTCAGTAGCAATTTTCCTCCGATGCTGCTGTGTTATAAAAAGAGGAGGCCACACAGCGGTTGTGTACCTCTGCCCCGGCAGTTCAACTATTCATTATTCGGAGCTTTATTGGCAGCCAAAACAAGTGCACCATAGCTAGAGGGATGGACACGGTAGCAGGTACTTCATGATTCTGTGACTGAGCAGGAAAAT
The DNA here is from genome assembly GCA_039654775.1 of Spinibarbus caldwelli. Lineage (NCBI taxonomy): Eukaryota > Metazoa > Chordata > Actinopteri > Cypriniformes > Cyprinidae > Spinibarbus > Spinibarbus caldwelli. The sequence goes on from CM077263.1 coordinate 15,421,078, forward strand.
TACAGTGATTTCCCTTTGCGCACTGGCATTAGTGTCATGTACCCTGAGACCAGAAGCGGCCGGTCATCTATCTCTCTGGACAGCACAGCGTACAGTGACAACAGACAGTGAAGGAGGCAGATGGACATCATTACCACAGTGGATTAGGTGTGCCGTCTTGGAGTCCAGCCGGATTTGGAAAGAACAGAAAGGTTCACACAGACAGGTACAGAGCAAGGACAAACATTTCTCCCCTCATTAGCCACGAGCTCCCTCGCCTGCTGTCACTGACTCTACAGCCCCAAGGAGCGCCTGAACCCACACCAAAGGCACCACGCTCTTTGTAATGCACTTTTTCCTCTAGCGTTGTGTCAGATTACTTGGGGACTGTGTGTGTCGTGCACTGATTTTTTTTTTATGGGCTTAACGTGTGCCTTAGGCAAGATAAGAAGTGACCAATTAAAACAAAACAAAACAAAAAAAATAAATATTCTTTATTTTATAAAAGTAAGACATGAGACATCTATCTCATGTTGTTTGTTCTCTCATTTGTTTATTCGTTCTCTCCAAAGTTCTGTCTATGATAGATTTAGCCTTTCTTCAGCTTCAATTCACTTTTCCCCTGTGCTGTCTTCAAAGTGTGGATGTTCACCACATGGTGCACTTACTTATGCCAAAGAAACAAATCACTAAGGATGTGGTTTCTGAGATATGAGCAAACTATGACACACCTGAGATCAGGGTTGCAGTTATGTGCCTTCAAACATCAGTGGCAATTTTATTTGGTTTATACATTTTGTTCTTGTTTTTAATTTTTTTTCTGGCTTCAGAAGAGCCAGCTGATGTCTCGTCCAATTGGAGGTTTCTAGCTACATTTACTTTGATGATGAAGTTTACTTCCCAGTATTTTATCCTCTTATATGTCATTGCTCTAAGAAAAAGTGGCAGTATTGATCAAGGCGTTTCTCTTCTGCGGGTGGTGCTCCTTCAGTGCCAAATGTCCTAAAATAAATTGGCTGTTGTTTCCCAAGTATGCTTCTTTAGTTATAAACTCAGCCCTGGCAAGGCAGGGGATTGTGTTTCGGGTCTAATTGGCTGTCATCTTATTTACCTAGCGGTCTACCTAAGATGACAGAGTGACCATGCTTTTGCTGAACAGATGGAACCACGTAATCTTAAATCACCTTTAAAGGGAAGATCCGCCACACAGGATCACCTGTCGTGAGAAGAACACGGTACAGGAATCTCTTTATACACTTCTGGGCATTGAACGCACTCACCGACAGCAACACATGGCGCAGAGACCTGCATGCATAGCATATGTGCACGTTACCAAACAGACGGCTACCAAGCAGTTAAACTGATATAACTAGAGAATAGTTTCATACAGACATTGTGACATTTGACATACACACACAGAGTCCATGATGGTCGATCAGGTTTTGCTAATGAACTGAATGTCTATATTGAATCCACCTACTATGCCAGCATAAACCATTAGCAAAATTCAATCTGGTCTAAGATAATCTCGTCAACAGGGTGGTTACTGGTTATTTGGTTAGTGATTTTAATGCAAAGTAACTCTAACCACAGGAAAAGTCTACCCAGAGCCTTGATCAAGGATATGATGGTGATAGACGATCTTGTTAACTCAAAGGTCAGCCTTACCTGCAGCCAGACTTGCAACTTTAATGTAACCAGCTCAGATCCTTAACCACTGGGCTCCAGACGTCTTACTTGTGTGTGGGTATTTAATTACACTAACTGAATGTTAAGGAACATATTGATGTTAATGAGACCTTGTAAATTAAAACTAATGAAAAGAAAACAGGGAAAGACAGCAGATTCTGTGAGGAGAAAAGCAGTTCTCCCTGTTTGCCAGCAGTGTCACAGAGTATTATGCTAATAGTTGCTATACACTACAAGCTCCCTTCATATTCCCACCTGGAATTTTTTTCCACTAGCTCAGCTTACTGGATGTAATATTGAGATGTCCTGAATAAAACTGAGCAGCCGTGTAGACCTGACTGCTCTACATTGTTCAGTGCCTGTTGAACTCATGGTTTGACATCATTTGGTCAATGTCATCATTTATTCGTCCTCCACTTGTTCCAAACCTATATGAGTTTCTTTGTTCTGCTCAACACAAAATAATATATTTTGAAGAATATGGTTAACAAAATAATTGATTGGCTACCAATTGCCAATGGCTACCATCAACTGTTTGGTTACCAACATTCTTCAAAATATCTTCTTTTGTGTTCAACAGCTGAAAGAAATTCATATAGGTTTGTAAGTAAATGATGACAGAATTTTCATTTTTGAGTGAACTATCCCTTTAAAGTTTTTGTGTACTTGAAGGGATGGCAGTAACATGATGTTTATTTTTTTGCTTTGTTTACAATTTTGGTTTTTGCCAGACTTTGTAATAACAGCATAAAATCAGGCCCACTTTTCATCTTATTCTGGTCATAAACCGCCCACTTAAACAGGAAGGAACTGTAAATTGTTTCATTGACAGGTTAAAGCAACCAGATGACTCATTTGCAAAAACTTTACAAAAACACAGTGCAGTGTGTAATATTTAGGAGGATCTATTGACAGAAATGCAATATAATATACACAACTATGTTGTATATAAAGACCTTACATAATGAACTGTCATCTTTTTATTACCTTAGAATGAGCAATTTCTATCTACATACACTACGGGTCCCCTTATATGGAAGTCACTATTTTGCGCTGTCATGTTTCTACAGTAGCCTAAATGGACAAACTGCTGTACCCAGCGCATGTTTCGTCACAATGTTGTTCTTGCGAATAAAACACTGACACAATTATGAACAAGTAACAATAATATTCGCAACAACATATCAGTTTACTGAATAATAAAGTAAATCTAATCCCTTAATTTACCTTTGTAAAGAAACCTCATTGCTTGATTGGCTACTCTCAGCTGTCTCAGAGGACGGTATCTTTGTCCTGTGTCAGCCACCATAGCTTCTCTATGTGCAATTTGTAACCTCACCACTAGATGCCGCTAAAATGTACACACTGCACTTTTAAAAATGCTCGAAAGGTGCGATCATATTAGAAAATTTTACAAGAAAAAAGGTTAATTAACTATTGTCAATAATGTGTCAAGCACAGCTCACATTGAAGTTACTTTCCCAAAGTAGCTTTCTGTTTGTCAGCGTGGCGAATCCATGACAATATATGCGTGAGAAAATCTTTTGTCTTTAAGCAAAATTACCATTCACATGGATTGCTATTGAAATGACTGGATTTTGCCCACAAAAATTCACTAAACAACAGTAAATGTAACTGCATTTTTACAAACAGCTCACTTCACTGGTACTCGACTCAATGAGTCAGTGAGTTGTTGACTCAGGAACCACCCACACTGATTCTGTCCATTTCATGAACGAATCATTTAGGACTGAATCATGAATGAATCATTTTTGCAAACTGATTAAATTTAAAAAAATTTCCATCTTCCAAGCAAACATTTTGTTTGTTTCTTTCACACTGGAAGCAGATTTAGGGCCAGATGTACTAACAGCTTACAATAGCGCAAACCGTCTTTTGGCGTTAAAATAGTACTGTCAGGATTCACTAAAGATGTGCAGTGAAGAATTAGCGCTGAAAAGGCGTGGACACAGATATTTTTGCACCTGACCTTATTGAATATGCATTTGTCGGAGTTTCCCTTTCAGATGCAAAATTTATGGGAGGAGAGTATAAAAATGAATCACGCAACACGATTTACTAACATCTGTGCTTGTCAAATTACTGGTATTTGCGCCATTATTTAACGTTCAAAAAAGCATGTCTTAAAGCAGGCGGTAATTTGCGCTGCTCTTGGTAGATTGCGCTGGTCATTATGGAAATGATCTGGCTGTGTCTGTGTTCTTTAATGTGCGCATTTTGAGTAAATCACACGCAGAATTTTCCCCTCCCATCGGCGCTTTTATGGAATTGTGCTCTATCTGGCGCTTAAACTAGACAACTACCAACTACTTATTTCTGAGATTAGAAGAAATATATAATTCTATTTTGGACCAAGCTGCTGGTCAGTGCGTGTGCTGAGAAGTGTTTTTAAGGAACAATGTTTTTATCCAGCCCTGGACGTTAAATCATGACTGTGTGTGTTCAGGGTAACTCTTATCTCACTGCCAAACCAGCTAAATGTAACTAGCCTGAGGTGAAATGTTGTAAATCTGAAGTAACCTTAGTCGTCCTGTGAACCCGATAAGCAATCATGTTTATCTTATTTCTAAGCTCTCCATAGAGTTCAAAGCAGTTTACTTGTAATCACTACAATCAATCAGATGGCCTGGGTGTTTGTCTGTCCATCAGGATAGCATACGCAAACATATTTTATATGGAGCATCAGTGCTGAGTTGACATTTTGAAGACATACTGTCTCCATTAATGTTTGTGCATTAGATTTCTCCATTCACACCTCAGTTGGCTAAATCATTTTTGTACATTGATTGATGTAAACCCAGTCTGCAGAGAGCACATTCCCAGAAAAAGTATAGATTGTTTTGGGGCTTTTGTATATTCGAGGCACTTCTGAGACATCAAAGGCCACCTTGAAAGCTCACCTTCATCGTGGAGTTCTCGCTATCATTACTGCAGCAAGGGTTTGCCCTCATGTCTCCCCTGCAGGAAAACACACTCCCGCTCCTTCAAATACAAATCAATGAACCACAGACCATGGATGAAATCTATAAAACTGACGTTCTCAAAGACAACACACAAATTGAGATCAAGCCTAAATGAGTTAGGACATATTGTCTTGGAGGATGTTGATGGCTCAGTGTTATAATGATATTTTGTTGCAGTTCTTCCCTCTTGCGAATGATGTAATGCTCGACTGGCTTTCATTCACTTCTGGTTTTATGAGGTCTGTAGATTTGTTTGGTTTACTCAGGATGCTATGTTTACATCAGTAGGCCTATGTTGTTTATCTCTGAGCACAGTGGGTAAATATTGTGTGAGTCTGAGGTTGAGATGGTCTTGAATTAATAGTTTATCCAAAAATGAAACGTTCTGTCATTATTTACAAGTCTTTTAAAGCCATAGCTGTCGTCATTCACTGATAATCATACATTTGGTCTGCTCTGAAATGGATAAAATGTGCATAGACTGCAAGAATTTAGTAAGGTTTGACCTCATTAAAGCCAAAAGACATATTAAGCTGGGAGTGTTATGCCTATTTTAAAATGGAATAAATTAGACACTTCAGTGGCTACAAATGAATATTTTTTTACTTTTTTTAACTTGATTTTCAGTATGAAATATTCAAAAAATAAACAAGATAAATTTACTTTAAGTTAATTTGATCAATTTAAGCAATGCTGCATAAGATGTTAAGACATTTCAAAGGCTGTATCACACAATATTATATATATATATATATATATATATTTTTTTTTTTTTTTTTTTTTTTTTTTTTTTTAAACAGATTTCATAGCCCTCGTAATGCTTGTTTTCTTAATCTCTGGAGAAGAGCATGAGGAACCCAGTCGGTCATAGACTAAATGAGCGAATACAAATCTTTCAATTAATCTGCTTGCTTCTCTTGCAGCCAGATGTCTGAAGACTGTATGGTGACACAGGTCACAGACAGAAACAGCTGTCATCTGCCTTAACATGTGCTTGCTTTCTTTTTCTTTTGCTCTAGTCTTTCTTATTCAGTGAACAATGACCGGCTGGCAGTGGTGTAACATCCTTTGAAGGATTCTGAAAAGATGTATAGATTTTAGTCTGAAATGTATAACTTATTCATTCCTGTTATCGTGAAAGAAAGCGTTATTCTAATAATATTTCAGCAAAACATTGAAGATGACTGCAGTGGCTTATCAATGTAATTTGATGTCTTTGTCAGTCAATCAGTGTTACAAGAGAGGACGTCACTTTAGTGACATTCTGGCCAAGCATTCTTTCATAAGCAGTCCATACTTTTGGGAAAGACTTATGTGTCTGAGAGAGATCATCTGGTTTTATTGTAATCCATTGTCAGCATTCTGTTACCCAAGAACAGAGATTGCTCTGTTATATTAATCTGAGATGACGTCCAGTGCAATCTGATAAATTGCTTTTGAGTTTTATTTCAGGTGAACAGTAATGACATGGACTCTGTTGTTAAAGTCTGACAAAGTCAAACCAAAAAACACAAGAGCTATACTGTGAAAAATCATTTTTAATCAGTATTTTTGTCTGTTGTCACTGAAGACTGGAATAACAGCTGCTGAAAATTCAGTTTTGGAATAAAATATATTTTCAATACATATTAAAATAGCAAACATCTCTTTTAAATTGTAATAACATTTCACAATATTACTGTTTTTACTGCATTTTTGATCAAATGAATGCAGCCTTATAGCATAAGAGACTTCTTTCAAAAACATTGTAATTATTCAAAAGTTTTTAATGCATGCTTAAAACATGACAAAAGATGACACAGTTTTTCACTGGGGTTTTATCTTACAGAATTCACTTTAAAAGTTTTTTGCAGCATAGGCAGTCCTAAGCATTAGAAAAAAGCTTGTCAGTGCTGCATAAATGATGGTCTAGCTTGAAAAGTTTTTCATCTTATATCTGAATCTGTATTTACAGTCAAGCGAGAGTTTATTTTGACGCAGACGTGTGCCCTAAGGAAGCTGCGTGTTTTGAGTACATCCTCAAGACCAGTGTTTACTGCTTTGAAGCGGGTGTTGACTTACTGTGAGTTTATTGCTTTCTCTGAATACATTTTGAAAGAGACTACGGGTGTGCCTTTCTTCCATAAAATAACTTAATGTGACTAAGGCTAGTGGTATGATTAACAGTCTTCTTGAACAGTGGGATAATTCAATGGCTTATACTTTCTTAGCTGCCAATGGCGCAGTAATCCCTTCCCACAATTCAGCTGGTAAATTCCTTCTGTGTTGCCAAGAAGGAATGTCTTCTACGAGATACAAAAAAGAGAGCGCCTTAAAAATGACATGAATCGGGTTTTTATTCTCTTTGAGGCTCTGGAAATGAGGAGTAAACAAACACAGAATGAGAATGCTTGCTATGGGAAACTGAATATATTTATCCAGCTGAAGGATTCAAATAGGTTGCATATTCCTCTTACTGGCTGCACATGCCTTGTGCCAAAATAAAATGCTTATTGTGTTGTATACACACAAATTAAACTTGAACTTTAAAGAAATAGTTCACCCAAAAATGAAAATTTGCTGAATATTTACTCACCCTCAGGCCATTCAAGATGTAGATGAGTTTGTTTCTTAATCAGAACAGATTTGGAGAAATTTAGCATTACATCACGTGCTCAACAATGGATCCTCTGCAGTGAATGGGTGCCGTCAGAATGAGAGTCCAAACAGCTGATAAAAACTTCACAGTAATCCACAAGTAATTCAGTCCATCAAATAGGCCTAATGTCTTGTATGTTCGTAAGAAAAAAATCTATAATAAGGCTGTTTGAACTCTCATTCTGACGGCACCCATTCACTGCAGAGGGTCCATTAGTGAGAAAGTGATGTAATGCTAAATTTCTCCAAATCTGTGAGAAAGAAACAGCTCATCTACGTCATCACTGTAAAAAATGATTTTTCAAAGTTGTAAATAAAAGATTATTGGAGTACATTTTACAAGAAAATACTATTTCATTCATATGTTTTTCAATGTGTTACATTTCTTTGTAACTGTTTGTGAAATTTACTAGCAATATCTGACTACCTGGTCTCATGACGAAAACATACCTGTGAAAAGTTTTCCGCAAGACGTGAAATACATACCAATAACTACATATCACTGCAGTCTCCAACAGAAATTAACACTAGAGGCGGTAAAACATCCAGCACTTGTAATCATTTTTGTACACATTTATGATTACAGCTCCATACGTTTCACTTTCTGGATGTAACAAGCTTGCTCTGTAGCTCAGCTGGCATGAAATTGGACTTAAGATGTGGAATCCTTGGGTACGAATCCCATCAAAAACATAACTCATGATGAAAAAGATGAGAGATCGAAAAACAAGCTAAAACAACATGCTTGCGATTGTGTTTTTATGTCACATTTGCTTTTGTTCATACTATCGGGTAGGTTTAGGTATAGTGCAGATGGTACGTTATTTTAAAACGTCACAGAGCATTAGACTTATAGCGCCACTCAATGGACATTTCAAATCAGAACTGCGGTGACACGTACAAAACCAACGTCACATAAAACGTACCATATGTACGTTCATCTGTTCCGGGGAAAAAAAACAAACACTCTTTTAGCACCACCCAGTGGACATTTCACATCGGATATGTCACGAAACGTACATGGCGGTATGTATTTTGCGTCTTGCGAAAAAGTTCCTAGAAGTATGTTTTCGTCACGAGACCAGGTTGATATCTGAGGGAAAATTGCTTCTACGCTGAATTGTTTCAGTGTTGGATGGCCTAAGGGTGAGCAAATTTTCATTTTTGGGTGAACTACTCCTTTAAAAGAATCTTTTAGGACCCCACAAACTGTATTTTCAGTTTATTCTGTGTTTGTGCAGCTAAAAAAAAAGTCTTGATAGAACAGTGTAATATTTATTCAGGATGATTCATCCCTGTATTAGACATTGTTTACGCCGGTGTCCATGCAGCTGTTCTCTTGGTGGTGGCGATAAGGACTTTTCTCAGCTTTTTGACTGATTTGTGAATGAAAAGGCAGAGACGTCCTGTCAAAGAGGCTGTAAGAGGAGCGGTGATGGCCGGAGAATAGATGGAGTGTATCTCCGCTATCCAAACCATCCTGCGAGGGGGCATCTTTCTTTCTTTTTTTCTTACCCATGCTGTCGCCTCAGCCTGTAGGCTCATTAACAACAACAAATTTGTTCTTGACACTAATTACTGCTTCCCAGGAAACTGTGAACCAAGGCAAATGAAAGGCGGCAATCTACTCATCACAGAGGCATTACATAATTTAACCTGGGCAAACGAATACAATGCCTTTTGGATTTTTGTGCAGCTCATCAAGGAGACGGGGGTCAGGTTAGATTGTTTTTGTCTTTATTGACATAAAAGATAAGAGATGCAGGAGGTACAAACCTTGCTCGTTTCCAATATAATCTCATTTGCATGGCTTTTTTTAGCGCTTAGGCCACCCTGAGGTATTTGGCATTTACGCACTGTGTGGTTTGACATTGCACGTCGATCAGCATGCACAGATTTGTTTAGTGGAGTGCAGGCAATCTGCCGCACGCTGCTGAACAGGCCATTGGGCCGAACATGTGACAGAGGAGGATGTTATAACGGATTTGCTTACAGGCTGAAGGAAGAGTTGGAGATAAAGGAAGAGAGTGGGTGGACGGGCAATACTCCTCCCTCTGCACCAGATGTCAAGTGTTAGTGTATTATCAGAGGTTCTCCCTTCAGGCAAACACAACTAGTTAGTAGCACTCATTCAGTATCATTACCGAACATGGGGTTTGTTTTTCGACAGACTGGCTTCTGTGAAAATTTCCGTGTCTCGAACACCCAAAGGAGTCGAAATGTCTGCTGAAATGAATTATGAATGCCAGATGACAGTAATCGCAACTCATTTCCCTGCCAGGCTGGGTTATGTGGAAAACTGCATTTGAATGTTGAAAATATGACACCGCAGTATGGCGTTTGTTGTTCCCTGTTCAATGTGGAATCCAGAGCTTTATTTAACAGCTGTGATCCACACAGTCATATTGAACAAATAAATTGAGATTTAATTGTGGATGAGACAGTAGCCAAAGTTGAGAATTTAACTTATGCGCAAAATTGGAATATCGCATTTGCAAATAAGCACCGTTTCCATCCAACAAGTCAAAGAGAACGAAATTGTCACTTCCTGATAAACTGGCACTACATATCACTAAGAAAAGTAGGAGAAGCCACTGAATATAATAATTGTCATATATAATAAATTACTTGTGCCTTAGAGCAAGCAGACGGAACACAATAAATGAGCCAACGGTCCGCTGGGTAGTCAGGTTTTTCCGTCCAATTGCGCAAAGTCACTTGACTTTTGATGCGCATCGAGGAATTTATTGGCAAATGCGTTTCCATCTTCCATTATTCGCATTAACCCTTTTTCGCACAAGTCAAAAACCACCTCAAGCGAGCGTAAAAACTTTTTTGCGAATTAAGGGATTTATTTTCGAAATTTGACATTTCCATCACTCGTTTCTGATATAATACTTCAAAATGCGCAGAAAAACTGGGTGATGGAAACATAGCTTGTGTTCGTGTTTGAAACTCTAGATCTACAAGCAGTCAAGCTGCTCTTTTAAAAAAATATATATTTCAAAATGGAGTATATTCCTGTGATGCAAAACTGAATTTTCAGCAATCATTACTCCAGTCTTCAGTGTCACATGATCCTTCAGAAATCATTCAAATAATATGCTGCTTTGTTGCTCAAGAAATATTTCTTATTATTATCAATGTTGGAAACAGTCTCTAATAGGGTGATCAACCTATTATAAACAACTAAAAACTACAATACAGGCTAATTTGTACAGCTTAAGTCAACAACAGTAATGCATTTATATATTATGCTATAAACACAAAGACATAAGTGTACAGACTCAATTCAGTTACTTTTTAAAACTCTGTTTAGATGAATAATTATTTTAGAACAAATAATGTCATTTGTTAGTGGTAGAAGTTAAGTTGTTATTTATTTGAGGTTGCGTGTCTTAATTTGAACTAGGTGCATGACTACCTTAAAGACAGTGTTTTTGAGGCCCATAATATAGTCTCCTTGACTTCCTGGTTGGATTCCCGCACTATTCTGATTTCACAGGTTCCAGGTTGGTGTTTTAAAAAGGGCTGTGAAAGTCCGTCTGTGAGAAAACCCCACTCATGTAACCACATTTGTAGAGATCTGAAGATAAGATGGAAATCCAATCTCTAAATGCATGCATGCAGCTTCTCACTCAGTGTAAATGGATGGGCTTCATATTTGCCAGGAAACAGCACTGGATGGGCAAAACATTGACATTTCACCCTTTCACAGTAGCCTAACTAAAAGCATTAGTCAGACACTGCTTGCTGTGGACTAGGACACCTAAGAGTGATCATTATATATAGATGAAGCAGTGGGAAATGTTCTCCAAGTCCTGTGACTTAAAACAGGCCTGATGTATGTCTTTTTGAGAGAGACAGCTGAATACTGAATCAGTACACAGGTTTCTTTTGAGAACTGAGGGTGATGTGACCAAAATGTAATATCACTGTATGAGTATTTTTAATAGTATGCATTATGGTATTGTTGTTTTTGATGGAAATTCAATCCAAATATATTGTCATATATATTAAGTGACCATGTGACAATGGACCAGTTTTAAAACTGTGACACAGATAAGCCTAATTTATTATAATTTATTTTATTTTATTTATTTTATTTTTTATTATCCTTTAACAACAACCAATATTACATTTCTTTTCTTTACATGCTTTTTGTCTAAATAAATGAGAATAAAAATAAAAAAAAACAAGCTTATTTTAGGCATCACATTATAATATATTCGTCAGCATGAAAATGGATGTTCATTTTAATATTTTAATTTTATTGTATTCTAATTTTTATTTTATTTTATTATGACCAACAGCCAATATTAAATTAATAATGAAAATAAAAATCTAACATCAATCATTATAAATGCCACAAATTATAAACTTTATTATGTATTCTGCAGCATGAAAATGGGTGTTAATTTTAATATTTTTATTTTATTTTATTTTGTTATTTTATTTTTTAACAACAACCAATCAACCAATATTACATTTCTTTACATGCTTTTTGTCTAAATAAATGAGAATAAAAATAAAAAAAATCTAACTTATTTTAGGCACCACAACATTATAATGCATTCTACAGCATGAAAATGGATTTTATTTTATTTTATTTTATTTTATTTTATTTTATTTTATTATTTTTAACAACAACCAATCAACCAATATTACATTTCTTTTCTTTACATAATTTTTGTCTAAATAAATGAGAATAAAAGTAAAAAAAAAAAAAAAAAAAATCAAACTTATTTTAGGCATCACAACATTATAATGCATTCTACAGCATGAAAATGGATTTTATTTTATGACATGACATGACCAACAGCCAATATTAAATGAACAATGAAAATAAAAATCTACTATCTTAAATGCCACAAATTATAAACATTATAATGTACAACATCAAAAAATGTATAGTCATTTTAAGATTTGCTAAACATAACATTTAAGAGTGTTATTAAATTATTAGTGTTTTTAGTGTTTTTAATAATTAACTTTAAGTGGAACAAATAGGGGAAATGAGTACACAATTAAATGTCTAGTATTGACTGATACATCAAACGGAAAAAAAAATCTCTATAAACAACCTAGTAACAATATATTGTGCATCCCTAGGTAATGCCTATTTTGATGAATTATGTATGTGTGAAAGGTACTTTAAATTTAGAACTTAATGAACGCAAACCAAAAGATAAGACGGTTCATAAATCATAAGACTGGCAACGGTGCAAAAGAAACATTATACAGCACTTGAGAAACTCAAAACAGCAGTACATTATAAATATGATTGGACGAGCCATGTTTGAACCATTGTAAAATAGCCAATATACAAACACCAAACACTGTTAGTAAATCTAAATGAGAATGCTGGGCTTTCCCACGGGAGTGCAAGGAAAAGCCTGCAGGAGTGCTGGGAAAGACCTGATACGCTCGTTGTCAGAATCACAGACTCGCACTCACACCTGTGAGTGATAGAGAGGAGAGAACAATGAGAATGACTTCACTCATTAGAGCAGACGCCTCAAACGAGAAGACAGATTTCAGCCGTATGTTTGGGCTTGGCTTGCGCTGGTATGCTGATAAAGAACAGTTCCCCTTTCAGTCGGTCACTCCGAGTCACGTCGGATGACCGACGAAATTGGGATCTCGCCAGAGAGACCAATCCACTTCGAGTGTAACTAAACGAGCCAATGGACATTGGCATGCGATTATTGCATCCAGCTGCCGCTGATCACAGCGTGAGCATAAGAGGCAGCTGATGCACCGCATCAATTATCCTTTCGCTTCGGAGCCGAGCGGTAGTGGTTAAAGCTACTGCTCTCCCTTCCAAGAGAGTGTTCTGCGAGCGAGTGCGGGCGTTACGGCGCGGCAGCGGTGGTCACGGTGTCCGGGAGAGAAAGATCGTCTTCCTGCTGACAGCCACACTAGGAGTGTGCGGTGGCCAGCTCCCCTGCGTGCTTCAGCACTAAAAGAGCATTTCTCTGAAAGAGCAATTTCTCTAAAAGAGCAACACGGGTGATCGCGTCTTTTTAAAGATGTCTTTTCACCCGTGCGTTTCTGGGTGTGGTCGTTTCCTGGCGCCTCAGGACGGTCACGATCGCTTCCTCACGTGTCTGGGCATTAAGCACGCTGAGGTGGCTTTCGTGGATGGTTCATGTTCTTCTTGCGGGGACATGACCATCTCGGAGTGCGACTCTGCTATGTCAAACATGGCAGAGTCCCTCTGCCTGCCGTGATCCGGCGTGCACACTGGATCCGGTGGAGTCAGAGGTGATTTGAGGATTACGGTGAGGGCTTCCCCAAGTGGAGCTCCTCACCCCTCAAGCACTCCGCAGCCGGTGGAGCTGCCGAAGGAGCGCGCTGGCCATGCGTTTCCTTCGGTGCCCCCTCTGACGACCAGATGTCGATCACTGCATCGGAGGGCGGGCCCTCTCTCTCCGGGGATGATGACTCGGCTGCGTTGCCCCCTTCGGGTGTGGTAGCGTTGTCCGTGCCAGACCCAGAGATGACGGCTATGCTTTCCCGGGCCGCCGAGAATGTCGGGCTCGTGTGGAATCCTAAAAAGCCACCGTGTCCCGATCCTTCGAGGCTGGGCGAGTGGTTCCTCGGTGGGGGTGGCGCTGGTTCTCAGCGCCCCCCTCCGGTGCCATTCTTTCCGGAAGTGCATGAGGAGCTGACAAGATCGTGGAGGGCACCTTTCACTGCCCGAAACACATCTTGTAGTTCTTCCGCTCTCACCACCCTCGATGGTGGAGCCGCTTTGGGGTATGCGGGCATCCCCTCGGTGGAACGGTCTGTGGCCATGCAACTGTGTCCAACAGCCGCTTCCACCCTGCGGGGTGATCCGTGTCTCCCCTCACGGGCCTCTAAGTATTCGTCAGGTCTAACTGGCAGTGCTTATAGAGCCTGTGGGGAGGCGGCTTCCGCCCTCCACGCTATGGCGTTGCTGCAGGTCCACCAGGCCAAAGCACTGAAAGACCTGCACGAGGGTGGTCACGACCTGGCGGTTCTACATGAGCTGCGTGCTGCGACGGACCTCGCGCTACGAGTGACGAAGGTGACCGCACAGTCTCTGGGTCGTGCGATGTCCAGGAGCGCCATCTCTGGCTGTGTCTCGCTGACATGAAGGAGCAGGAGAAGGTACAGTTCCTGAATGCTCCCGTGTCACAGACCGGCCCTTTCGGCGACGCTGTCGAGAGCTTTGCCCAGCAGTTCTCGGCAGACTGAGGCAAACACATCATGCGCCGGAGGAAACCTGCTGCTTCCACTCCGGCTGCAGCCACTCAGCCTGCTCGTCGCCGTGGGCGCCCCCCTGCGGCCGCCCCCGGGCAGCGTCGTGGAGCCGGTCGCAGGCAGGACGCCCAGCCCGTCCAGGCCCCCGCCAAACCTGGCGGCAAGCGCAAGTGCAAGAGGCCCTGGGACGGTCGACCCAGAGATGGAGGAGACTGCTCATCGGGAGATGGTGACTGCACCACTCCCTTCCCCGGAGGAGGGCCGGGTGGAGTATCTTTTGTTCATTTTGTTCCGCCTCTGGCCCAGCAGCCAGCGGTACCCAAAACATCAGTAAAGAGCGGTCTCCTCAATCTCCGGGTCTCAAGAGGAGGAGAGTGGTGATCCGTGCATCACAGGATCGCTTCCCTCCTCCTCTCTCGCCAGCAGGCAGCGGGTGGTTGCCCAAGAGCACCCCTCCTGCCCATTCGTGGAACCAGGTAAGGGCAGTAGCACTCCAGTCCCCGCTTCAAGTCGTCAAACGCCGGGCTGTCACAAGCCTCAAGCCGGGTTCCTGTGTCTCCTCCCACGCGAGGAGAAATCAGGTGAGTGCTACACTACACACCCAGACCCCGCCCCCTGCCGTCACAGGCCAGGCCGTCACAGGCCCTGGGGCCGGTCCCTGTGTTCCACCTCGCTGCCCCACCGCGGGCATGTCGGTGGGCCCGTTGGCCCCGCTGGTGCGGTCTCTCGGAGCCTGGTTAGCGCTCCCCAGCCCGTCCCGGTGGCTCCTGCGGACCATCAGACTCGGCTATGCGATTCAGTTCGCCCGGCGTCCCCCCCAAGTTCAGGGGCATCCGGTTCACTTCAGTCAAAGCCGTCAATGCCCCTGTCTTGCTCGCGGAGATTGCAGTCCTACTGGCGAAGGATGCAATAGAGCCGGTCCCTCCAGCCGATATGAGGTCGGGGTTTTACAGCCCTTACTTCATTGTGCCCAAAAAAAGCGGTGGGTTACGACTGATCTTGGATCTGCGAGTTTTGAACCGTGCACTTCACAAGATGCCGTTCAAGATGTTGACGCAGAAACGCATTTTTGGATGCGTCCGTCCCCTAGATTGGTTTGCAGCAATCGACCTGAAGGACGCGTACTTTCATGTTTCGATTCTCCCGCGACACAGGCCATTCCTGCGATTCGCGTTCGACGGTCGGGCATATCAGTACAAGGTCCTGCCCTTCGGGCTGTCCCTTTTCGCCTCGTGTCTTCACCAAAGTCGCAGAGGCGGCCCCTTGTTCCCTTGAGAGAACGGGGTGTGCGCATTCTCAACTACCTCTATGACTGGCTCATACTTGCACAGTCTCGAGAGCTGTTGTGCGCACACAGGGACCTGGTGCTCAGGCACCTCAGCCAGTTGGGCCTTCGGGTCAATTGGGAAAAGAGCAACTCGTGCCAGTGCAGAGGATCTCTTTTCTCGGCATGGAGTTGGATTCGGTCAACCAGACAGCACGCCTCACCCAGGAACGTGCTCAGTCGGTGCTGAACTGCCTCAAGACTTTATCAGGCAGGACAGCGGTCCCACTGAAACTCTTTCAGAGGCTCCTGGGGCATATGGCTGCAGCTGCGGCCATAGTTCCGCTCGGTCTGCTCCATATGAGACCGCTTCAGCACTGGCTCCATGGTCGAATCCCGAGGTGGGCGTGGAAACGCGGTACTCACCGGGTTCAGATTACACCGGCCTGCCGCAAGACCTTCAGCCCGTGGTCAGATCCTTCGTTCCTTCGGGCAGGAGTGCCCCTGGAGCAGGTATCCAGGCATGCTGTGGTATTCACGGATGCCTCGACCACCGGCTGGGGTGCCACGTACAACGGGCACGCAGTATCAGGGGTTTGGACGGGCCCCCTTCTGCATTGGCATATCAATTGCCTCGAGTTGCTGGCAGTACGCCTTGCCCTGTGCCGCCTCAGAGGGCGCCTTCGGGGCAGGGACGTTCTGGTCCGTACGGACAACACTGCGACCGTTGCCTATATCAACCGGCAAGGCGGTTTGCGCTCCCGTCGGATGTCGCAACTCGCCCGCCACCTCCTCCTCTGGAGTCAGAAGCATCTGAGGTCCCTTCGTGCCATCCACATCCCAGGAGTGTTCAATCAGGCGGCCGACGAGCTGTCTCGAGCGGCACTTCCTGGGGAGTGGAGACTCCATCCCCAGGCGGTCCAGCTGATTTGGAGTCGGTTCGGAGTTGCTCAGGTAGACCTGTTTGCATCTCCAGAAACCACCCACTGCCAGTGGTTCTACTCCCTGTCCGAGGCAACGCTCGGCACGGATGCACTGGCACACAGCTGGCCCCAGGGCTTGCGCAAGTATGCGTTTCCCCCAGTGAGCCTGCTAGCACAGACATTGTGCAAGATCAGGGAGGACGAGGAGCAGGTCCTGTTAGTGGCTCCATATTGGCCCAACAGGACCTGGTTCCCGGAACTCATGCTCCTCGCGACAGCCCCTCCCTGGCCGATTCCTCTGAGGAAGGATCTGCTTTCTCAGAGACGGGGCACCCTCTGGCACCCGCGTCCAGACTTGTGGAAACTTCATGTGTGGTCCCTGGACGGGACGCGGAGGTTCTAGGTGACCTGCCCCAGGAGGTAGCGCTCACTATCGCTTCAGCACGAGCACCGTCCACAAGACGGGCCTATGTGCTGAAGTGGAACCTGTTCGTCGAATGGTGTTCCTCTTACAGGAGGACCCCCGGAGATGTTCGATCAGAGCCGTGCTTTCCTTTTTGCAACAAGGGTTGGAGCGTAGGCTGTTCCCCTCCACCCTTAAGGTATATGTTGCTGCTATTTCTGCCCACCACGACCCCATAGAGGGGAGGTCGGTGGGGAAGCACGATCTGGTCGTCAGGTTTCTTAGGGGGGCCAGGAGGTTAAATCCTCCGAGGCCTCCCTCCCTTCCCTCTTGGGATTTGGCTTGGTGCTAAGAGCCCTACAAACTGCCCCCTTTGAGCCGTTGCAGTCAGTCGAGTTGAAGTTTCTTTCTATGAAAACCCTACTCCTGACTGCATTGGCCTCAATCAAGAGGGTGGGGGACCTGCAGGCATTTTCGGTCGACGAGTCGTGCCTTGAGTTTGGGCCGGCTGACTCCAGTGCAACACTGAGGCCCTGGCCCGGCTATGTGCCCAAGGTTCCTACCACGCCCTTCAGGGACCAGGTAGTGAGCCTGCAAGCGCTGCCCCTGGAGGAGGCAGACCCAGCCCTAGCTTTGCTCTGTCCTGTACGCGCACTGCGTCAGTACGTGGATAGAACTCAGAGCTTCAGGACCTCAGAACAGCTCTTTGTCTGTTACGGAGGACAGCAGAAGGGGAAGGCTGTCTCCAAGCAGAGGATGGCCCACTGGATAGTGGATGCCATCACCTTGGCCTACGAAGCACAAGGTGTGCCCTGCCCACTCAGGTTGCGTGCTCACTCCACTAGGGGTGTCGCATCGTCCTGGGCGCTGGCTCGTGGTGCCTCGCTAGCAGACATCTGTAGAGCTGCGGGTTGGGCGACTCCCAACACGTTCGCTAGGTTTTATAGCCTACGTGTCGAACCGGTTTCCTCCTGTGTTCTCACCTCAAACGGGTAGTGGCACTGAGAGGGCCGGCTCAGAGTCGGCTTGCGGCGTCCTTACGCCTAATTCTCCAGAGAGTTCCTTAACCAGGCAAACCCTGTTGAGTCCTCCAGCACTCCGGCGTCCGGACGCGGCGGGGCGTCCGGCGCCAGGCCTTCAGCCAATGAATTCTTGAAATCTGGTGCGAGGCTAGTGCCCATATGAGAGACCCTGTCGGGATCCCATATGTGTATTCCACGGTATTCTTATTAGAGCCATGTTTCCCCTGGCGGACCACGTTCTGCCATCTCTAAAGATGCAGCCTGAGCCATCTCAGAGACTTCCATGTGCAATAGGGCCCTTCGGGGTTACTTCACATGTTTGAATGTCACTTAACCCCCTCTGGGAGGAGGTGACTCCGCAGTGTGCCTCTTCCAAGTGGAAGGGCACGCTTCCCAGTGTTATCCTAGTCCTACTGTTTGGGTTGCTCAAGGAACACCAGTAGTTGACCTTCTCTGTGTAGAGCCCGGTCCTATTGTCTGCCTTATAGGAAGGGTCAGGAGCCCTACACAGGGCACTGGAAGGGGCAGCTCCTGTGGCGCTTTGGTAGGGATCCCAATTTCGTCGGTCATCCGACGTGACTCGGAGTGACCGACTGAAAGGGGAACGTCTCGGTTACGTATGTAACCCTCGTTCCCTGAAGGAGGGAACGGAGACGTCACGTCCCGTCGCCACAGTCGCTGTACCACCGCTGAGCTGCCGGGTCGCCGGCTCGGCTCCTCAGCGAAAACATAATTGATGCGGTGCATCAGCTGCCTCTTATGCTCACGCTGTGATCAGCGGCAGCTGGATGCAATAATCGCATGCCAATGTCCATTGGCTCGTTTAGTTACACTCGAAGTGGATTGGTCTCTCTGGCGAGATCCCAATTTCGTCGGTCATCCGACGTGACGTCTCCGTTCCCTCCTTCAGGGAACGAGGGTTACATACGTAACCGAGACGTTCTTCATCTTGGCCTGGTGTGATGCCTTTACTCGACAGACTTTTTAAACTTTATTCTTCAGGATGCCTGCCAATGTCTTACAGTAGGCAGAGACTGTAAATGGAGGAGGCAGATCACTCTTAGAAAAATTAATAGGAGGAATCACAACACTCATGCTGTTTTCAGGTCCTCCTGGGAAGATCCCACTTACAAGTTTGGAAGTTGGAAAATATGGACTCTTTGGCAATTTCATATTCCTCTTTTTTCACTTACTGACAAAGACAGGAAGCCTGGTTAGGCCTAATGCAACAAAACGAAGAGCAAAGGATGTGCATTAGAGCGCCTACACACCCTGTGTCAGAGAACACTGCAAATCTGTTGATTTCAATGAGAATGGCACATAGCAAAAGGAAAAACGCAAGGGACTGAGAAACTGATGGTTCATGATGCTTAAAGATTTATCATCATGTAAAAGTTTAAAATTTTGCTGCAATGCACTGACTTTGGCATCCGTTGACTGATGAGAATTTCAGGGCAGGTTGAGTTGTGCTTCTCGATTTCTTTCAAACTGACACAGCTCTTTCCTCACCCTCAAAACATGTCTTAGATACATAAAGAATTTCAAACATCTAAAGGTACCTACACAGTAGAAAAGGCACTGATGGTGCATGATGGAAAATGTAGTTTGGTTGGCAAAATAAGAATTTTCTGTCAAGCGTTCTGTCTTACATTTCAATTTGTGTACAAATGATGATTAGTTTTTTTTTTTTTTTAAATGATCACTACTACTTTTTTTTTTTAATTAATACTTTTATTTAGTAAGGATGAATTAAATTGAACAAGACATTTATAATGTTACAAAAATTTCTATTTTAAATAAATGCTGTTCTTTCAAACTTAAATGATGTATTAAAGTTTCCACAAAAATATTAAGCAGCACAACTGTTTTCAACATTGATAATAAGAAATTATTTTAAACCACCAAATCAGCATATTGTAATGATTTCTGAAGTATCATGTGACACTGGAGGCTGGAGTAAATATTAAATACTAACTGACCTATATAATTTGCTACCTGATCTCATGATGAAATTGTACCTGTGAGAACTTTTTCGCAAGACGTGAAAGAGTACCAATAAGTACATATCACTGCAGTTTCCAACAGAAATGAACACTAGAGGCGGTAAAACAGCGAGCACTTGTAATTGTTTTCCTACACAGTTATGATTACAGCTCCATATGTTTCGCTTTCCAGGTGTAACAAGCTTGCTCTGTAGCTTTGCCG
Source organism: Spinibarbus caldwelli (assembly GCA_039654775.1). NCBI lineage: Eukaryota > Metazoa > Chordata > Actinopteri > Cypriniformes > Cyprinidae > Spinibarbus > Spinibarbus caldwelli. The sequence goes on from CM077263.1 coordinate 15,441,414, forward strand.
GCACGGAATTTGATTTAGGATACAGAATCCTTGGGTACGAATCCCGTCAAAAACGTGATTCACGATGAAAGAGCTTAAGGATAAGAGATCGAAAAACAAGCTAAAACAGCATGCTTGCGATAGTGTTTTAACATCACATTCGCTTTTGTTCATACTATCGGGTAGTGCAGATGGTACATTATTTTAAAACGTCATGGAGGATTACAATTATAGAGCCACTCAATAGACATTTCAAAAACACCTACAAAACCAACGTCACATAAAACGTACCTTATGTACGTTCATCTGTTCCGGGGACAAAAAACTAACACTCTTTTAGCACCACCCAGTGGACATTTCACATTGAATATGTCATAAAATGCACATGGTGGTACATATTTCATGTTTTGCGAAAAAGTTCCCACAGGTACGTTTTCATCATGTGATCAGGTTGATAATTTGCATTGATATATTAGTAAATTTCTCACTATATATGTATATATTGAATAATACAATTGCCTTTTGTATTGCAAATTACATTATAAAAATATTAAAATGGAAAACTGTTGTTTTTAATTATAATAATATTTCACAATATTACTGTTTTACTCAAACAATAAATGCAGCTTTGGTCAGCACAATAGACTTTTTTCTCAAAAACTTTTAAGCAGGTATTGTATAAATATGTAAAACTGTTGAAACTATGTGGAAAAAGTCTCATGTTAGAGTTTAATTAAGATAAACGTTAATGGAAACTAACTCACAAGAGAGAGGAAGTTGCAGCCAACCTGACAAAACCCAGATTTATCACTGTTTAGACAGACACAACATCTGATTGAGCAATATTTTTTACTTCCCAGCTTATAATTGTTATATTTTATGAGCTTATGGAGTTTCTGAAGTCTTTTTTAGGAGTTGAAAGTTTTAATTAGGAGTATTTACATTGCTAACATCTTGTATAAAACTGCTTTGTAGTATGTTTACTCCTTTGGCACCGCAAAGGTCGAGCCGGTTTGTATTCAGGGACGTGTGTGTGTGTGTGTGTGTGTGTGTGTGAGAGAGGGTTGCCCTGCCGGGAACACAACGATCCAAATATGGCCATTCACTAGCACGCTCCATTTCACCAAACTAGGCTGTCACATGCTCATGTAAACATGTGAAAAGCACATTGTTTATGTACCTCAAATGGAGACACATGCTCTGCTGTGAGCCATGTCTCCGCTGTGCTTATTTATGTGTGTCTGTATGTATGTTAGGGGAAAGTCTGTTTCCTACTGGAGTGAAATCTGTTCTGGAACGACATCTAATAGGGTTGCCAAGGTTAAACGTCTGCCGTTCTTGTGACAACTGTTGTCAGACCTCTGATGTCAACACTCTCCACAAGCATCCGAGGACCTCATTGCCTCTGAGGGTCTGTGAGTGGAGGCATAGCTGCACCCCGATCACCCGTCCGATCACATCTTCCTGATGGAGGTTATTGCATTGTAAAGATCAGTTCACACTGAGTAGAGTTGTCATTTGCAGGTTTAAATGCTTAAGCTATTTAAAGCAGGATTCTGATTAGCTGTCAATGTTTGTATCATTCATAAGTCATGAAAAAAACAAAAGCAAAAAAAAAAAAAGTATGTGATTCCAACCATATTGTTCCTTTGCACTGTTATCGTTATAGTTGTGGTGTGAATTGTACACAATATTCAAGATAAATGTGATATGCAATGAATTAAAGGAATAGTTCAACCAATATTGAAAATTTGGTGAAAATTTACTCACCCTCAGGCCATTCAAGACGTTGATTTTGTTTCTTCAATGGAACAGATTTTGAGAAATTTAGCATTTCGTCACTTGCTCACCAGTAGATCCTCTGCAGTGAATGGGTGCCATCAGAATGAGAGTCTAAACAGCTGATGAAAACATCACAATAATCCACAAGTAATCCACACAACTCCAGTCCATCAATTAATGTTTTGTGAAATGAAACGCTGTGTGTTTGTAAGAAACAGATCCATCATTTTAACTTTAAACCGTCCAAACTGGCCAAAATATCTATAGTCCATAATCCATAATAACATTTTCTCCAGTGAAAAAGTCCATCCACTATTATCCTCTTACATCAAAATCCACTGACATATTTCTTTAGAACCACTTTGGACTGTTATTGCTTGTAAACAGTGCTTTATCTTTGCATATTTCTCTCCTGATTCAGATGCAGAGACTTTTTCACTGGATAAAGCAATATTATGAAAAGAGGACTTGCATTTTGGCCAGAAGCAATGGTTTGAAATTGAATAAAATTATGTTAAATAAAAAATTTGTTAATTGGAAACACGCCGCTTTTCACTTCACAAGATGTTAATTGATGAACTGGAGTCATGTGGATTGCTTGTGAATTGTTGTGATGTTTTAATTAGCTATTTGGACTCTCACTCTGACGGCACCCATTCACTGCAAAGGATTGATGAGCAAATAAAGTAATGCTCAATTTCTTTAAATCTGTCCTGCTGAAGAAACAAACTCATCTACATATTGGATGGCTTGAGAGTGAGTAAATTTCAGCAAATTTAAATTTTTGGTTGAACTATTCCTTTAAGTGATGTTTTATAAACAAATTTCGGGAGGAGCATGCACAGATAATTAACATGGCCAATTCATCATTAGTAATTACACCATTTATCCAATCAGCGCAAGAGAGAACCCCTATAAATAATCAAGCATGTCCTACCTTCATTATCTCTCGACTTTCAGCATCCCTCCGCCACCTCGACTCTGCACCTTCAGCCCGTTCCTACCGCAGCATGGGGAGGAGCACTCGGGGGGAGCGCTTTGAGGCCGGGCTAAACACCAAGCTCGGACCCCTCTCCCCAGACAGCACGCCAAATATGCATAACCTTTGTTCAGTTGATTATATGTAAGTGTGAACTCGTGAATTTATCACATATTGCATTTATCTTGAATATTATGTAGAGTTTACACCACAACTATAACGATAACAGTGCAGAGGAAATTTTCAGCAAATATGCATATTGTGAAATGTACGTTGATGATATTTCAATATATCATGCGGCCCTATTTTGAATGATTTTTAAAACTTTATCTTTATTGTTATCACCCTCGGTTTGAACGGGCCTTAAAACGTTACACTGCTGTAGTCTCTCCCAGCATTGCAGCAGATGTTTTATTGATGTGTTTGCGAGAACGAAGGGCACCGGATGGGGATCACCTAACCGCATTTGGCATTCCTGCATGCCCCGGACAATCCCCATTGCACACAGCGTGATGATGCCGTTGCTATTTGTGTTTCAGTGGTGTCATCTTATCACTACTGAGAAGAACGAAAGGAGGGTTCACACTGTTTTTCGTGGGGGTTGCATTTGAAATCATTCACCTATACAATCCTGTTGAGGGATTTATAGTACATAAGACAGTTTTCTAAAAAGGTATCATTCTTCAGTTTTAAGGGGTCACGTCATTTTTTTTTAAAGCTTAGTAATTAGTACCACACTAAAGGTACATGGGAAATCAATTGTCTTTATTGATTTTAAATTTGATTTCTTTAGACCACAGCTCCATTATATTTAATGGTAACATAAATTGCAGTTGATGAATTATCCAATAATGTCTAGAAAGCATCCTCTGAGTACAAGCGCACTAATGTTGTTCATTAGATACATCACATAATAGGTCTGATCTAAAAGACCTGTGATTTTTTATTGACTGCTCTCTGTCACAGCTCATTTGTCATATTTTTCTCTACTGAAGGTAATAATGGGAGGAAATGTTATAAAGTGTTACAGGATTAATGTAATTTATAATCTCCAGTGCTGTTTCTTTACTTTTATGTGTCATATTTTATTTTAAGGTCTAGTTCTCACTATTAACTAACTATTAACTACGACTTGTGCCTCAATAAACTCCTAATTTCTGCTTATTAATAGTTAGTAAGGTAGTTGTTGTTAGATTTAGCCACAGTATTGAGTGTTACGATGCTTCAATTCTAAGGCGATTGGTTCTTTTAATTAATGCAGGACTACAGCTACCCTATAAAGCATTTTGATTTCTCCCATTCATATATGTATGAGTAGATCATCTCTGCCTTACGATATAAACCCTATTCATAGATATGCTCAGAAGGGAAGAATACTGGCAGAGCTCTATAGCTGCTGTGGCCTGTCTGGAATTTGTGTCAGCAGCCCTCAAGATCCGTATAAACAGTGTCAAATCTCTGAACTGCAAGAGAACAAATGACGCCTGAAATTTGATTGACTGCAACCTTTTTTTTTTTTTTCAGATATGCAGTGTATGCCATAATCATGAAGGAACAATAAACACAGAGTCAAGCTCACTTCACAGAATCTGTAGTCTGCAAATACGTCATATTGATGTTTTTTTTTTCAATCTTCTACTGTAGTTGTATGATGGATTTACAGTAAGACAAGCCAAATATCCTAATCAGTATTCTTTGACATCTCTAAAACAAACACTATCCCTACAGCGTTAACAGCTCTATGAAAAATAAATATGCTTAAATGTATTTGAAATACATTTATTCCAAGCTAAGTATACTATAAATACATTTAGATATTTATGTACTTAATAAAATTACCATTCAATTGTACTTTTAGTATACTAAAATGGTATAATTAAAGTCTGCTAAATTGGAACAACTAAATTTGTACCTAATGCACTTACTGTGCAGAAGTAGTGCTGAAGTCCAACTAAAGATATATTGAAGTATATTTGATTGTGCTAAAGAGGAAATATTGCAAGTATACTTTAGGTACACTTTAAATATCTTGCATTTAAAGACCGATATTATTTAAAGATCATACAATCCTCTTCAATAGTTACATTAAAACAGATTTTAAGCTTAATATTAAGAAATGTGCATTATTCACAAGTAGTACTACAAATAAATTTTCATTATAATTTTTATAAGTCTCGAGCGATGTGTCAGTAAATATGTTAATAGATTTTAACTATACTTAGTATGAAATAAATGTATATTAAATTTTTTTTTTTTTTACTAGGGAGGAGATGAAGCATTTTAAGTTTTTTAGTTTTTTTTTGTCATTGTGTTTCTGTATGTTTTCATTCTAAAGTAACGTTGTACTTATGAATGCAGTGAAATTTCTGAGCCAATAATATTAAACGATTATCAATATCTTCTTTTGTCCAATACTGATAACAGATGGTTTTACACTTCACATTTTAACTCTTTTAATTTGACATAAAATATCATTTAAAACCTTAGAATCTGGACATTACAATCCGTATAGGCAATCTGAATAACTACTTTTTAATTTGCTGAAATATATTTTTCTAGCTTTGTATAATTTTATTAGAATTAGAATTATTGCATATTGATAATTTATAAAATATGATCACAAATATATTTTATGGTATGATATTGTATAATACAATACATAATATTGTCTTTATATTATAGTCATGTCTGCATGTTACAAAAATGCTCAACGAAATATACCAACCTGATATCATGATGAAAACGTACCTGTGGAAACTTTTTCGCAAGATGCGAAATACGTACCGTCATGTACATTTTGTGACACATTCGATGTGAAATGTCAACTGGGTGGTGCTAAAAGAGTATTTGTTTTTTCCCCACGCAGATGAACGTACATATGGTAAGTTTTATGTGACATTGGTTTTGTACGTTGAGTGGCGCTATAACTCTAATGCTCCATGACATTTTAAAATAATGTACCATCTGTACTAAACCTAAACCTACCCGATAGTATGAACAAAAACGCAATCCCAAGCATACAGTTTTAGCTTGTTTTTTGATCTTTCAGCTCTTTCATCGTGAGTCATGTTTTTTATGGGATTCATACCCAAGGATTCTGCATCCTAAGTCCAATTCCGTGCCGGCTGAACTACCAGGCAAGCTTGTTACGTCCAGAAAGCGAAACATATGGAGCTGTAATCATAACTGTGTACAAAAATGATTACAAGTGCACGATGTTTTACCGCCTCTAGTGTTCGTTTCTGTTGGAAACTGCAGTGATATGTACTTATTGGTGCGTATTTCGCATCTTGCGAAAAAGTTCCCACAGGTACGATTTCGTCATGAAATCAGGTAGCAATATACACTATACTACACTGATCAGTTGTACACTAATAATAATTTCCCAATTATCCAATATCACCACTGATATATTGTGTACTTCTGGGTGGGCTTATTTAGTGCAAATACACTTCAGTCTTCAATGGAGAAACCAAAAAGGACATTTTAAGTACAGAGGAAATTCATGCGAGACAGCATGAGGTCTCAAATTTTAAAGAGCATATAATGACTCCAGGCTATTTCAGTAGCGCTGTTACAGCTCCTCACATAGCATCCAAATATAAAACATGCTGTTTAGCACTTAATGGCTCCTATTTACTATTTGCATACTAGACAAATTATTAAATGATCACACAGGAAACATTTAAAGAATCATGCAGTGTCATTTTATCTTTAGGTTTTATGAGCTAGAATTGAAGTTAAAGGGAAGTGCCATTAAGATGGAGCAGTTAAGACACTAAACGCTTCATGAAGCAAACTTCTCATTGTTATAGGATTAGTTTTTATACAAGTACACTAAACTGTGACATGAACCAAACATCCCTGTGGAGGCACTGTTTTTCTATTAATAATGTATATATATTCCTTCTTTATCTTCATGAAGAAGTTTCTTTCTTCCTAAGTGACTATTATATTTATTATGGTGTACTCCAGCTGTTATTTATAATAAAGTGATAACTCTGTCATCATTTACACATCGTCGTTCAAAACCTCTATGGCTTTCTTTCATCTGAGGAACACAAAAGAATACATTTTGAACTGTTTCTGTCCATATAGTGAAAGTCAATGGGGCCCAGACACTGGTCCCCACTGACTTTCAATATATGGACAAAAAAGGCATTTTTCTGTATCTTCTATCTAAGGGGTCACTTTATACAGTACATTATTTATATCTTTAGTGCTGAAGTTTGCCAGCCTGCAAAAATCAGTTGAGACTCTGCTGATGTCAGTAAAAGTAAAAGCGAAACTCTTTCTCTGTAACTCTAACAAGTTTACAGTGAAGCCTTGTTGTGAAGGACACCGATAAATGGTCCCTCCGCAACCTCTTGCTTTTCAGTGGTTGTTAATTTGGCCGCAAGCAATGCTTAGATCCCTAGATGTGTCTCAAGTGAGGTCGCTCTGCTGCTGAGCTCTGACACACAGGTCTGTTGGCACTAGCCATTGTAATAGTGGTTAAGTAATAGTTCGACTTATGTGATTTGTGAATGACTCTGTCAGAGAGATAAAGAGAGCAAGAGAGAACCACATTCACTATCGTGACAGGAGCATTCATACAGTTCATTCTATCTGAGGACATACTGTAATAGGATTTCCATTCTATCTTTGGTAAGGATATAAGAGGTTATAACCGGTTGCTCATTCTTTCCTTACAGGAAGAGTTGTCAAATAATCTGATACTAGTTAGTGGTTCACACAGCATGGAAACTTTTGAGTTTGTGTGATGTCACTTCCTCCTAGTGCTCTGGGAATACGAGCACTAAAATGAGTCTATATGGGTTTTAAATGCAGTAGATTGTATTGCTGAAATCTGACAACACTTCATTATGAAGACTTCTCTCCTAAATGTCCAAATTGTTCTGTGTGCTCATGCTCATTTCAATGAATTAATGAAATCTCCCATGAAGGGAGAGGGCACAGCATCCAGCCGCCCTCAAGGGCAGCTGTCCCATCAGAAGCTCATAAAGCCATGGCAACAGACAGCGCTCTCTGGCCCTGCAGCGCCCAAAAAGCTCTCTTAGTAATTTCAGTTAATACTTGGTTACATTTTTTCACATTTGCATTTAAAAGAAAAAAACTAACTTTGACTTAATTCAAGTATATCTGATACATGATAAAAATCAAATGTGTAATTTCTGGCCCTCTAGCATGCCTAACTGGATTTGAAAAAATTAATCTAGCATTAGTCAGGCAAACGGATTGTGCTGCCCTAAAATCATTGGTTAAGCCAGTGTTGCTGTGTCAGGCTGGGGTGTATTTCCCATACAAAACCCACCACAGTACGATGCATCGCTGTAGAAACTAGCTAGCTAGTCACAATTTTTTAAATCATATTAACATGCAGTATGTAATCGCCATACTCTTTACAAGCGGTTCATTCAGTCATTGATTTCATTTTGTTTTGTTTAATGTTTATTGTGGGCTTACTCTACGTCATACTTTATGGTTCCTTTACGCATTTACATGCTTTGCAACGCTATTTGCACATGTTTATTGATTCGGGAAACACCCAGTCATTGAACTATGTTGATAAAAATGGAACTTGAAAAAATAGTTGGCTAACGATGCTTTTGGGAAATGCACCCCTAGTCAGGATGCACAAACAAGAAGAGCAATGTTTATGTAGATACCATTGTATTAAAAAATATACCATGTCGTTTAGACACTAGCCTGAAGTACAATGAACTATCATAGTATTATTATAAATATTAATATTATTAATATACCATGTTTTAAAGGGTTAGTTCACCTAAAAATTAAAAATTCATTAATTACCCTCATGTCGTTCCAAACCCATAAGACCTTCGTTCATCTTCGGAACACAAATTAAGATATTTTTGTTGAAATTCGAAAGCTTTCTGACCCTGCATAGACAGCAACACAACTGACACGTTCAAGGCCCAGAAAGGTAGTTAGGACATTGTTAAAATAGTCCGTGTGACATCTGTGGTTCAACTGTAATTTTATGAAGCTACGAGAATATTTTTTGTGCACAAAGAAAACAAAAATAAAGACTTTATTCAACAATTTCTTCTCTTCCGTGTCAGTCTTTGACGTGCGTTCACGACAGTACCATGACGCATGCGTGTGATGTTGCTGACGCAGGAGCCAGCGTTCTGACGTAGAACGACAGTCTCTTAGTTCATCATCTGTATATTCTGGTTCGACTAAGTAAGGCTGGGCAAAAAAAATGCAAGTCATTCTCTCTGTCGAAATCTTCAGACATGTTTACGAAGACTGTTTTACGTTCACCGTACATCTTCCTCTGCTTGTAAACAAGGCGCAACGCATCTGGGTTTTTACATGAACGCATGTCGAAGACTGACATGGAAGAGAAGAAATTGTCATTATTTTTGTTTTCTTTGCGCACCAAAATTATTCTCATAGCTTCATAAAATTACGGTTGAACCACTGATGTCACATGGACTATTTTAACAATGTCTTTACTACCTTTCTGGGCCTTGAACGTGTCAGTTGCGTTGCTGTCTATGAAGGGTCAGAAAGCTCCCAGATTTCATCAAAAATATCTTAACGACATGAGGGTGAGTAATTAAAGGGTTAGTTCACCCCAAAATGAAAATTCAGTCATTAATTACTCACCCTCATGTCGTTCCAAACCCGTAAGACCTTCGTTCATCTTCGGAACACAAATTAAAATGTTTTTGATTAAATCGGAAAGCTTTCTGGCCCTGCATTGACAGCAACGCAACTGCAATGTTCCCAGGTCCAGAAACATAGTAAATACATCAGTAAAACAGTCCATGTGATATCAGTGGCTCAGCTTCAGTTTTGCGACGCTACGAGAGTACTTTTTTTGCGCAAAGAAAACAAAAATAACATAATTTACTCAACAATTCTTCTCCCCCGAGTTACGTCTTCCGCCATTTTGGAGAGTACCCAAGAACGTATTTGACGTAATCAGTGTTATTTATGTTTGGGGGAAAGCGCGCATGAACGTATAATCTGTGTAAGAAGCGTTGTTTATGCTTAGGGGAAAGCATGCATATGTATTTTGATACACTCTAAAATGGCGGAAAATTTCTTTGCGCAAAACAAAAAAAGTATTCTCGTAGCGTCGCAAAACTGAAGTTGAGCCACTGATATCACATGGACCTGTTTTACTGATGTATTTACTACTTTTCTGGACCTGGGAACATTGCAGTTGCGTTGCTGTCTATGCAGGTTCAGAAAGCTTTCCGATTTAATCAAAAATATCTTAATTTGTGTTCCGAAGATGAACGAAGGTCTTACGGGTTTGGAACGACATGAGGGTGAGTAATTAATGACATAATATTCATTTTGGGGTGAACTAACCCTTTAATGACAGAATTTTTATTTTTGGGTGAACTAAGCCTTTAAGATACTAGCATGAAGTACAACGAAGTACCATAGTATTTTAAAAATATACTGTGTTTTTTAAACACTAGCTTGAAGTACAATTAACTATCATAGCATTATGAAAAATTTGATGTTTTAGACAATATAATGTGAAGTACAGTAAAAAAAAAAAAAAACTACAATATTATTAAAATACTATGGTGTTCTACCAAATGCCACAGAATAAAAATATGTAGTCAAAAGACCATGGTAATGCCAAACTTTTTTTGTAAGGGATGTATCACGGTATGGCTGATTTGCTTTATGTAATTTTTAAATAATTAAGTTTTACTTATTACTACAAGGCTATTTTCTGTAAATGTGCGAGACTTCCAATTCTTTGCTGCTATTAAATAACTAGAAGGATAACAGAGTGCAATAAATGGTAAACTGTTTGCACTACAAACCAGTGCATTTATGATTATGATAATATATTTAAGTAATATGATAAAAAAAAAATCCACTTTGCAATATCAAGCAGCATAACAAGCTGTTTCTGACCTGGTAAAATACTGTAACTGCAAGCAGCTGAGACCGGAAGCCTCACTTATTCAAGTTACAAATGGTAGATAGAAATATATTAAACACAGACTATACTTTCATCCATTTATTTTCCTTCATAATGAAAAAGAGGAGTATTTAAATTTTTAGGTGAGCTATTCCTTTAAGCACCAATAGCTAGAGTCATGTCACACTGGTTTTACTGCAGATGAAACACCCCCTCAGAACAGGCCATTGATCTCGCTGAAAGAAACGTGTCTTTTCTATGCAGATCGCTGCCTGTTTCCCTCACAACACCATCCGTGAACAGGAGATCCATTTGTCCGTTGTCATAGGGATGGCATACACTATCACCACCACAATGCCGGGACATCTTTGTCTCAAGAATTCATGTCCTTATCTGGCTGTCAGGTTAATGCAAACCAAGAGCTTTTCATTACACTCACGCTTTACAAGTGGCATTCAAAACTCGTTTCAAGTGAAAATGACCCTCCCGCTCTAATGTCCTCTAGAATGCAGCTGATTCTACCTCCATAAGCATCATTTCAATCTGTTACAGCTAAGTAAGGCGCAGGCACTCAAATGAGCATGTGAATTGTATCACCAGATAAGAATCAGCTTGTTTTTCCTTGCGTATGTTAATTAATTTGGGACTGACTGCTGAGTTCACAGCTTAATAAATTTATTCATGAGAACATCATTTAAACAGATCCCATTTAAACCTGATTAAATGTGGCTATACAACTGCTCTTTTCTATTCCCAGTGGACATACAGTATTCACCGGCTCAGTAAAATAATGCTAACGGTGTGTCATCCCATGAAATTCATTTCAAAGATAAGAGGAAGTTCACAGAGGCTCTGCTCTTATCGTATAAATATATATTTTAGTCATTTTAGGGAGATGTGCTTTGAAAGTAAATGCATATAATCGGAGGTGTCATGCATCTATTTTTTTCTCCATCCTGTATGCATTTGTCTTTTCATAAACCAAGTATTATAGCAAGTGCATAGAAAAATATATGGTGAAGAAACAGTTTTTACTCAGAAATTGCTAGTAAAATTCATAATTAATTACAAAGAAGCGCAAGTAACATTGAATTTAACGTGAAATTGTGAAGTACAAAGACTGAAATAGTATTTTCTTGTAAAAAAAAATACTCCAATAATTTTTGTTCTATTAACATGCTAAATGCTAAATTTGCACCCCTATCGACAACAGGAATGCTTTCATATTAATGCTTTGTACTCTTTTATCTGTGTCATAATTCGGGTTTCGTGTAGCTCAGTTGGTGCTCATAAAATGTATATGCACTATAAATCACGATTTTGTACGATTTCTGTGAGGGTAGGTTTAGGGGCGGGGTTAGGTGTGGTCATTCGTACAAATCAGCCACCTAGTAAAATGTACGAATTGCCATGAAATCAGGTTGGACTGTGTAAAAAGTCCACACATTGTATTTAAATGAACACGCATTTTGATTGGTAACGACAGTCATACGTCATTTCATGATGACAGACGCAACACGACACTGTCATTATTTTTACGCCCGCTAGAGAGCTCTTAACTTTAAAATGTAAATATAGGTCATAACACAAACAACCTATAGGGTCATTTTTTGGAGGAGAACGGTCTCTTTTTACTGTGTATATGGAGGACTAGGAGTGGCACCGAAAAATAAAATCAAGCAATCAATTATCAATGTATTAATTCAAAATTAAAACTGTAAATAGATGTCACTTTATCAAATTGATAAACTTAAAACAATTTCAATGTAACAATAAAATAAGAAATTAATAAATCCCCTTTCAAACTGACAAATACATAGACATATTAAAAAAGGATAGATAAAAACAATAAAAAATAGATTAAACAAAGATTTTGTAAATACTTTATAAAAATGGTATTTAAATGCGGCATCAAAACTGTTTTTAACAGCATTTAACAGCATTTTAACTGCATTTAACTACAATTTTAAACATCAGTTAAATAAACTGTTATTTATTTGTCATTTGGATTGCTTTTCATTTTTATTTCTGTATTAATACATTGATAATTCTTCATCCCCCTGCCAGAGTATTATAGAGTATTTATTTATTTTTGTCACCACTAGCATTGTTGATCACATTCGAAATATTTTGTTTTATGAATATTAAAATATATATGCGTGTCTGTGTGTGTGTGTGTGTGTGTGTGTGTGTGTGTGTGTGTGTATATATATATATATATATATATATATATATATATATATAAATACATTTATTTATCAACACTTGAATGTTGGCAGGCTCCATAAACAAAAAAAAATTAATAAATAAATAGATAAATAAATAAAGTGAATATTTATTAATATGAATATTAAATATTTTAATGAATGTATTGAATATAATAATGAATATTTTATTTTTATTACTATTATTACTATATTTGTATTTCTATTTATCAATATATTTTATTATTATTATTTTATTTTTATTGTTTTTGTAAAGACTTTATCAGATCCATTTTTATGTAAAAGACCATCTCTGACATTTTCATAATAACTTTTTTGTTCTACTTCCAAATACCTGTTACAACAAGAATTTTTTTTTTTTTTTTTAAAGATCATGAAGATGATTTTGAAGAATGTGCAACTTCAGTTACAAAGTCTGAACAGGAATGATACATCTGCATGTTTTGAAAGTGAAAAAGCTTTAAAAACCCTGGCGTACATACAGTAACTCCACCAGTGACCAGACGTGTGACATTCCAGTCATTTTACCCGTATGTGACCTCACATAAACCTTTGGCCTGGTCTTTTCACACATACTAAGGTTGCGTCGTGGACTGCAGCCCCCTGTAGAAAACGAACTGGAAGTTATTCCCAATATTATTTCTGTCAGACAGCTCACTTTAAGGTTTTACAACTGTGGCCTCCTCTCACTTGACACTCACTTGTGTCGTGAGTACACTCTTAAAAATAAAGGTGCTTCACAATGCCATAGAACAACCTTTTTGTCTAAATGGTTCCATAAAGAACCTTTAACATCTAAAGAACCTTTCTGTTTCACAAAAGGTTCTTTGTGGCTAAAGATTATAAAAAGGTAAGAAAGAGATGGTTCTTTAAAGAACCTTTGACTGAATGGTTCGTTGTGGAACCAAAAATGGTTCTTCTATGGCATCGCTTGAAGAACCCTTTGAAGCACCTTTATTTTTAAGAGTGTGTGTGAGTTTTCAAATAACTGTAGTACCTCAATTTGACGCCTGAATCGCTAAAGTCTGAAATAACCCGCATAATGCTTGAGATATGATATGAAAGATGTCAACCTACTGACATTCAATGTTACCTCTCAGGAACACAGTGGTGAATAGAGCTGCTAGCGTGCCTAAAACAACTTTAATAGAAAATGATGAGACAAGTCATTCTTCCGTGCAGTGTATTCTCAAAGGGCAAACAATCTTCTGCATACATAATTCAGCTTGAAGGACAGCTATTCAAAGAGTGTCATACTGAGAAAAGAGAGAGCCAAAGCAGGAATTCATCTCCTTATCTGAGGGTGCTTTTATTAAACTACCTAGTAAGTGAATGAGAGCTTTCTTTTACACACCGGCAGCAAGAGACACCAGAAGAAAGTTTGCTAATTCAAGTTCAGTAAATCAGTTCAGTGAACAGCTGCTATTGAGATGAATGACAATGTTAACAAATAGCTCTATGCATATATATATATATATATATATATATATATATATATATATATATATATATATATATATATATATATATATATATATAAAGATATAGATATAGATATATAGATAATACAGATCTGTGTCTTTCTTTTGTCCATATTTATATCTAATTTTTTATCCCTCCACCTCTTATATTCTGCAAAGGGAATGAGATGTTAAATCCTCTTGACATTAAATGCCTGTATCAGATATTAGGATATGGAATATCAATAGGAACTTTAGACTAATTGCTATATTAGCTGCAACAACGACTGATAAAATGAAATCTCATTTCACAATCAATGCAGCCAGCGATCAGAGAAAGTGCCCGACTAGAGAGAAGCATCCATAAATCTTAGTGATTAAAATTTATGGGTATATTATTTATTTATTTTTTGGTATCCAATTGCATTTTATATTCTTCAGTGTCTGTTCTCCTATGCTTTCTTTTGCACATTTGGTCACACTGAGGTCATATGGGATGTTTGATTGGATGGAGAGTGAAAAAAGAGTGGAAAAGTTAATAATTAGAATAAGTATATATAATTATATCTATGTAACTATATCAACATATAGAATTTATAACATTATTAATTATACATTTTACTTATTTTGTGTATTTTTATTATTTATTTATTTATTTAAAAATCATAATTGGAAACTTTTGGACTTCAGTGTGTAAATATACATACTGTATTGCAGGCTAAAAGGGTGCAATTACGATTTTTTTATATATATTTTTTTGAAAGATGTCTCTTATGCTCATCAAGGCTGCATTTATTTGATCAAAACATACAGTAAAAACAGTAATATTGTGAAATATTATTACAGTTTAAAATAACTGTTTTCTATTTGACTATGTATTAAAATGTAATATATTCCTGTGATGCAAAGATGAATTTTTATCCATCATTACTCCAGTCTTCAGTGTCACATGATCATTCTAATATGCTGATTTGGAAATCAAGAAACATTTCCTATTATTTTCAATGTTGAAAACAGTTGTGCTGCTTAATATTTTTTTTAGAAATAATACTTTCATTCAGCAAGGACACATTAAATTGACCAAAATTGACAGTAAAGAAAAAGTTACAAAAAAATTATATTTCAAATAAATGCTGTTCATAAAATTACTATTATTCAAAGAATCATGAAAAAAAATTATATTATTTATATTTTTATATTATATTATTTATTTTTATTTTTATTTTATTTATTGCAAATACTTCCATACAAATATGCATTATCAGAAGAGAATTTTTGTTCAGTCCTGTAGTGTTTGATGAATAGGGTGACTGTTCAAACCCTCAAAGTGCATTTACTCTCTGGAAGTAAGAAAAAGTGCTGTACACAAGTGAAAGTGAGAGGACAATTGAGAGCGACACAGTTTAATCAATGTTCATATAAAAACCTGCAAGCTCCGTATTCACCGGCCCATCTGTCATAAATGCCACGAGGATGTTTTGCAACAACGATTGCACTGATTGTGATGGGGTACAATGACACAGGGCAGATCTGAGACATATACAATAGAGTAAATAAACAGAGCCGGATTCCATTACAGATAATCATGTCATTTCCAGAACTGTCAACATCTTAATCGCACATCTCAAGAAAGGGATGTGAGATTCTCTCTGCATTACTTTGCATTCCTCAGCTCCTCCTGCAGGTTCAGCTCAGCTGTAGAAATAACCTCTCAGTCTCTCAGCATACAGTAGTAGGTGCTAAGTGTAATTGTAAATGACAGTACTGCACATTAAAATCCCTTGATGCATTTGGGCTCTGATGACATATTAACTCACATGCTTGAACCACACACTGATCCGCACTGAAATCTATACTAACTCAGTTTTCTTGTTTTTGCTGCTATTCTTGTGCTGCTATCATAGAGGCATCGTTTCGCCATACTGAAATGAGGTTTCCATTTCAGTCTTTATATTAACAAAGCTCTTCTACATATCCAAAATATTAATTTAGATTATATTTAAACACTACTGTCCAAAAGTTTGGGTCAGTAAGATTTGTTATGTTTTTAAAAGGAGTTTCTTATGCTCACCAAAGCTGCATTTTTTGATCCAAAAATAAAGAAAAAACAGTAATACTCTGAAATATTATTACAATTTAAAATAACTTTTCTCTGTGTAGATATTTTAAAATGTAATTTATTCCTTTGATGGCAAAGCTGAATTTTCAGCATCATTAGGCTACTCCAGTCTTTAGTGTCACATGATCTTTCAGAAATCATTCTAATATGGTGATTTGCAGCTCAAGAAACATTTCATAGTATTGTCAACACTTAAAACCTAATATTTTTGTGGAAATGTGACAATTTTTCAGGATTTCCTGATGAATAAAAGGTAAAAAGAAAAGCATTTAGTAAAGCATTTATAATGGTATATATATATATATATATATATATATATATATATATATATATATATATATATATATATATATATATATATATATATAAAATCAGGTATATATGTATAATTTCTCTATTATTATTTTTTATTTTTTTATTTTTTATTACTATATATTACTCTTTATTAGTAGGCCCAGAATCAGATTTTTTTCACATTTTCTAGCTATTGATTTTTGGGGGAAATCCTGTGAAATGGATTTAAATAGGTGAAATGTGGTAGCTGAAAGCATGAATCATATTCACCAAAATATTTAATAAGCAAGCACGTGATTTTATAGAAAAGGCAGAGTTTCTGTGTGATCCTGCTTGTTATTCTTTTAATTTCCTACTTCATGTATCAGTAATTTTACTGTATTTCCCTAATTACTGTAGTCCTCAGGTCCATATAGTTTCCTATCTGCCTCGTTAGTTTTGTGTCTTTGTACAGACGTACACTAGATTATGCCTGCTTTCTGTAGGTGACATGGTTCTTGCAAGTCATGAAGAAATTAGAAATATGCAAAATTCAGCAACAGACCTCGAATAAGTTCAGAGAACAGATGGCAGACTGCAAGAGATGGTATTTAAGAGGCTATCATTACTTGGAAAAGCACCATAGAAGAGCATGTGGAATGTGAGAGAGGGAAATCTCACGTCATCCATCTCTGAAAATGCTTCACAGTGAATAGAATCACCAATTAGTTAAAGTTACATGGGCATCTCTTCCCACAAACAGCTCTTAGCTGCACAACTCTGAAACGCTGATAGCTTGCAAAACATCGCAAAGAAAGAAGAAAGAAAGAAAGAAAGGATGACCAGTGAGTGGGAGTGAATCTGTTATTCATTACGGTTCCTTTCATGTCCTATCAGCCCACACAGCTGGAGATGCTGCTCATGAACTGAGCTTCACATTTTAAGGTATAGATTGATTGAACCCCGAGAGTGCCGTTGCATAGTTACAAGGCAAAAAAAAAGCCTCCAAAATGCTGAGTGCCCTCCTTTGAATATAAGGAGCTTAAATTACTGCAAGTAATATTGGAAGTATGGTCTGCATGTTTAAAAAGGAAGGAATCTCTGGCCTGTTGTGTGTTTCCAGAGTCTTGAAGGTGTCCTGAAGACATCATAAATACAAAAACACTTCTCTTGACAAATGCATAAGCATTTTTATAAGCGCAGAGAATCCAGTGTGTTCTTTGAATGATTTATGAAAAATTGCACAGAGAGTTGGGCGACGTATCAGACATTCACAATATATTTTGCTGCAATATAAAATGAAGCAAAAATGAATACTGAGAATAATTTATAACATTTAGGCCTAGCTTGCAATATAAGAGTGTTTTAATAAAATCTCTGGTTTAAACTTAATAGCAAAAAAACATTAGCTGTTAATTTTCTTGAATCTGTTCAAACTATCTGTTCAGTGATTATATTTTTCCTAGTCAAAGATTAATTGGATGTCTCCATGTGGCATGTTTTAGTAAAATTTGTATGTAAATGTCACTGTGATTTGTAATATTGGTGCAAAAAATGAATAGGATTCAGTTGTATTCATCGTAATCTTGTATTCATTGAATAACTTGCCTTGAATATTTTAACCAGATTTTTTTCTGTATTTTTCATCACTCTTATATTTGTAGTATTTATATAGCATTTATTAAAGGGGTCATATGATGTTGCTAAAAAGAACATTATTTTGTGTATTTGGTGTAATGCAATGTGTTTATGCGGTTTAAGGTTCAAAAAACACATTATTTTTCACATACTGTATATTATTGTTGCTCCTCTGTGGTCCGCCTTTCTGAAATGTGCCGATTTTTACAAAAGCTCATGGTTCTGAGAAGCGAGGTGTGCTCTGATTGGCCAGCTATCCAGTGCGTTGTGATTGGTCAAATACCTCAAGTGTGAGACGGAAATGTTACGCCCCTTACCGTATTGTGATGGCGTGTCCCAGTGCGATGACACAAAAACAATAAAACCCATTACAAACGAGGCATTTGTTGCATCCAGTGGGGACATAATTACTGATTATAATGACTTATACTGCATCGCGCCGCGTAAATATTACCATGTCTGCATTTGTGATCAGAGAAACGACAAACCACAAGCGCCACTCTACACTGCTCAAAACTCGCGTTTGAATAGTCAGTGGCAAATTCTTTAAATATGAAAACGTACTTACAGGCTGTGAGTATTGCCCCAGTTGGAATTGCCCCACTTTATAGAAACAGTCTTTGAGCACAGCTGGCAGGCTACTCCCAGGTTCAGGAAATAGTCCTCCAAAAAATGCGATGCACACACTTGAATATTTGGGTTGAACTTAGGGCTGGGCGATAATTCGATAACGATAATTATCGCGATACAATTTTCCTCGATAAAACGATATGAAGAGTTCGATAAATGTTTGATATAATGTTTATGCGCCAAAAATGGAACGGAACAGCGCGACTCATTTGAATCGCGCCACACGGACCGTTTATCCGCTCGGATCAATGTTCAAACTGCCGCGTGGCGCGAGCTCACTAGATCAGATGCGTTTACTCGGTCACACGAGCACTAAACCGTACTGTGAGATCCAGTGTGAAGCGCTTGCATTCATCAATGAACACAAATGTCTCTGTGATTTAAACTAGTTTAAAGCCAAACAGGAGAAACACTGTGTGCAACAAGACAGCCAGAAGGCTTTTCAATCTACACATCGCCATCATTTACCATGGATTTACTGTAGTAACTCTCACTGCACCATGGTATTGTGGCAGAAATGTGGGATATTCACATTGAATTTTATTATAAGAGTAATGGTATATATTTATAGTGTATGTATTTGTGATTAAGCTATAGCATGTGTGCATTTATACTGAATGTTTTTAGACTACTGTTTTCCATACAAATAGGCTAACTTACCTAAAAAACATATTTATATTTTTACCATGCTATTGAGGTGTTATATTTGTGGTTTTAACTGTGTTTATCCTGATTTAAATGTATGCTACTATGGGAGACCAATGCTTAATTTACAAAAATAAATAAATAAATAAATAAAAACTTGGTCAGAATGAATTTAACCATATAAAACTGAGGTTGGTACAATTTTTACAGATGTTTCTGATTTTAAAAATGAACAAAAATTTACCTCTGCATCCTAACTCAAGCTACTATCAAATGTGCATCTCTAAGAGACAAAAAAGTGATATTATTATTATTATTATTATTATTATTATTATTATTATTATTATTATTATTATTATTATTATTAATATTATCAGGCAACCCAAACCTGTTTCTTGATTTGAAATAATATCACTCATTAGAACATGCAGAAACTAAGAAATAAATTGTTCTATTTAGATATTTATTTTAAGGAAAATGTTCTCAAAGAAAAAACTTTGGAGCAAAATTCTGGCTTTAAACTTGAAAGAAATAAAGATTTGACATTCATTTTGATAATTATCGATATCGACTGATATGAAAAAAAT
Source organism: Spinibarbus caldwelli (assembly GCA_039654775.1). Lineage (NCBI taxonomy): Eukaryota > Metazoa > Chordata > Actinopteri > Cypriniformes > Cyprinidae > Spinibarbus > Spinibarbus caldwelli. Next base: position 15,461,655 of record CM077263.1, read on the forward strand.
TGTCATAATTTTTTTTGGCCATATCGCCCAGCCCTAGTTGAACTGTTCTGGAACAGTGTTGTAAATACAACTTAACCACTGATTACTAGTTGTGTCCTCTTTTGGAAGCCCAAACAAAGTAGTTTCGCTTTCACACTGAGACACAGCGTCTCCAAGACATGGCACCGGCGGCAGCAAAAACACTACAGCGAGAATAAAAGTCCCGCCCTCTTTCTTTGTGTATACATTTGGGCGGTGTTTTGCAAATCTCCCCACACCGTGACGTAGACATGTGGGGGCATGTCTGAATGAGCCGTTTTAGGGGGGCATTGTCGAGTCTTAACTTTTATAAAGAATATCTCTTTGGTTTTGAGACTTTAGTCTTTGCAACTTCAGGGATCTTATCTATGCACAAACAGCTTGTAATACTCACAAAAAAATTTTATTTAGGTTATTTAGAACAAATACATAAAATTTGCTTTACATTTTTATAAATAAATGCACATGAATTTCTTGGTCTGGTTCTCATAAGAGCACCTGGTGATTTAGTTTGGTGCTCACACTGTACATAATGTGACCCATTAAATATAACAACAAAAATAAAATAATTAAAAATATTAATAATAGTATTATTGCACTTTATTTAGTTAGCTAAAATAAAATAAAATAATTAATGAAGCGTGATAATACCATTATATTTTAAAATAAAAAATTAACATTAAATAAACATTATTTTATAGTACACTTAGTTTTCCTTTTTTTTTTTTTTTCTTTTTTTTTTTTTGCATAGCCTAGACTTATGCTTACACAGTATTACAGTTAGACGATCTATAACAGTGATTGTGCGTTAACATGTTGGTACGCAAATGAGCGGTCTGAACTTATTTACCCAGTGCATTTTTTATTTTGGTCGTGCATGCATATATATATATATGTGTGTGTGTGTGTGTGTGAGTTTAATTACTTTTTGTGCAGGGCAGCTCAAAGCAGAACCGTATAGATTAGCAGGTACACTGCTGCTCTGTTAAGGGATTTCTCGAAAACTAGGTTCATCTTTCATTATATGAAGGGAGTTTTCTTCCACTCCCCCGCACCCATCAATCCATCACAGAACGTCCTGTACAACATTTACAGGGGTATTTACTGGTGCATTCAAAGCATTGGCTTGCATTGAAGCTCAAGGCTATACCGTTCTCCCTAAGCCTTTGACGAAAGCTTTAAGAGAAGCTGTATCAATACTATTGGCATCTGTCAAAGACAGAAGGACAGACATTGTAGAGAAGATGTCAAGAGACAACAGACTCAAGGTTTAAAACGAGACAATGCAGTGCTGTGAAGAGCTAGGTAAGTCAATGAGAGCTAATAGCTAGCACTTTCAGTCTGATTAGATTTACCCATTGGAAAGTCATTACAGTAGAAACTGTGGCTCCAGGGTTTCCCCGCAACCTTTTACAAGAGTGCATCAATTATACATGGCAGTCATTTGTCAAATTGATTTTAAAAAACAAGATGTTTTGTTTGCACTTCTGTCTTTTCCTTATATCTCGAAAGTGATAAGTAATGTCTGTATTAGTGAATTTTAGATTAAGCGCCTCATTTAGAAGAACATTCTGAGTGGTGATGAAATATTCAGGAAAGCATGTCGAGGCTCATTATTGATCATATTAGGAATTGTTAAAGGAAAATGAGGAGACTAAAGGTTGTCTTCATTAGCATCATTAATTGAAAACAGCCAGAGCATGACACACAAAGGACAGAATTTAATCAAGTACATCGATGGATTCCTCTTTCACATACAGGGAATCCGCAGTAGGGTTGTCAGAACTTTGAGGAAGTGGTGTAATTTGTAGACCAAGCATTCAGTGGAGCATATCTCTGCATTATGAAATATCATTTGTGGGCCTCTTGACACTCCTGACTTTATTTTTCTGTGGTTTTTCCTCTGCGTTTATGGATCAGCGGTCATTTCTCTTGAAGCTGAGATCGAATGGGATTGGCTTAGTTCCCGAAATCTTTAAAACCTTGGAGCTTGTACAACCAAAATTTTCATAGCCCAGTCAATAAAGTCTCCAGGGTATCGACACTGTGGAGATGAGGCCGGGACCAACCCGAGTGGAGCTCTTTGCAGCCAGTGCCAATCACTTTACTCCCATTTGCCATGGCAGTCAAATACATACTGACCCCTGAAGCTCAGCAACATTACCGTTCGTTTAATTTTATTCGCCACATTTTAAACAGCCAAGATTCGGCGGGATAAATCAATGCTTATAAACTGCTAACTTTAGATACGGAGGTCATATTTAAAAGGTGCTGCCAGCACCCCTCATTCACATTCCTTGACAGTTGCACACTTCAAGGGTTTGGAGCTGGCATGCCATGACTAGAGTGATAAATAAGAAATAAACTGCGTAAAAAGAAATGCTGGAAACAAAAACACAGAGCATTTCCATTTCATGAGTATGGAGCCTTCAAAGGGACATGGTGATGAAAAAAAAATAATTAGATAGGAGGAAAAATCATATTTCAATGATTTTGCATTCTTTCTGAAACGTTTAACAACTACTTTTCAGTGTTTTTTCGAGGAAATGCACATTTTCGCAATACTTTTGTGAGAGAATTCAAATGTTTTTGCAAGCAAACACAAATGCAATAGTTTTGCGAGAGAACGCAAATGTTTTACAAGAGAACACAAAGTTTCTTGGAAGAACGCAATACTTTTGCAATGTGTTTTGCGAGCGAACGCAAAGTTTCTTGGGCGAAAAGCACTGAAATATTTTTTTTTCCATCACCAAGGATAGCATGTTAGTATGAGCTTCCAAATTCTGCTAGTCGCTTGTTTTATTCCTAAATAAATCTGTTTTGAACTAATGAAATGAATGATTCAATGACTCATAATACAGTCACTTGTCACCTCCTACTTATGTTACTATAATATCAGCAGTGTTGGGGAAAGTTACTTTTAAAAGGAAAAAGTAACTAATTGCATTGCTTAGTTACTTTTTATGGAAAGTAATATGTTACGTTACTTTTGTGTTACTTTTTCTCATCTGCCCTGGGCTTGCTTGTTTGTTTTGAATATAAAAAAGTTCTATTTATGGCAGATGTAAAAGCCCTTTTACACCAAAACCTCAAACAAACCTTTCAGCTGCATGAAGAATAGGATGTAAAAGAAAAAAAAAAAGAACCACAAATGTTATGTTTATCTAAAGTAATTTTTGCTTATTAGTGTGGCTGAATTGGATCATTGAAGGTCAGCAGCAAAGACGCTGGTTAATAAAATGGTATTAGGTAATATTTGAGATATTTGAGAGCTGTTAGTCAGTAAATGGGAAAATAAAGTAGCTGGCGTTACTTATTTGAAAAAGTAACTCAGATATTTCCTTGTAAACTGAAAAGCAATGCATTACTTTACTAGTTACTTGAAAAAAGTAATCTGATTACGTAACTCGCTCTACTTGCAAATGTGTAGTTATTTTATTATTATTTTATACTATTATTAATATTTTGAATATTCTTAGATTTTATTTTTATATTTTTAGTTTTAATCTTAATTCAAGTTTTAGCAATTTTGTTATGCTTTTCTCATTTTTATTAGTTTGTTATATTTACATTTAGCTTTTTCTGTTCAGTACTTTAACCTAACTTTTTTATTTCATTTAGTTGCTAAGGTAACATTTCTAATTTTCATTTAAGTTTAATTTCAGTTTAAGTTTTTTTTTTTTATGTCTGATATTTATATTTTATTTTCTTTCAGCTTTCAGCTACCAAAAATGATTTTCATTAGTTTTATTTTTAGCTAAGAATAACAACACCGGTAGTTACAAAAGCCATTTGACATTCAACTATGGCAGCTCTATAATATTTTTACTGATGCCATGTAACATTTTCTAACTGGCATTCTGTCTGAATATGTATTATTCTGTTGATCTTTTATCTCTATGAAGCAAGCTCATTAATCTATAAAGCTTCACAATACCACTCTCCACAAGGACAGTGTCTTTCACCTGGAACGGCAAGCACCATATATTTCTATTGCTCTTCAGCAGATCATCTGACTCAGGTAATAACAAAATTTGAGTATCACATTGGGTGATCCTTCAGCATTTCCCCAGTCATAATGACAGGAATTGATCACATGCTTAAGTAACCCAATCTGTGGAACACGTATTGATAACGTGGAACAGCAAACTGTCCCACTTCAAGGTGCTTCAGGCACGATAATGTACAAAGTGGCCGATCAATATGGCTTGGCAGCGCTTGCTCTTTGCAGTGTCCATAATGTGATGTGTACTCAATCAATAACCTTTCTTGGTTGACAGACAGACTGGTGTGGCCCAGGTAATTTTTCTTGCATGGCATGCAGGTGAGGCTCAACCACAGTGAAGAAAGACGGGAAATTATACGACTGTCCCTGGTGACAGGTGACTGAACGAAAGTTAGAGTCCCAGTGGAAGAACATATTCATAGGGCTAGATGGAAGAGGTGACAGGTGATTAAAACCTTGGGACCATAAAGCAAGTAGATGTTTCATGCTTTAGCGGGTTTGGCTGAAGTCTTTCCTGTTGAACATCTTTCCATGGAAAGATCTGGATTGGGGAAAGATAGGATGTTCAAAGCTGCTTGCTCAACCCTTGGTTTTGCTGGGTTTGGTGGGTCCAAAGGCTCTTGAGCTTGTCAGAGCAGTCAGTGAGACTTATGTCAACATAAGCAGAGGTTGAAGTGGAATTTGTTTTATTTATTTGCTCTCCTCATTCTTATTCCGATGACACAAACCAGTCTGAGAAACATCGGCCAGCCTGGGAATATTTACATTAGCCCTTTGATTATTTGTTTCAGTCTTGGAAAACTCTTGGTTATATATATTGAACACTGCATGGGAGACAAAATAACTGGAATATTGAATATTCACCAAGAGTCGTGGCAGAAAATAGTACCTTTTCTGTTTATCTATAGATTTTTTCTTATGGTGTGTGTGTGTATAGATAGATAGATAGATAGATAGATAGATAGATAGATAGATATTAGTGGTTTTGTCTTTTAACAAAAATATCTTTAAGTTTTATAAACATTTTGTCATCATATTTATTAATTTTAGTTAATTAGTTTTAATTAATTTTAAGTCAAAAATATGTAATGAATATGTAAAATGTTTGAATATTTCATGTAATTTTGCACAAATGTTTGATTTATTTTTGCACTTAATTTTGCACTGATTTTAGTTGATTAAAATTTAATTACTCAGGCCAAAAATTAAATTTTGGGTCAAACAAAGGTTTTTATTGCGATTAAATTAAAATTTTAGTTGCAATTAAAAACCTTCGTTAACACCATTGTCTTCGGTAATTTTGTTAACACTGCTCCAATGCCAGGTCTTTTCAGAGACATTTATCCCTTTTTGTTACACTCATCTTTCTGCCACAGGACAAAAAATTTAATCCCAAAGCTCATGTAACACATTTTATAGATTTATTGGAAGCTGCTAGATGAGCTTTTGTAACAGACAAAACAACTACAGGCAATGTGTGGCAATGACGTTAATGGACAGGCAGAAGCGAGCAGCCTTGCAAGCTGTTCCTGGGTCAGAACGCGAGGGCCATGGGGTCCTTCCTAAAGGGATTATCCCAATGAAGCCACAAAGCATACATAGATGTGCATCGTAACTTATCTCTTTAACAACTCCCACTTCATTTAAGTTAATACAGGCCACTTCTATAAGATTCACGGAAATAAGGTCAGACACTTTTATCTGTATTCATTTGACCCCACTCTCTGTAAAGTTGCCTGTGGGTATGTGATTTCCAATGCAGCTCCTGCTGTTTAGGAGGTGCAAGCATGTGACTGATTGATAGAAAGAGTTAGGGCGGGAGGTTAAATAATATTTATGACTTTAGTAGCTAATTTAATTCCCCAACACATGCACAAGCACATGCAGTGCAGATAAAGGACACAACGCTTCTGCTGTAATCCGGAACGGGATTGAAGTTGCTCAGGAGAGTAGATGTGAGACGGCACTCAGTGTCCTCAGAACACCATGACTTCACACTTCTTCAGAAAATCCATGCTTGACTGATGGGACATGCTGCTAATAGGTTTCTACCGAGTGCTCATTATAATACTTCCTGAACATCAAGCGCTCTTGCTTTACAAAATGTAGAACAGCATGAACTGAAATAAAATGCATTAGTTCATTTTGTGGCCAGATCTTTGGTCTTGAGCATGCCTTATATTATGGTTTAACCATGTATGCGGGCGGCTTGTAATATTGGACAGATTCAGTGGTTTAAACGAGCTGGCACTTAAGCCGCTCCCTTTATGACATCACTATCACTTTATTCAACACTGCAGATATGCAGTATCATTTGCATTAATGGTGCAAGAACGATACAGTAGAAATCAACACAGAGGGGACAAAAGGAATGATATGTCCTTTTTTTGGGACCAAAGCAAATTAAAATATCCTATACTGTACACTACAGTTCACAAGTTTGGGGTCGGTAAAATAAAAAAATACTAAAAGTAACTTTTCTATTTTTATATATTTAAAAAATATATTTATTTTATATATATATATATATTTATGTGATGCAAAACTGATTTTGAGCAGCCATTACAGTCTTTAGTGTCACATGATCCTTCAGAAATGTCTTTACGGTAACTTTTGATTCATTTAATGCATCCTTGCTGAATAAAAGTATTAATTTCTTTCAAAAAAATCTTACTGAACCCAAACTTTTGAACAGTAGTGATGAAAATATTTATTTTGTATTAAGGCCCAGGACTGTCAATACAATAAAATAATCATAACTAAAAAACTAACTGTTACTTATTTTATTCAAAATATATTTTTATGTTCAACAGAAGAAAGAAACTCATACAGGAAACTCATTGGAACAACTTGTATTCGAGTAAATGATGAGAGACTTTTTCATCTTTGGGTGAACTGTCTTTTTAATCAGTCACACTTTATTTTAAGGTCCAATTCTCGCTATTAACAAACCATTACCTACGACTTTTACCTCAATAAACTCCTAATTTGCTGCTTATTAATAGTTAGTTAGGTAGTTGTTAAGTCTAGGTATATTAGGTAGGATTAAGGATGTAGAATATGGTCATGCATAATATGTGCTTTATAAATACTAATAAACAGCCAATATGTTAATAATAGACATGCTAATAAGCAACTAATTAATAGTCAGAACTGGTCCCTATACTAAAGTGTTACCCTTTAATCTCATGATTTCCAACCATTTTTTAGAAAGCAGATTGAAACAATACTATAAAATTCAGTAAATGTGTTTTAAAATATTGCATGAAATATATTTAATTAATGTTAACACATTTACTTTGACTACCCAGTCCCCTGGCGTCCAAAATAATATTTTCCACAAAATATTTTAATACAGTGACTATTTAAAGGTCAGTTATTTAATGATGAAAACACCATGTTTTATATGTTCTCATGCTTAATATGAACGTTCCTACACATTCATACCATCTTAATAAAATAACTCATAAGTTGAAACACCTAAATGAAAACTTGCTGTCGATTGCATTATTAACACAGACAAAATTTCAGTATAATCCTGACAGAATTCTACAAAGGAGAGTGTTCACTCCTCTGACACGTCAAGGTCAGAGAAAGTTATGCACCCTTCAGAATCACCTGAACTGCACTAGGGATGATTGAGAGACGTATATCAATCCTATTCTCATTTATTTATCTGTCATGGAAGATTTGATTCATTAGCCCTAATATTCCTGGAGACCTTCTCTCGACCGCCATCACAATAATAGTCACCTTTAATCCGCTGCTATTTTGACCTCTAGAGATTAATTAGGCATTTATCAAATATTGTTTTGGGTTAGCAGAATTAAAACAGGAAAGAGATGTAACAAAAGTAAAAAATGTAACAATATTGTTAATTGTAACAATAAAATGTTATTAAATTAAATAAATATTCTGCACCAAATATTTTAAATATTATTTATAATATATATATATATATATATATATATATATATATATATATATTTTTTTTTTTTTTTTTTTTTTTTTTAATACATTTCGGTTACACTTTATTTTAAGGTGTCCTTGTTAAAGTGTAATTATACATTTAAGTACGGAGTAGTATGAATTAACTACATGTAATTATATGGTTAGGGTTTGGCTTAATGGCATGTAATTATGCATAATTTATTATTATAATAGTAAGTACATGTAACGTGTAACAAGGACACCTTAAAATAAAGTGTTACCTAAATTTCTGAATACTTTGATCAATATATTATGACAATTTTTTTTTTATTTTATTTTTTTTTTTGTTACTTGTACATAAAACTGTCTCCTGCAGTTTGACAGCTGTACACAGCACTGGCTTATGTAATACAGTCATAGTACACCACAGGAAATGGAACATTAGCATGCGGTTTTACATTGGCCAGGAATCAATATTTGTAAAGGAAGACAAATTAGATATATGAGACACTTAAGTAACTGATTTAGCATTTTGAATTATGCAAAAGGAACCAGAAATTCTAGAGCTGTTTAATCATGACATCATCTGAATTAGCTGCTTGTTCTGTAGCTGAGCTATTGGAGTTTTTGTTTGTACATCATCACAATCTCACAAAACATCTGAAGATGCAGGAGATTACAAAGGAATACTAGATAAAGGACATTAACGCAGTACATCAGGTGGCGTGTCCATGTGACAAGTTACGTATGACCAAATCCCTCTTTTACTGGATTGCAAGACAATAAAGAATGGGGAAAAATCATTGAGAGAACAAAGAATTTGCCAGGTCTTTAAAAAAAACAATCCTTAGGTAGTTTTATTTTACTTTAAGGAAGGTGACCAATGGTGCATGTTGAATGAACTATACTCCCAGCAGATAGGGTGCAGTGAGAAATACGTGGGTGAAGGCATAGCTGTTGTCTTCGACCTGCTCCAATTTGAAAAGCTCAACCTGCAGTTAGTCAATAGGGGCAGGAAGGTCTGCTCACGCTTGATCCTCCCACTCATTCATTTACTAAAGCCATTTACGGGCAGAGAGCTGTGTCTTTTCATTCACGCTCATTTGATATTCATGCCATATGCTCGCTCATTCATTGAGGTCCCCTTCAACACAGGTAATCAAAGAAAATGGGATGCTATTTTTGTACTGGTTTTATTTATGCCCTTATTTTTATGGTTTCCAATCCCACCTACGACTCCCAAACAAAACACGCACAAAATCTGACTCCTCTTATCATAGCAGAATGGATTTACTGTGTTTTTATGTTATCAAATTTTCCAGAGCTGTAATAGGACCAATTGATCTTGATGCTTGAGATACACAAGAAGAGGCATGCAAAAGATAGTTTAGTGATTGCTTTTGAGGATGTAAAGTCTGAAATTAAGACAAATAAAGTCAGACTATTTTTGTAAGCTTTAATATTGGTGCCAACTATATTTAATTACAAAGCAAATGGATCCTTAAAATCAAATCAAATTTTAGTAGAAAATTAAATAGAAAGTAATATTATCTTTCTATTTAATTGTCCACTAAAATGGATTTGCCTTTCATTTAAATGGATTCTTAAAAACATTATTTTAAGAAAATAAGATTATGTGTGTCTGTGCGTGTGTATATAAAGAGAGAAAAAGAAAGGCTTTGTGCTCATGCTTTCATTGCATAAGCAAGTACTAAACATATTGTTGCACGTTTATCTTTAGCACTGAACAAAATCTTTTGTACATTTTGCATAATGCATACCAAGAGTGTTAAAGAAAAAATCATAATGACTTACGCTCCTTTTTTCTTTCTCTTGCAGATATTGGCCATAATATCCATTCTGTTCATCGTTCTTTCAACTGTTGCACTTTCCCTGAACACCTTGCCTGAACTCCAAGTGACAGACGAATTTGGCCAGGCCAATGACAATCCTCAACTTGCTCACGTTGAAGCCGTGTGTATTGCATGGTTTACAATGGAGTATCTCCTGCGCTTCCTGTCATCTCCAAACAAGTGGAAATTCTTCAAAGGGCCGCTAAATGTCATTGACTTATTAGCTATATTACCCTATTACATCACTATTTTTCTGACCGAGTCGAACAAAAGCGTGCTGCAGTTCCAGAACGTGAGGAGGGTGGTGCAGATATTCCGCATCATGAGAATATTGAGGATTCTGAAGTTGGCAAGACATTCAACAGGACTGCAGTCTCTTGGATTCACCCTCAGGCGCAGCTACAATGAGCTCGGCTTACTCATATTGTTCTTAGCCATGGGAATCATGATATTCTCAAGTTTGGTCTTCTTCGCAGAGAAGGATGAGGATGCGACCAAATTTACCAGCATCCCAGCTTCGTTTTGGTGGGCTACAATCACTATGACCACAGTGGGCTATGGAGATATTTACCCACAGACTTTGCTTGGCAAAATAGTCGGAGGACTTTGCTGCATTGCTGGTGTGTTGGTCATTGCCTTACCCATCCCTATTATTGTGAACAACTTCTCCGAGTTCTACAAGGAGCAGAAACGACAGGAAAAAGCCATCAAGAGAAGAGAGGCCTTAGAACGAGCCAAGAGAAATGGCAGCATTGTCTCAATGAACCTGAAAGATGCCTTCGCACGAAGTATGGAGCTTATGGATGTCGCCGTGGACAAAGTTGATGATAAACTACCAATGGACAACCACCTTTCTCCGAGCCGGTGGGGTGTTCCACAGCGCACATCCTCAGAAACCAGCATCAGATCCTTTGACAAGAAGTTTCTCGACAGCGGCCCAAACGGCTCACGGGATTATGTCAGAACGCCAAGTCCACAGCATCTGAATGCTCAGAAACTGGAGGAAATGTATAACCAGATGACCAAGACAGCGTCCTTCTCGGATCTCAACACAACCAACAGCCCACAACCTGCAGCTGTGTCAGACCATGAGGTAGAATTCGAGATGAAGGAAGTTCCGACGGCCACCGAACGGCAGCCCAAGGAAAGAGCAATCACCGATGTCAGGAGCATATCGAGCGTTGACAGTTTTGCGAGCTGCACCGCTGAGTTTGGACAGGGTGAGAAGGCATCCACCCCTTCTTATACAGCAGAGAAGGTTCAGCAAAGGCAACCGAAAGTACCTCCGCACCTTCACCTCGGTCAGCTGACACCCTCTGACATGAGTCCAGAGGAGAACTCTGAGACTCTCAGTCGAGACATTGACAAGCAACCGGATGGTGAGAACTTCAACGAGGTCATAGAGAACATCAGAAGCTCCATTCGAGGCACAAATCCAATGAAGACAAAGGGCCTCAAAGTCAACTTCATAGAAACACCAGAGGACGCTCCTCTGACACCGCCCAACACATCATCTCCACAGGATATCAACAACAGTCTTCTGGAAGACGACTCCCCAGAGGGAGAGTGCTCTCCTCTTTGTTCTGATTCGGAAATGCTGGGTAGTATCCCATTGAAAGGCTTGGTTCTTTCTCCGAAGATGCTAGCCGGGAGATACCATCCTGGGGAGACAGCGCTGCTTCTGGGGAACCTGGAGGAACAGGATTACCATGAGGAACAGAACCAAATGGAAGTGGCTTCTGCAGCCATCTCCTCACCCAAACTAGCAGCACAGAACTGCACTCAAGTGGTAGTCGGTGGTAATGGGGAGGAAAAGCCAGACTCTAACCAAAGTGAACACAAGGTGGAGAACCACATGTTTACGCCGGAGATCCATCTAATGCCAGGGGATGGCAATCACTCGCCATCTTGCGAAACCGGTATGTGACTGTGGCTTGACATTTGGACAGAGTGGAGCGCACTGGTGGAGAAAAGGGCACGCAGATTTGATCTGAAAGATATTTTTGCATGGCATGAAAAGTCCCTTGTAATTGTGTCATTGTCAATAATGCAAAAGAGACTGCAGTTTCTTGCAGACGAGACCTGGAGGATGCGTGTGCAAACGAGAGGCTTGTTTAGAATGTATTTACCCAACAATGAGGACATTGTTGACCTACCTGTACATTTTAACTTTTCACTTGTTTATTATTTTATAGAGACAGTCAGAACCATAGGGGGACAGATCTACAAGAGCATGCATATTAACAAAGCTGTTTTACGGTGCTTAGTTTGCTGAGAGCACTCCACGGTAAATATAGAGACTACAGCAATGACAATGCACATAGCCACAGAGGGCATAGTAGATATCAAAAGGGATTTTGTTAGCCTTTTTTCCATTTTAAAGGGGGAATTTTCATCAAAGACTGTGAAAAATGAGCTGCAAAGTAGCGACGTATTGAAACATATCATGAATTTCTGTAGAAATGCAATGTGTACCTAATGCAGATGTGTTTGTGTTTTAGGAATGGTCTATAATGTCACATATGTATTTTGGGGTTTTATTTATTTATTTATTTTATTTTTGGTTTGGTACTCAAATTCGCAGCATCAAAATCTCGATTTAATGACCAGATGAATTGCACCACTTTTTTTCTTGAAATCAGAGTTGCATATACACCTGTAGTTGCCAAATGAGAATAGCAATCAGATAATATAAAGTAGCTGTAAATGCAAATTATATATTGACTATTATGTATCGCCATAGCGATACCTGGATAAAGTTAGAAGTCAACTTTCAAAAAAAAGTTTTAGGTTTAAACATATATATCATACAAACACATGGGTACAGCAGGTATGTATGTCTTAACTTATCTTTACATACTCAAATATTCAATAGCACAGCAAACAGTTAGTTTAAGAAAATCTAGTCTACATAGTGGTGTTAGAGTAATTTAACCATCAAATTAGTGGTTCTGGTCATTAAAACCTACAAATGTTGTTCACGTTTCCCCGTTAAAACTCAAAAACCTCTCCTCTTAGTAATGCTATATTTACTTGTCAAAAGGACCAAAACACAAACTATGTTTTCATTTACACACAGACATCAAACTTAATCATTTATTTTTTCATGTGACGAGAGTACAGTAGTGTTAAATGCCACTACAGTTTTAATTTTTCACATGAGTTGTTTCATTATTATTCATATTTCACCATATCTGTATCATTCAGATGCCTGACCTTTGAGTCATTTCTTAACAGAAACTCACATTTGTCTGGTTTTACTGAGTATTCAAGAATATTTTGTTCTCTTTTGAGTTATGTATTATCATCTGGCCGACGTGTTTTCCTGTCACCTGAGAGAATATCCATTTTATGTTGCCTTTATTCCAAGATTGCTGGAAATATATGTATATTACTTGCTTTGGCATGGCGGTTGGCTGATTGTTCAAAATGTACATTGTGTTTGGAGAAATCACACAATCTGAATGGGCCGAACGAGGATTGTGAAAAGACGAGGAGGAGGAGGAACTCAAGACTTCAGCTGGCTCCCGCGGTTACGCTATGGTGGAAAGTGCAATACAGCATACTGCAATCTATGCAGGCCAAGAATTGTGGCACTTTATTTACAGTCTAATGGATTTGTAAGTGTACAGGCAGAGACTTCAGTTGTATTTTTCAGATGATATATCTTTAATATTTGAAATATCAGTGTTACCAACACTTAAAAAAAGATTTGACGTTTTACAAAAATACTTCGTGGCTGTCAGAATCTCTCCGGTTATACTCTTCAAATACGATTCTTCTGACAAATTAGACCAGGAGGGTCTTTTATAAATGTCTACAAACAGGTTCATTTGAAATATGAAAAACAAACTCTTGAAATGATTTAATGGGCTCATAAAAAGTATTTTATGTTTTATTAATTAATGCTGACAGTTCTATTTTTTCTAAACCAAAATTCTGCACGACCACAATTTCCTGCCGTTTGGTGGTTGAAATGATGCGTGCCTGTTCATAAACATTTATGAGAAGGCTACAAATCATTTGGCTTTGTTCATATAGCACTGTACAGAAAATTATACTTTTTATAGGCAAAAAATCAGGTCTTTAAGTAATAGATATGCGTAATATTAAGTTCTCAGGTTTTCTACGACACTAATCTTCTGATATGGTGGATGTCTATGTTTTCTTCATTTAAAGAACACATCATCTTGTTTCTTTTGTTGTCATTGTTTTTAAAAGAACGTCGTCACATGCCTTTCTGTTTTGACAGACTGTTGAATAATGGCCCATCTCATGCCATTCCCACAGGATGGTCAGCTTCCCTGCTGTGCGTTATATGCCTCATATACAGTGGCCCCAAAATATTTGGACAAAATGTATGATATTTTTTTTTACAAAATATCACATTAAGTTGAATTTATTTATTAAAGATATATAGCACAAGCACACTTTTAAAGCAAAACATTTTACAAAAAGGTTTCAGAATTAGGACAGATGTTTTTGGACACTTTCTGGTTGTCAAATATTAATGAACAGTGTAAGAAAAAGTATTCAAAAAAGACTCAAGTACTAAAGAAAAGTACAGTTTGGAGAAAAGCATCATGCAAATGTTACTTAGTGTGATATTTTGTGTCAAATGAAATGACATTTTCAAGTGTCCAAATATTATATGGTGATGCTGTATATAAATATTGAGGGTTAAGTCCTAAATGAATGAAGTTTTGTAACCAATTTTGTGCCTGCTAGCACCGCCTATAGGCACCTCTGTTAAGGTAAATGAATGGACTTTGTTTTTAGGGTGAAATATTTTTTCAGCATGTTAAAGCTGCTACAATTTCCTCAGTACCACATACACAGCAACAACTGTTTAAAAGGAATACTTCACCAAAAAATGAAAATTCTGTCATCAATTATTCACCTCCAAACCTGTATGACTTTCTTTCTTCTGTGGAACATCATTGATATTTTGTGCATACAGTGGAAGTCAATGGGGTTCAATGTTGTTTTGGGCCGCATTGACTTTCATTATGGACAAAAACAGTTGAAACATTCTTCAAAATATGTAACCATAAAAGTATGAGAGTGGGTAAATGATGACAGATTTTTCATTTTTGAGTGAACTATCCCTTTAAGTGATGCCATAAACACAAGCAAAATGAAATGCTCATATGATATAATGAAATGTCTCATGTCTTATAAGTGCTTGCATATGCTCAAAAATACAATTTAAGAGCCCTGATCATTTGAACAGCTCATAAGATCCCAAAATATTGTTTTTTATCTGTCAATGGCAGACTCTCATGCGCATTGTGGCATTTGGAAATTACAGTTTCAACTATTGCACAAATTAAAGATTCACACCATTTAGCACCTGTTGAATAAAGGCAAATGAGTGGGGCTCAAAGTCGGTACTGTTAAACTCTTTTGTTTTCTTCATAACTCACTCCAGGCAATCAAATGCTTTTTTTATCTGTAGCATGTCATCATATGACTATAGAAGCATCTCCCATCAGCCTTTATGGGAGCAGGAGATGCAAAGGTATTTTGGTCTGTGTGACTTTGCTCATGTGTAAATGGTAAAACGAAATCTAACAGCTGATGGACTGTGAACAAGCATGTTTCTCATCATATGATCATTTCTGATATATATCATTATGGCAAGCGTGTTTTTTTGTTTGTTTGTTTGTTTGAAAGCGAGGTTAAATATGAATGTGTCATCCATGTGTCATAGCCTGTTCTCCCATGCATCCTTGCTGCATTGTATTTCTTCCTCTCACGTCTTCTGCCTCTTTTCTGTTTTTGTTTGTTTAAATGATGTTATCTTGTATCTCAATGTCCATAGACACGTTTAAGCTGCAGACTGTTTCTGCACATATCAGCATCTTTGAAT
Source organism: Spinibarbus caldwelli (assembly GCA_039654775.1). Classification (NCBI taxonomy): domain Eukaryota; kingdom Metazoa; phylum Chordata; class Actinopteri; order Cypriniformes; family Cyprinidae; genus Spinibarbus; species Spinibarbus caldwelli. Next base: position 15,477,334 of record CM077263.1, read on the forward strand.
GCATGTAGTAATCTGTACAATTATGTGATCACAGAACACTTTGTCATGGTACACGTATGTCAACATTTCTGTAAAATAAACCGCATTGTCTATGTTAAGTTGACTAGCATATGCAGGATAACAAATAAATGTGTAAATAACTCACTTGTGTTCTGCAACTTCCATCTCCTGTCTTTAATCAAGCCTTTTCTTCTTCATAGTACACAACTGCTAGACATTTAAAAAATGCAAAAATTACTTAAACGTATTTTAAACAAGAATACTGAAGAGAAGTAAATCACAGGTTTTACAAAAATACTAAGCAGCACATCTGTTTTCAAAACTGCTCATAATAAGAAATGTTTCAAAATTAGAATATTAAAACGATTTCTGAAAGATCATGTAACACTGAAGACTGGAGTAATGGCTGTTGAATTAAGCTTTGCCATCACAGAAATAAATTACATTTTAAATTGTATTAAAACAGAAAAACAAAAATTTAATTATATCATAATGTTACCATTTTTACTGTATTTCTGATCAAATAAATGCAGCCTTGGTGAAAAAAAGAGACGTCTATTAATAAAAAATCTTACCGTTTTGAATGGTAGTGTACCTGCAGTTATTCAAATGTCTTTTCTGTCCTCAATCTTGGGTGTATTTCCTGTTGAACGTAGAAAAAATAAGAGATAATAAACATGTTTACATGACTGGCATGTAATCAAACTTAATATCTTGTGCGGTTTCACAGCCTGAGACAAAAGCAGGAATGTTTTTCCTAGTCCAATTACTTTGTCAATCCAAAATTAATAAAAAATAATAATAATAAAAATAGGTGGTATTAAACAAGCTTCTTGCCATTAAGACACCCTGACCATCAAATAATGGCCTATATATTCCAAAAAAAAAAAAAAGGGACTCAAAGTGTAGAATTACTGAGCAATAATTGTTTCATTGTTTATTTTTATTATAAATACAAAATTATTTGTTCTTAATATAATATAATTAATATAATAAAATATAACATGTTGTAAACATCATTTTGACCTTATTGACTGAAGAAGTTTTGAAGCAACATTATTGAATACCTTGCTCTTTATATTTTATGAAAATGCATTTAACATCTTTTATCAAAATCTATTGGCATAATTACAGAAGAGAATTCCACACACAGCTGCACAACTTTGGTTTTTATCCTTATCTGAGCAAATTCCATCCTTCATCTAATGCCAGGGTTCACTATAGCAAACGTGTTCATGTTGTTGAACCAGTGTGACACCTAGTGTTGGTTTATTTTCTCCACAAATTTTCTCTCAATATTTGAGAGAGTGAATAGGAAAATATAGCCTAATTTATAAATACTTAGTATATACTTAGAATATCTTTGTGTTTGTAGATTATTTTAACTGCAGACTTGTTCCTATTCTATATGTATTTAGTTATGTTTTCCTCCGAAAGCTATCTCAACCATTTAAAGTAAATCCTCAATTTAAAGTTAATTCAGGGATTTTATTGATTAGCCGTTAAGATTCTGATTTTAATGTAGTTTATATGCTTGTCTAGAGTATTTATGTATATAATAGAGTGCATACAGGTCAATCCTGTCAGGTAGCAGTTTATGAGCTTCAATGAAAATTCTTATGTTGTCATTTATATGAAAGGAAATATAAATATAAAAATAGAATTATCTACACAAGTACAATACAATTAACATGATATAGTTGGAAATTAGAAGATAAAATGATGGAGCTTACATGATACTTCTTAACTATATTTAAAAATGTTGATATTATCAATTTCTTTAATTTTATCAGACATTATGTAATATGTTAGACTGAAACAAAACACCTAGCACAACATATAATTGATCAAATCCAAGGCTTCTGCCACTCTTCCCACCAAAATGATGATTTGTTTTCATGTTGGAACTAGACCTACCTGCGGACATGGCAAAATCATCTCAACGCAAAGTATTAAAATTATATGTAAAATACACCTCATTATTGACCTACTTGAGAAATTTTGACCTTTTTAGGTGCTCATAAAACGTTCATGTGTGTGCTAAGCAAAATTAATCCATTAAAACTGACCAAGATCATAAATAGGGATATAGGAAATATTGAGTTCGCTAAAGTTCTCTCAGATGGAAATTTACTAGTTGGATGTAATAAAGAAGAACAAGCAAGTAAAGCTCTCAAAATGAAGGAGATAGGAGGGATTAAAGTTGTCAGCACAAACAGAGTTGGAGATAAAAGTAAAAGTAGGGGCCGAAAAGGGATCATTTTTGGTGTTCCTCTCAATATAGGTATGGAAGAGTTTAAGGGTAACTTAAAGGGAGGGAAGATAGCACACGCGCAAAGGATAAAATCAGGTGCAGATGGAAACAGAAGAGACACTGAAACAGTACTAATAGAATTTCAAGGGAATGAAATTCCAAAAAGAGTAATGTTGGGTGTGATGAGCTATATTGTAAGAGAGTATATACCAGGACCAGTGAGATGTTTTAATTACCAAAGGTTTGGACATGTTGCTACAAGATGTATGGAACAGAGTAGATGTGCTCGTTGTGGAGGAAATCATGAATATGGCAAGTGTGAGGAAGGAGTACAACCAAAGTGTTGCAACTGTGGAGAGGCACAGCATTCAGAGGATGTGAAGTAATGAAAATGGAAATGGAGATTCAGAAAAGGAGGGTGGAGAAGAAGATAACATATGCGGAGGCGGCAAAACAAGTTAAAGGACAAACTAGAGATCAAAGAGGTCAATCTGGGGTTTCAGTTGAAGGAAACAATAGAGTTCCAGAAGAAATTATGATGATTGAAAAGAAAAAATTAGTAACATTTATTGCAGGAGTTATAAATAGTACAGCTGGGATTGAATCAAAAACACAAAAGACACAGTTAGTTGTTATAGCAGCAATACGTCATCTTGGAATGATAGGCTTGACTTGGGAAGAAGTCAGAGATGAACTTCAGATAAGATCAAGTCAAGAAACTTGATAATATTTATAGATGATAACAATAATTCAGTGGAATGCAAGATCTCTAGAGTATTTATGGTCAGGAGTTCAAGCATTTTATTGAAGAATTGAGTATAAAACCTGATGTAGTATGTGTTCAAGAAACTTGGATGAAACGTTGTTTAGATTTTGTTTTACAAGGGTATAGTATAGTACGATAGAGAAGAAGGGAATGGTGGTGGGTGTGCAACGTTTATTAAACGAGAAATATCATATAGAATACTGGGAATAGGTAGAGATCAAGAATATATTCCTGTGAGGATTTGGAGTAGAGGTCAGGAGATAGTTATAATAAATTATTATAATCCATGTAAAAAATTGGAGCTAGAGAAGTTAAAGGAAGTACATGGTCAAGATAGACAGGCAAGCTAAAAGAGAAAGTTGGCGTGGCTTTTGTAGTGGAATTGGAAGAACAACTCCAGTAGGTGATGTGTGGAGTATGATCAAGAGAATGGAAGGTAATAAGAAAGAGTGGGATTATCCAGTATTAGAGGCAGAAGGGGAAATAGCTGTAACGGATAAGGACAAAGCAGAAATGCTAATCAAAACATTTGCACAAATACATGGGTCAGGGAAATAAAGTGAGGAAGGTAAGAGGAGGAGAGAAATAACAAAGAGACGAAATATAGAATCGTTGGTAAGGAGGGGCGGAATGGAAGGCCAGCCAATTAACTTCCCATTCAATAGAGATGAACTGAAGAGAGCTATTTGTAATGCAAATAAAAAACGTTCATCTCCAGGAAAGGATCAGGTTGGATATATAATGATGAGACATCTTAAGGACAGGGCTGTGGGGAAAATTTTAGAGTTATATAATAGAGTATGGGAGGAAGGAAGACTTCCAAAAGTTTGGAAAGAAGCAATAATAATACCTATAAGAAAGCCAGGAAAAGATCCTTCAAAACCCTCTAATTATAGCTCTTACGTCGAATATTTGTAAAATTATGGAAAGGATTATTTCGGAAAGGTTGACATATTTATTGGAAAAAAAAATGATTAATATCAAAATATCAAAGTGGGTTTAGAAAAGGAAGAGGAACAATGGATCCTATTGTATGTTTAGAAAATGAAATTAGAAAAGCACAGATAAATAAAGAGTCAGTAATAGCAGTATTTTTGGATGTCGAGAAGGCTTATGATATGATGTGGACTTTTGATAAAATTAAAAATAATGAATATTGGTGGAAAAATATACAACTGGATAAAAGATTTTTTGGCGAACAGAAGCATCCAGGTAAGAATAGGAAATGAAGTGTCAAGCACATTACAGATAGAAAATGGAACTCCTCAAGGGAGTGTAATAAGTCCACTATTGTTTTCCATAATGATAAATGATGTTTTTAATCAAGTAGAACCAGATATAGGTAGGTCTCTATTTGCAGATGACGGGGCTCTCTGGAAAAGTGGAAGGAATATCTTATATATTAATAGGAAGATACAAGAGGAAATTAGGAAAATAGAAGAATGGGCATATGACTGGGGGTTTAAATTCTCAGTGGAGAAAACAAAAACAGTAATTTTCTCTAGAAAGAGGGTTGTTCCAGAAGTGAGTTTGAAGATGTATGAGAAAACATTGGAAAGAGAGAAGGTATTTAAGTTTTTAGGTATTTACTTTGATACAAAACTTACTTGGAGTGAACATATAAATAAAATAGTTGAGAAATGTCAGAAGGTGTTAAACATCATGAGATGTGTAAGTGGAGTGGAATGGGGGGCAAGTTTTTCTTCATTAAAAACAATTTATATAGCACTGATCCGGTCTGTGTTTGATTATGGTTGTGTGGTATATGGTTCTGCCTCAAAAAACCTGTTGGAAAAACTTTGTCTCAATGCTTGAGCTTGAATTTTACTATGTTGTGGTGCAGTAAAGACTACACCCGTACCAGCTTTACAAGTCTTGGTAGGAGAGATGCCACTAGAAATTAGAAGGAAGCAATTAACGATTACTGGGCTAACCTCAGGGCCATAAAGATGAACATCCTACAAAAATGGTGTTACAGAGCTGTTGGGAACAGAATGAAAGGTGTAGAACAAGCTTTGTAAAATATATGCAGAAGAAATACAAGTAAATAACATCAAGATGAGTCCAACAGTTGTTATTCAGGAATATGAACCATGGGTGTATGTAACACCTCAAGTAGATTTGCATCTGTTGGAGGTTAAAAAAAACTGAAAGAGAAGCTGACTTGGCATATGTATTTTCAACATATACCAGAGTTCAATACCCCCAGCATATACAAGAGTATACAGATGGCTCAAAAGATCCAGAACGTCAAACAACTGGGGCTGCTTTTTTAGTCCAAGACAGTGGTTAATTTCTAATCGTTTGTCAGTTTATACTGTAGAAATGATAGGAATACTCTTGGCATTGCAGTGGGTGGAGGAACACAAACCTGATAAGGTTTTAATTTGTTCTGACTCAGTTTCAGTTTTAAAGAGTTTGAGATCTTTTAAATCAAGATATTCTCTTTAGTATCCTACAAATACATTCAAGAATTGTTCAAAATGATACATCAGTCAGTTTTATACGGGTCCCAGCACACATAGGAATAAGGGGAAATGAAGAAGTGGATAAATTAGCAAAACAAGCTTTACAGAGAGAGACAATAGAGATACAAGTTCCATTAAGTAAATCAGAGATTAAGGTTTTAATCCGGAGTAAAGTGAATAAAGAATGGCAAGTTAAGTGGAACAATGGGGACAAGTTTAGATTCCTTTATAGTTTAATAAACAAAGTAAATCAAAATATAAAGTGTAAAGGTAAATCAAGGAAAGAGGAGGTCATCTTTAACAGTATATTGTTAGGGCACTCAAATTTAAATAGCACACTTAAAATAATAGGGAAACATCCAAATGGATTATGTGAATACTGTAATGTTGAATGTATTTATTGAATGTAGGAAATATGAACAAGAAAGAAGAAAAATGATAGAAGGATTAAGAAAACAAAATGGAATTCAGGATTTAAATTTTAAGGTTTTAATAAAATGGTCAAGTGAAATAAATAGTAAAGCCTTCTATGATTTTATGATTGTAAACAAGAACATGGAGGGATCGTCGAGTGAAATAATATCCAGCACGACTGATAAAATAAACCTCGCTGAAGTTGAGGGTGTTGTCCAGTCTTGGGTGATCGATTATTACTTCGCGTCGCTATGTCGGCTCTTCAGAGAGAGATCTGCGCTGCTGTTTCATAAAACTTTGAAACTATTTGAAAGTATTGTGTTTTGAGTCTAGTTAATATGTTTTTGTTATAACAACCAATGCTGTTATTTTGAGTTTTATTAGAGATAGTGTATTCTCGCTTATGTTTATTGTTTGTTCCACAGGTATAGTGGATGATCTTGAGTCATATTCTCATCTGTCAGATCATCCCACTCAGAGAACCATCTGCTGCTTTCTTGCCAGAGTGATGGACGGAGAAAACCTGGGTAATGTCGACATATTATTATTAGCAATGTGCCAGATATGATCTTTTCCTTTACATCAGGGGTGTCAGCCCTGCAGAGTTTAGATCCAACACTCAAATGAGCCTGAAGGACTTGATTAGCTGGATCAGGTGTGTTTAATTAGAGTTGCATCTAAACTCTTTGACAACCCCTGCTTTACATGGTTTCTTTGTAAGAAACTTGCTTTGCTTTACAGTAACAGCTGGACATATTATTACATCTACAATGTAACTCCAGAAGCAGTGTTGAAAAATCCTGGAAATTTGAATGATTCTCTATCGTTCCACAGTTTATTCATCACATTACAATCAGACAGTAGTTTTGTATTACAGAGTTTATGAATTGTTATGTATGCTTATGCAGATTAGCATTATTTAATTAAATATGCACACATTTGCATGAATTTCCAGAAGAAAAATCTGAACATTGAATAAAGCCAGGTTCAAAATTCTTGATTCGTTTTGACATATTTGAGTTGTTTTTACGGAAGGGATTTTGGAGCCTTAAAATCAGAAAACGCTGTCAGCTGGCAGAGAAAAAAAAAACATTATCATATCCCAGCAGGCACCAGACGTCTATGTAACGTCAGGTTGACGTTGGACATGACGTCAGACAGATGTTGCATTTTGGTTGAAAATGAAAATCGTGTTGACGTCAATATTTGACGTTGACTTAACGTTGGATTTTGGTTGCACAACCTAAAAACAACAAAATCTCAACGTTAGCTGACGTCGGTATTGGACATCAATTTAACATTGACATTAGACGTTGAATTTACATTGAATTTTGGTCACCCGACGTCGCAACCAAGATTTAACCAAATATCAACGTCTTATGATGTTGTGTGCCTGTTTTGTGCCTGCTGGGTATTTTTAGGTATTTTTTAATACAAACCAGGTGATATGTGAGCAAACCCCTTTGTAAAAACCTTAAGAATGTAAAGAGGAATTGGAAGTGCTATTGAACTGAATATTTCTGGTTCAAGAGAAAAAGCTAATTTTTGCCTGTTGTGTCTTGCCTTATAAGTAAAACCCTGATGACAGCTATAAATTCATAAACACACTTTTGCTGTAAAATTATGCTGTTTTTTTTTTTTAAAAAAAAAAACCTTTCTGATTTGTTTTCTAATTTTTCAACTCATAGGCTTCTTAGACTATCACAAGTCTTTCACAATTTTGTTGAAGCCTCATTTAGATAGATCATGAGATTTTGCGAGAATTCTATACAGTATATCATGAAAACCGAATTCATTTAAGACATGAAGATAAATGTCAATGAAAGATTCAGTGACCGTTCCGTCAGCTAATCCATCATGTCAAAATCGGTCTTGTGTTGTGGATTTCAGAAGTGTATTATGATCATGTTTCTCGAATCACTCCCTTGATGTCAGCACTGCCAATCTGGGAGTCATTAAAGGAAGTGTCTGATTCAGATTTGCATGCTAAGATCAAGACGCTACTGATTGTTCAGGTATTTATGATTGAGAGTGATGGATGTTTCACATTGTAGAGTTAGAATGGGGTTCAGTCATGAAAATGCTGTTTTCATTTTGTGTCCAAGTCTGTCGCTGTGTGTGTGAAGAAAGGACATTCAGAGTTGGCGAATGAAACCCTGCAGTGGCTGGAAAAAGAGACTGAGTTACCAGCGGTGTGTATTTACCTGTTACAGTTTAACATGCTTTTTCATACAATGCAGCAAATTAACATCACTGCTGTGTCTATCCTTTTCCTAACAGAAACTACAAGGAAAACTGACCACCATTGTGAGTATGAAGGATGCATATGACCAGCTCCTGATGAACTTCACTTCCGACCAGCTGTTGGAGAACATTGATATATTCCTCAACGCATTCAGCCAAGAATGTTCCTCTGTTTTCTTATTCGAAGTACGAGGACTTTTTTTGTTATGCTTACCAAAAAAACTAATCCACCTTATGATAAACTGATTTGTTTTGCTGCATCCTGTGGGAAAGTCCTAATGGTCTTCATTGACTGTGGTTTCAATGTGCTTACCGTATTTGCCTAATGATCTCTTAGAATTGTGGTGTTTTCCTGAGGGTATGGGAATGGTGCAATTAGCTTCATCCTCAATAACCACCTAATAAAGCTAAAGACAAAATGTTGAGCTCTTAAGAGCAGATTTGCTGGCCACTAATAGTTTACTTTGTATTTTGCTGCGTATTACCAGAAATGCGATGAAGTGGCTCAACTTTTTTGTTCTGCTGTGGTTTGTTTCAGGCAGCATTAAAAGTGGTTCAAGCCCGTCATGAGAGATCAGAGAAAACCTCATCTGAACAGGATGGAAGTGAAAGGACTCCATCCAGCACAGAGTCAAACGAACCAGAAGAGTAAAACCATCTATAAAATTAATTCACATTTTATTTATTTGATTCCGGTCATTTATAAATATAATAGAATTCTTTTTCTAAAGTAAAATGTTTAATTGTAGAGACTTTCTTTGTGAAATTTTCATTTAATTGATGAATTTAATGAATATCAGGTGAGGGCCTTGAAAGTCATTTCAGCAGTGACTTACACTTACAATTTATGAACGTTAACAGTCACCATAATGATTGACACCTGACACTAATCATCAGTGATGAATAATTCTCAAGTGAAGCTGGCCTCAGTTGCATAACCTTATTTTTTTTTCTCCCAGATGACTTGTTTTAATTGGCTTTATTCTAATTGCTTTAATAATATTAAAAACAAATTCATGAAATTGAAATAATTCTGTCTCTCTCACAGACCCAAAAAGAAACTTTTTTCAAAACAAATTCATGACCTATGGAAACCTGAAACTGCCAAGAAAGAGCGAACCACGCGCAAGACAACCTGCATTTACAGTACGTTCTCATTTAATGTATATTGTTTTACTAAATCAATCATTGTCATTTTGTGTTGTTAAAGGCGTAGTTAACCAAAAAGTTGCTCACTCATGTTTTTCCATGAGAAAAATACATAGAAATTTACATACTGTAGATCTTTTTTAATTCAACCATTCACATTCACTGATTCAAAGTCTGTTCTGCTCTTTATAGCATCAAACATCATTGGTTTTTATGTCTCATAACCAAACATTTTCGAATGTGCACCATATACTTCTTTAAAATTCTCTTTTTGTGTTCCACAGAATCGTACAAGTTTAGAACAACTCTTTAAAAACTATAAACATGGTGTTTCTCATTACTATTATAAATCTCTAACCATTAATAAATGCTGTTTTATCTACACAGAGATTTCCAGAAGTAGTGTCTGTTCAGAGATACAAAACAATGTTACTGTGACAAGCCAACCCAGGAGGGTGAGTTACTCTGAAGGTGGACATCTTCATTGTGTGTGTGTGTGTGTGTGTGTGTGTGTGTGTGTGTGTGTTTACAGTACAAGCATTTGAACACATAATAACAGCATCAATGTTTGTTCCTTTCAGAAATGGACCGCAGAAGAAGACAGGAAGCTGAAAGCAGGTGTAAGGAAGTACGGGGAGGGCAAATGGAGAATGATCCTGAAAGACTATGACTTTGGCAACCGCACCGGTGTTAATCTTAAGGACAGATGGAGGATCCTGAAGAAAATGGGAGAGGACTATTGAGCTGCTGGTGGCTTCTGCTTTTAGTATTTAAAGAGCTTTAGAATTGAAGTTTTCAGTATTGAAGCTGTGCTGTTTTCAGACACTTTTTGAAAATATATTCCTGACACTGTGTCAGAGGTTTTTTTCTCTTTTTTTTTTCAGTTAAATTTACATAATGCAGTGTTTCTATGTGTTTCAGAGTTCAATGAATAATTCTGTTATGCATGTAATTTCACAAAATAAGTTCGGAATTCAGGAGCGCCGTTTTGTAAATTCAAAGTAAAAAATATTTAGCAGAAGTATTGCTGCTGAAAAAACAGCTTTAAAAGCTTTCTGTTTGTTTGAACTGTAAGACCAAAATGTGTCCAGTAGAGGATGCAACTGAAGCAAATGTGAGCCTTTTTTTTTTTTTTTTTTGCCTTTAAATCTGTTCTTAGAGATCTTTCACATGAAAAAAAAATATATATATATTTAAACAGTACAACTGTAAAAACTATAGAGCTTTTAAATGTATGTGAAAATGTGATTTTTTTTTTTTTTTTTTAATTTATTTTAATGAATTATGTAATAGGACATATTGTTCATTTGTGGATTTTAACAAGGGAATTGAAGAAGCATCTTAGGTGTGTTTAAATGAAAATGAAGCTGTGCACTTGTGGACAGGAGCAGTGTTGTAGTCTCTGTACTTTCCTCCATGTTCCTCTGCAGCGAGGGCTCCCCACCGCCTGCCAGTGTAGAAGCTCATCCCTGCCAAGACCAGAAGAGTCTACCATCAGATGGCAGGTACAAAAACATTGTACGCTATATGAGTGATTCTCCAGCTGTGTGGCTTACATTTCATTTGCATTGTTTTTTGTTTGTTTGGTTTTTGTTTTGTTTTGTTTTTTTGTTTGTTTTTTCTTTCCAGGTTTGTTTGGTAAATATGACATTCAAAAGAACAACATTTACTTGAAATAAGCTTAACATTATAAAAGTCTTTGCTGGCAATTTATCAATTTATGTGTCCTTGTTGAATGATTACTTTATTAAAATAAAATAAAAAACTTTTAAATAAGTACTCTAAAAAAAACTTTGTGAGATGAAATTGTTGATCTTGTTAGAAATAGCACAACACATGAGGGACAGTAATGTAAAAATAGATTTTCAATAGAAGTTCTTTTTACACATTTATTCACATTCTGTTTAGATTATGATACTGTAAGTCAAAAATTGCAATGTTTTTATGACCATTTTCATATTGAAAATAATGTAAAATAATAAAATCTATAAAGTGGTGGCCAAAATTATTAGAACACTAGTATTTTCACTAGATAAAAAATGGTTTTAAGTCAGTTATTTCTATCTTTTGCTGTAGTGTGTCAGTAGGAAATATCAGTTTACAGTTAGGTCTCTTGAAGCATCTTGGAGACATTGCCACAGTTCTTCTGGATTTAGTCTGTCTCAGTTTGTTCTGTTTCTTCATGTCATTCCAGACAGACTGGATGATGATCAGATCAGATCTCTGTGTGGAGCACTGGCTGTTGTGCAAACAAAAATCTCACTGGATTATTACAATTAATGGCAAAATGAATGTTTGCAAATGTAAACTTATATTTCCTATATTTCACACTACAGCAAAAGATAGAAATAACTGACTTAAAACCATTTTTTAGCTAGTGAAAATACTAGTGTTCTAATAATTTTGGCCACCACTGTACATAAAATATATGCAAAAGCAATGAAGACATTACAAAAAAAAAAAAAAAGTTTTCAATCCAGTTTTAATTTAAAATCTGCTGGTTTAATAAAAATCAATTCTGTAGTTGAAGAAACACCCATATTAAAATAGCAAGCACTAGAAATCCTAAAGGTCAGAGGTCATCCATTCACAATGGTGATGAAGGCCACAGATTAATATAAGTCTGTAAGCCTTTTGCAAAATGTTTCATGAATTCTGTTGTTGTTTCAGCATGAAAACATATCTCACAATGAACTCACAAGATGATGTGTTATTGTTGCTGCATCAGAAACAGGTTCTCTAAACAACACTCTGGTACACTACCTCTCAGCTAGGTTACCGTCTCCTTGGCAGCTCCTGCTGTGGTTGTTCATCGCCGGAGGTTGGCAGGCCACACAGACAGTGTAGCCCTCCCTCAAGTACTGCATCCAGCGCGTGTAGGGTCTGTTCTCCACCGTGCATTGCGGAGTCAGAGACTCCATCTTGAACTCCATACAGAAACTGTGGAGCACATGCCATCATCAAGTGACTTGAAAGTTTGTGTTAATTGTAAGATTGTGCGGTTATAGCACTGTTCCGATTCATAATTACAAAAATATAAAGTCAAGTCACATTTACAAGATATAAAATTGCAGTATTGTGACAGACTGTTTTTGTGGCTTAAAGTAATGAACTATTTGTTGAAATGAGTAAACAGGCTTCTCATCACAAATTCTCATCATGAACAGTGTCTTTGTGCTTGTTTAATCTATGGTGATACATACCCAGCATCCATTGGGGCCCCATACAAATCATGTGTTCTGCCTTTGCTGTACTCCATTGTTGCTATAAATGCTGCTCCTGGAATTAATCCAACACAGTCCCTATTTGAGTTCCACCTACAAACATCTAAATGATCAACTTGCTAAAAAAAAGGTATTTTTTTTCTCTCTGAGGCATTGTTTTTCAGTTAGGAATGCATTTTAATCTCTGGCAGTGTAAGCAACAAGGCAGGACATTTTAAAAGCAATACTGAAAGAAAAGTACACTAAATTGTATTTAATATATACTTGTACTGTACTTCAAATCTTACTAAGTATGTTTAAAAAAAAACTGTACTTGCATATAGTATAATATTAAGGAGATAAAAAGAGAGAGCACACGTCCATGTTTTTTAACACTTAAAAGTGATGTTAAAAAATAAATTAAATCATTGTTTTAATGATCTTTTGTCATGCTTTAAAGTACACTTATTTTACTAACCTGCTAACTAAAGCATATGTAGACTACTTGATATTTTAACTACTGGTTTTTGATATTACATGTATAAATTGACACTTCATCATTACAAATGTGCAATTACAAGTGCATTAAATATATGACATACAATTTTAATCAAAATTACTTTAGTTTACCATAAATGTTTGTCAGTACATTTGGAAGCACACATTAGCAAACACATTTAAAGAAGTCCTACTTAAGTGAGTCAAAAAACCTTAAGTTCAACAAATTGCATTTATTATAAATGTAAACTATAATACATTTTCATTTAATTGTAACTACCATGCAATTAAATGCCTGAAACATTACACTTAGTTTGCACTTAAGTATATTAGTTTAAAATATATTTTTCTGTAAATAAGTACTGCCAGTTTCACAAGAGCTCTTTAAAAAAAATACAAATATGCTGTCTATGGAAAATTTTAGAATGATTACACCATTGAACATCTGTGTAACATCAGCCTGTCTCATTTTCATACCTTGCACAGAAGCGCAAAACTGTCCCTGGTGGTTCTGATACTCCATGCATCCCGCCTGTTCCTCCAGCCTTGGACAGGCATGTCCGCTGTTTTGGGGCGTTCTTTCAACGCTGCGTCTTCGAACCCGGAATGAGGGCTGGCAGGTTTGTGCACACCCACTCCAGTGACTCCACTCACTCACCACACACGGCTGAGCTAAAAGAACAACCCACAGGTGAGAAACAGGACCAAGATCAGCATGTTTTTGACAGATCTACAGTATTCAGCAGTTCAAACCAGTGGGGGCCCACTAGGCCCTAACAAACTTCCAAGGGATCCTCAAGATTACTTAAAATTATGTACAACAAATCAACCATTAAAACATGCAACAAGAAATGTCTTATTTTAATTCACCCTCTCTCAACAACCCTTTTATTTTATTTTATTTATTTATTTATTTATTTATTTGGAAAAAACAGGATTCACCCAGTCTTGAAAAATCTGGATATTTCAGGTAGCCACATTTTAAAAATGTGATTTCTAGACCTGCAAAAGTCATTTAAATGGATACAGTCTTACCTTAATCTTTATGACTGTGCATTTTCCTTATGTCAAGCTCTAAAATATTTTATTGGGTGTTTTGAGTAAATAAAATACAATACAATAAAATACAATAAAATAAAATATCTTTATCCAGTAAATCACAAAGAGTTTATGTGGCCTACAAATGTTGTAGACAGTGAAGGCCATGGAGTCAAAAAGGTTGAGAACCACTTGTATATAAATATTAATATAACGCTTCTGTCATGTTGTGACATAGCAAACAACTTCTTTGAATTATAGTGCTATAAAAAATGAAAATGATTCAGGTCTACATCAGTTTTTGAATGGCACTACATTAACAATGAGTCAGATTTGACAGCTCAGTGTAAAAACAGACACTGCCCTGACAGATCTGTATAGGATACATGACAGAGCTGAATTCTTCTGTTTTGCTCAATATTTTTTGACAGCTCATGCATTGCTACAGTTTGAATACTTTGATGCTGACTGCTCTTGTATAAAAGGAAGAAATATTGTCCTAAAATATAAATTTCTCCACAATTTAATGTCTTGAGAAGTGAAAAGCTGCATGTTTGTAGGAAACAAATCCATCATTAAAGTTGTGTCAACTTTAAACCATTGCTTTTGGTCAAAATATGAATCCATAATCCATAATAATGTTTCCTCCAGTGAAAAGTCTGTCCTCTGTTGTCATCTAACATCAAAATCCACTGACATATTTATTTAGAACTGTTTTGGACTGTTTTCGCTTGTAAACGGTGCTTAATCTGTGCATATTTCTCTCCTGATTCAGATGAGACAAATTTTTCACTGGAGAAACCAATATTATGGATTGAATTTGAATTCTATGAATGAATTTGTTTATTACAAACACTTCACATGGTTGTGTGGATTGCTTGTAGGTTATTGTGATGTTTTTATTAGCTGTTTGGACTCTCATTTTGACGGCACCCATTCACTGCAGATGATCCATTGATGAGCAAGTGATGTAATGCTAAATTTCACCAAATCTGTTCCAATGAAGAAACAAACTCATCTACATCTTTGATGGCCTGTGGGTAAGTAAAGTTTTCATTTTTTGGTGAACTATCCCTTTGACTGAAAGACTACATTAAATATTTATAGTTTTAAAAATGCATTTGTCACACCACAGTACTATTTAAATGAACTGCATTAACTGATGTATAAAATCTAGCATTTTAAATATATACTATTTAAAATATGTACTGGTAAATATGTCCAGCAATCAGGTTGTCATCTGCCCAAATATTACCACATACCTGGACACTCTGTTGGGTAGTCAAAGCAGCAGTCTTTAGTCTTTAAACACCTCTCATCACAATAACACGTCCCATAAACACGGTCCATCCTCCAGTCAGTAGTGACACAGGTGAAATCTGTGCCTTGACAGCACCTTCCAGAGCATCCCCCTTCAGCAAACTGGTACATCCCAAAAAAAAGAGCAGCCACCACCAGAAAGGAACTCTGGTCCACTGACAACAACCCCATCATGTCCAAAAAGAGCTGTAAAATGACAAAAGTCCCTGTTACTGTCTTCAGTTCCTCTAGAAGTCAATGCCACAGGTCTCATTCCTGGAGAGGAAACACAGCTCAGGCTGAAAGAAAGAGCTATTCTCTGGCAATCACAGCGATGTGTCCGTAAAATCCGTCTGCACACAAAAGTGGACGAGGTAGAGAAAAAGAGAGGTGGGGAAATGTTGTTTGACTGAAGGGTGTGTGAAAGCTCGCTCTCTCTCTATTGCTCTTTTGGTTGCTGTGCCCTGTTGGACCACATCAAACTGATCTCAGATCAGTCCCCAGCCTGTTTCTGAAGCTTGTACAGCAGGGAAACAGTGGGAGGAATGTGAACATTTGGCCTTGCTCCAGTCTACAGAGCCTGGGGCAGGGCAGCACACAGCCCCGTTGCTGTCACATCTTCATATCGCCTCCACAAAAGCAGACAGTACATGAGAGCATCCGCCTCTGCTATGCAAACTCCCACAGAGAACCTTCATGTTGCACTCTTAAAAATAAAGGTGCTTCACCATGCCACAGAAGAAACTTTTTTGTCCATAAAGAACCTTTATCATCTGACCAAAAGGTTCTTTGTGGTGAAAGAAGGTTCTTCAGATTATAAAAAGGTAAGAAAGAGATGGTTCTTTAAAGAAACGTTCACTTTGTGGAACCAAAAATGGTTCTTCTGTGGCATCGCTGTGAAGAACCTTGCAAGCACCTTTATTTTTAAGAGTGTGTGTTTGGTAATTATCTGTGGTATGTCTGCGACGTTTCCTCTTTGGAGTGATGGAAATGTGATTAGGTCAGAGAATTAGGTTATTGAATTAGTTCTTATGCAACCATAACTCAATCAAAGTCAGGATCTACATATCTAAGTCAGAATCAAAGTTCAAAGTCCAAATATAAACCAGTTTAAAAAGTCAAACTGCAAGACATTCAAAACTACAAAGATATGTATATATATATATATATATATATATATATATATATATATATATATATATATATATGTGTGTGTGTGTGTGTATATATGTGTGTGTGTGTGTGTATATATATATATATATATATATGTGTGTGTGTGTGTGTGTGTGTGTGTGTGTATATATTTTTTTTTTTTTTTTTTGTCTATGCTTGGCTGAGACTGTTGTCCCTCCACAGGGAACTCAGCCTAATCGTGAGAGGAATGAGGGGCTGCTCATGCACTGAGAGCAGGATCAAGGCAAAGACGGGATATTAGTGAGAATTAACCTCTAGGAGATCTGTTGTGACTGTCGGCAAACTCCACTGCTTTGATTGTTCGCTGCAACAAGGGAGCCAATTCAAGCAGGAGTAACACTCTTCAACATCATCATCAAACCACAGGAAATGACATCACTTCTCAGTAGGTACAATATTGCTGCAAATGGAAGAATCGTGGGAACTGTTTCGAAAGGTAAACACATAAAAACACATTCTTATCAAGCTTGATAGCATAAGCCATCTATTTTATTAAGAAAACAATTAGAATTCAGTGCAGGTTTTCTTTTATATACACTACCAGTCAGAAGTTTTTTAACAGTAGGGTTTTTTCAAGAAGTCTCTTCTGCTCAGCAAGCCTGCATTTATTTGATCCAAAGTACAGAAAAACAGTAAATATTTTTACTATTTAAAATAACTGTCTTCTATTTGAATACATTTTAAAATGTAATTTATCCCTGTGATCGAAGCTAAATTTTCAGCATCATTCCTCCAGTCTTCAGTATCACACGATCCTTCAGAAATCATTCTAATATGCTGATTTGCTGTTCAAGAAACATATTTTATTAATATTATTATCAATATTTAAAACAGTTGAGTACATTTTTCAGGATTGTTTGATGAATAGAAAGATTCAAAGATCAGCATTTATCTGAAATAAAAAGCTTTTGTAAAAGCTTGGAGTCGGTATTTATTATTTTTTTGGAAAGAAATTATAGAAATTGATACTTTTATTTAGCAAGGAGGCTTTAAATTGATCAAAAGTGATGTTAAAGACATTTATAATGTTACAAATTTATATTTATATTTCAGATAAATGTTGTTCTTCTGAACTTTCTATTCATCAAAGAAACCTGAAAAAATTCTACTCAGCTGTTTTCAGCATAATAATAATATGTTTTTTGAGCAGCAAATCAGAATATTAGAATGATTTCTGGAGTAATGTTGCTAAAAATTCAGCTTTGAAATCACAGGAATGAATTACATTTTAAAATATATTCAAATACAAAATATACAAAAATATTTCAAACTTTTACTGTTTTTGCTGTACTTTGGATCAAATAAATCCAGGCTTGGTGAGCAGAGGAGATTCTTTAAAAAAAAAAAACATTACAAATCTTACTGTTCAAAAACTTTTGACTAGTAGTGTACATTGAAAGTGCAGCAAATTCATTTTTGCATCAAAAACACTATTTGTGTGGCTGATTTCCCTGCTGTACTTTGAAAATCACTCTGTAGAGTCTGAAAAACAGGTTCATTCATGTCATTCATTTGCATGTTTGAATGGAGTTTCCGCATTAAGCATGTTTAACTGCATTGTGTGTGTGTGTGTGTATAAGAGTGTTTATGGTGTATAAGTGAAGGAGAGTTATGTGGGGTCATGTCAGTGTTATGCATACCACAGTCCCCTGAGAAAACCGTCCTGGATACAAACTGCCAATGTGGATACCAAACCAATGCAAATAAATGCTAAATCAAACCAACCCCACAGCACTGGTGCCAGAGCACCCCTAAATATGACAATCAATTTGCAAAGATTTCACCCATGCAAATATATATATATATACATAAGAAGGGTGTCAATGATTGTCTTCTGGACAACTGTCAGATCAGCAGTCTTCCCCATGATTGTGTAGCCTAGTGAACCAAACTGAGAGACCATTTTGAAGGCTCAGGAAACCTTTGCAGGTGTTTTGAGTTGATTAGCTGATTGGCATGTCACCATATTCTAATTTGTTGAGATAGTGAATTGGTGGGTTTTTGTTAAATGTGAGCCAAAATCATCACAATTAAAAGAACCAAAGACTTAAACTACTTCAGTCTGTGTGCATTGAATTTATTTAATACACGAGTTTCACAATTTGAGTTGAATTACTGAAATAAATGAACTTTTCCACGACATTCTAATTTATTGAGATGCACCTGTGTGTATATATATATATATATATATATATATATAACTATAATATAACTGTGTATCTCTTCTTTTAATGTGACATTATAATATCTATAATGAATGAGCATTTGTTCAGGTTTCCAGAACTTCCTCTTCACTCAGTTTCCATCTGTTACAGTCTGATGGCTTGTTGATAGAGTGACTCAGCTCTTGGTTATGTAGAGAGCATCCATGCAGACAGCCGATTCTGTTTGTCTAAGGTGCAGGTGTGCTCTCATTGTTGACAATGGACAGAACAGAGTCTGTTTGCCATGCACATCTGAACCAGAGTGCATAAAGAGAGAGAGGAAAACTGTCCTTTATGACAGAATGATGTTTGCCATGAAGATTTCAGAACAACATTGGTTCAAGCCATTTTTAAAGACATATTAGTGGAGCAGTGACCCCTTGCATCAGTCGACTGTGAAATCTCTCACAGTGGACTGTTTCTTAAGAATCTAGAGTTCCAGTGAGGTGTTACTCATCATTAGCACATGAGGGAAGGTTGTAAAGCTGTACAGGGTGTTCTCTGACCCAGACTATGTCTAAGCTACAACTGTTATTTCATCAAAAAAAAAAAAAAAGAAAAAAAGAAAAAAAGAAAAAGAAAGAAAAAATTTAAAAAATTTAAAAAAAAAAAAAGAAAAACTGAATAGAAAAAAAATAAAATTAGACTTTTACTAAGTAGAGCAGCAGGAGAAAAGTGTGATTAGTTAAATCTCATTTAAATGCATATCCTTGATTAGTGCAAGACTAATATTAGCAAGTCTTTCATTCAGAACACAATTCTATTTCATATGCAGATTCCGATTTTTAATGGCCTTTAATCATTTTTATTTGAGTAGAGCACAGATTAAGAACAGATACTATGCAAGCCCATTTACACCACTTAAGAATAAAGATCATGCTTTGGTAAATTAAAATTATGACAAAAATTATGCAATACTAATTTATTTATATGAGATTAAAAATTTAAAATTAAAACATAAATGTTGAAATTATTAGACAAAAAAAAAATTATGACAAAGTTTATGTCATAATTTATATAATCACTTAGATTCAGACTTATCATTTTAATTGAAGATTAAAGGCTCTATGAAAGGTAATTTCCACCACATAAGAAAAATCAAGCTTTTAATAAATCATAATTATGACATAAAAGTCTAAATTATGACATAATAAGTCTAAATTATTAAACAAAAATATATATAATAAAGATTTTAGTCAAAATGATGACAGGTCAAAATTATGACATAAAAGTAGAAATTTTAATGAAGTTGTAGCTAATTATGATGTAAAAAGTCAACATTTGCCATAATTTTGACTTTTGTCATAAGTTAAAATTTTATATCACAATTGTATCTTAGTATTCATAATTTTGACTTTTAATGCCATAATTTTTACTTTTTCATGATTATGATCTACATTTTTTATGGGCTTTTCTATTATTTTTTTTTTTTTTTTTTACGGTGACAAACTCAGGACCAAAGTAAATTTAATTCAGTCAATTCAAATTATTTAAATGAGTAAATTTCTGAGTAAAACAGGATATTCAAAAATGAATTAAAAAAATGTAGAGCCAGGGCAGGACCTGATTTTATCCACCTTGAATTGTTTGAATTGTGAAAAGTTTGACAGGTGGTTGAAAGGGAAGGGTTTAAATATAAGAGGACCTGCTGATGTAAAACCAAAACTGAAAGTCATTTCAGAAGCAGAGCAAGTTATTACATTTTGATGAAAGACAAACTTTTTTCTTTGGAAAAACATGCACCAGTGAATCCTTCACAATAAGACCAAAAACAAGTCTTAAGGTCAATTGTGATTTGTTGACTTCAAAAAAAAAAAAAAAAAGCTTTAATTTGACATTTTATGTCTCACTAAGCTATCTGAGAAACAGATACTAAAGTAACTTTAAAAGGTCTCTTATGTTTATACTGGACATATTAATGTCACCTGATATCAAAATCATTCTTTGAACTGGACTTCTGTTGTTCGCTCTAACGGTTTTATTGAGCTAACCTTCAAAACTCTTGCCAAATCTTGCCTTTTGATTTGTGGATTTGGCTGTGTTTAAGTTTGGCTTGGGTACCGTCTCCATTCTCAGATTCATGAAGATAGAGGAGGACACTGTCTACTCTCTGTGAGTGAACTTACTCAAGTATATCATTACCATTAACCTGACTAGGTCGCATTCCTTTCCAGTGCATAGAAACCTCATGTCACTGCTGGTCATTTTTATGGACCGAAAAGGCCAGATAAATTGTATGATAGTGGCACATTAATACTTTTCATTATTTCACTCCTCATCCAAATGTCACAAGTTCATCCCTTAATAGATTTAATCTATAGCTTTCAACTACACTGAAGACAAGTAACATTTATAAGGGCTCTAACCTGTAGGGTTTGGAAGTCAGGTTGATTTGGAATGAGTTAAAACGAGCTGAGCTGAAATGATAAACCTCTTGTGGGCAGGTCTATGGCAGCATTTTATTAAAGGAGTCTTTGTTTACTGTTTGTTCCAGGTCATTTTGATTGACTAAAGTTGAAAACCACTGTACTCACTGAAGGAAAAAAAAAAAAAAAAAAACATGAAGAGTGCTTGAGCAGCTTGCTCACTTTGGCTCATAGCAAATGTTTGAAACACATATATCTGCACCTCTTTAGACAGAACACTATGAAACCATTACAGTCTTGTTGATTAAAATAAAAAGTTAAATGCAACTTTGGAGATGAGAAAGAATAAACTAAATAAATAAGTTAATTATTATTTATATTGATCTCTAGAAACCTCTAATAAATCATTTAATTAATTTATATTACGTATTATTGATTAATAGTAGTAGTATTATTAATTATTTATAATATTGTAAGTTATTATTATAGTTATTTTATATTAAGTTATTTATTATTGATTCACCATTGATAATATTATTAATATAATTATTGATTCATATTAGTAGTATTATTAGTATTAATAATAAATAAATAACCATCACCCTCTAGAAATTATTACCATCTTAAACAAATAATAAATAATTTATTGATTCATAATAAAGATGATGATGATAAATCCAAACATGACCCTTTTTTTAAAAAAATGTAAATGATTAATTATTAATAGTAATAATAAAAACCCTCTAAAAATCATTTATTCATATCATTTATATATAATTTATCATTCATTCATTGAATAACAACAACATCAACAACATTAATAACAATAATAATAATATACAAACTTATAGAAAATACACTCATTACAATTTTAAACAAATAAGCCATTTAATTCATTTATTAATTATTAATAATAAAAAACAACCCTCAAGAAACTTTTTTTCCAAAAGTATATTATTATACATCATTTATTATTATTATTATTATTATTATTAATTAATATTAATAATCTGCTTCTCATTACAGGTGGTTCTTAAAGCCAAAAAGACATGATCTCTCTATATATAATTTATCATTTGTTCAATGAATAACAACAACGTACACATCTCCATTCTGTTCAAAAGTTTTCACCCCCGGCTCTTAAGGCATGGTTTTTCCTTCTGGAGCATCAGTGAGCATTTGAACCTTCTGTAATAGTTGCATATGAGTCCCTCAGTTGTCCTCAGTGTGAAAAGATGGCTCGCAAAATCATACAGTCACTTTTGGAAAAGGTTCAAATATGCAGAAGATGCTGGAAAACCAAAGAATGTGCAGGAGCTGGGGGGTTTTTCTGAAGAACAGCAGGCAGTTGAACTGCTCAGGACCAACGCAGGACTCATGAACAACTATCACAAAACAGAAAAACAGTCGTGGATCATCCAGGAAATGACACACAGTATTAAGCTTCAAGGGTATGTAAACTTTTGAACAGGGTTATTTTTTATAAATTCAGTTATTATTTTTTCTTGTGGAGTATATATAAATGTCTGTTATGTGAAAGTGCTTATTCAGGACAGTACTAAATAAAAAATAGCATGCAATTTTCATGCGCTCTCTTATTTTGTTCAAATTATTCACATATTTGCATATTCTGCAAGGGGTATGTAAACTTATGAGCACAACTGTATAATATATTATTATATATCATTTATTGTTGTTGTTGTTATGTAATAATAATAATAATCTCCTTCTCATTGCAGGTGGTTCCTGTAATAAAGTCTTGAAGCCTAAAAGACATTATCTCTCTTCTCTCTGCCCAGAATGTGCCAACCTAGTCTTGAACCGAATCAACCTGGCCCTTTTCCTTTTGACAAAAAACACTTTGGTGTAGAACGGAGCTCTCCCACGCTCTCTAGGACAACCTGCACAAAGATGCAGCCTCCCACCTGCATCAAACTACAAGTGTATCTGTAATGTACACTATACTGTATTATCAGCTAAAACATACAACAGCCATATGTTTGTGATTGCCATTGGCAGATATATATGAAACTATCAAAATCAATCAAAAATATAACACATTTAGAGTTTCATATTATTTAATAATGCAGTTGTTAACTTTTAGATAACATTGAAACAAATTGTTTCTTTGACAAAATATGTTTTTTAGATATGATCATATTTACATTAAGTACTTTTAAAAAGTTCAAGGCAGTACACAAAGCATAAAGTTTTTTCATATATGCAAGTGCAATAATTTCATCATCACTGTAGTTTAAGGTAATGTTAAGGCAGTTATTCTTGGCGAATACACAGTACACTTTCATGTTAATTTGATTTTAAATTCAACAATAGTTTTACATCAGAAATATAAATGCTACTGTCTCGTTTTCATTTTATTTCAGTTCTAATATAGTGGCTGCGCTACAACACTCTGTACCTCTCAAGTTTTTCTCCTTGACTTTATTTACTCCATCTTGGCACAGTTGTGATTTCAGGAGTCAAGTGGCTAATGAACTCCGATTAAGAGTCTTGCCTGTTGATCTTCTTGAGTCTCTTCATTCTCTCCTGCCGCACTATCTCTGCTTCCAGAGAGGAAATCTCTGTGAGCCTCTGAACAAAAGAGGCCGAGGCACCCAGGTGTGAATCAGGGTACAACTGGGCTGAAAAACAATTACCGGCCCACAGGCTGGTTAGACAAGAGCACAGTTTGCTTATTCAGGTTTACACAGGTAACGCTCTTCTCACCTCATACAAAAGACTGGGAATTTCAATAATCTGGCGGGGGGGTGTGTTAAGTGTGTGTATTTAATGTTTGTGAGCTCATGTGAAATTCATCAATGTCTGTGTTCTGAATCTCTAACAGGAGTGAAGTGAGAGATCTCACCTGTTAAACATTGAGCAAACACCTAAATAACGCATGCTATGTGCTAAATTTATGGGTTACCACAAGGTAAATGACAATAGATCAGTTAATCGCTGCTAACTCATAAGCATTTAAACATTAGCTTTAAGCTTAAAGCTGAAATGCTCACTTGTGTTGTTAGCACCATCAGAAAAGAGATGTGCACTCTGTTTTTAATCCTTAATCTGAAATGTAGAGAATAAGACGAGTATCCAATAAACACTAAGCCAAATACAAAGAAGAAATCACCCTAGTGAAAAATAAATATACTAAAATGTATTTTAAATACATTTATTTCATGCTAAGAATACTACAAATACATTTATATATATATATATATATATATATATATATATATATATATGTACTTATAAAAATACCCTGCAATTGTACTTTTAGTATACTAAACATACTTAAAGTCTGCTAATTTTGCACTTTAATTGTGCGGAAGTAGTGCTAACGTATATCTGATTGTGCTAAAGTGCAACTATTGCAAGTATACTTCAGGTACACTTTAAATATCTTGCTTTCTTGCTTTTAAAAACTGATATTATTCAAAGATCATGCAGTCCTCATTAACAGTGACATTAAAACACATTTTAGACTTAATATTAAGAAATGTGCATTGTGCACAAGAGATACTCCAAATAAAGTTTAATTAGAATTTTTTTATCAGTAAGTCTCTAGCAATATGTCAGTAAATATGTTTGAACTATACTTAGTATGAAATGAATGTAATTTAAATATATGACTTTTTTTACTAGGGCATTGTTACCTGTTTTTATAGTTTTGTGATAAACAGAGTCGTCCACTGATAGATGGAGTGGTGGCTGGCAACAGAACTGATGGAAATGAGGTCAGATAATCAGCTCTGAAATTGATGTAGAGAAAAAAAAAAATAATATTGCGATATTTCAACAGTCTTGAAGAACTCACCCGCAAATAAGTGGTCTTGGGTCACACGGGCAGAGTTCTTTACGGTGGGCAAATATGATTAAAGGATTTGTAGGGTTGTGGTTCATCAGAACATCATCTGTTTGGGAAAATAAATATTTTATGTTACAAAATCTCCAGAGAAAGTAATAGAAACATTTATAAATAACAGAATCATCTAACCACTTCAATATAAAATAACTGCAAAAGCATTTCCTGACTAAATTACTTAGATCTAAAGAAATGATGATATAATGTTGCAAAAATATTCATGTGAATGTTGTGAGCGCCATCTATTGGCTACCTCACTGAAACTACAAATTACACATTTGTTCCATCTCATCAAATAATAATGACAGTATCATAATCTGAATACTTTCTTTGCGTTTTTTTCCAATTTTTATACTACTAACAATACAACAAATTACATAATTACTATCTTATAAATGGAAAGAGGGATAAATACTGTACCTTCAGTCCCATTAGAGATGTAAGTTCCATTTCTCCATGGTTTATCAAATAGGAAATGACCAGAAATATCACTAACATTGTTTTGTGAGGTACGATTGGTAACTGCTGAGCGATTTTTGGCTAAAAATGGAAGCAAAGGCCTGTGAAGTTGAAAAGACACAAACAATGTAGAATAATATGACATTATAGTTTAATTCATGCTGCCATTACAGAGTGTTTGTGTAGAAATACACCTGGCAACTTTAGTGACTTCTTATGTTTCTATATGGATATATATACAGAAACCAAAGATGAAAAAAAAAAAAAAACATATATTGCACACACACACACACACAAAATGGCAGCATGCCCTAAAAGAAACATTCATTCGTTATTATTTTGTTAGTGTAACGTTACTCACCCTTCAGTAATAGAGCTGGCACTGTAAGGCTTTAGATCCCTGGAATCTACAATTTCATATTAAACATTAAATGTACATGTTAATAAAACATCTGATACCGTTCATTGTCTGGAAACTCTTCAGCACTGAATATACAAATAAATGCATCCATTGAAATCTTATTGTATCTTGCTGGAGAGGCACTGAAATAGACATTGAGACAATGAAATTCCAAAAACATGGAATGTAAAGCATTCAGTATAAAAATCTCTCACCATTTGGACTGCATGGGTATTTCAGTCTTCCTGAGAAAACATTGAGTCTAGATTCAGCAGCCGTGGAGCATCCAGACACTGGAGGACTGGAGATGACAGGATAAACGCAAAATTGTATTTAATTTCACCTATAAAAAATAAACGTATACGTGTAGCCTATATATAAAATAACCTTACGGAGTTTGTTGGTTTGAATTAGTTTAATTGTGTTTGAAATGCCTATTGTGTTTTGAATTGCTTTTGAACATCACAGAAAATATCCTAGATTAATTTATGAATTTTAAATGCTAAAAACAACACCAATTTTATTTTTATTTACTTATTTGTTTACTGTACTGCATAAAAATAATATTATGAATTTTTGAAACACTAAATAAACAAGCACTTCTAATCGTAATTACAGTGTCAGCCCAAGAGGTGGCAACCTTGTAAAGGCATTTTTTTACATACATGCATTTGTCCCCTTAAATTATGGTAGAAACACAGATCTGCCTCGGTTCATTCATGAAGTCATAACATGTGGCTGAACAGATATTAAAAAACATTAGCTAATGGCATACTAAACCTACAATATATAAGAGAGATTAAGGATGACTGAATCCCATTGATTAGAACTCAAGACTGAAAATATAAATGATATAAGTAATATGTAGCAGTGCATGACTAAATCTGGAAATATAATAGAGTTTAACTACGGATAACACGTCCATTAACACATCTAAAACACATGTGATCATCATATATGACCCTGAAGCGCAAATTCTCTATTGATTCATCCCCTGGTTTCTTCATGGGTTAAAACTTGTTTATAATGTGAGCTGGTGGAATATTTGAATGCCTAATTCATTCATGTCACAGATTCAGTGATTAGTTAATGTAAAAGGTCACTAGAAGACTTCACATTCAGATAATACTGTTCATTCCTTTCTGTCAGATGAATGAGTGTCTCCCTCCAGCAACACTTACATTTGATATCTTTCTGGAAGTTTTGGGGGAAAAAAAATGTGGAATGAGTTTTGAAAGTTTTTCTAGGGAGTTTGAAATTATAGCGGTTTAGTGCCAGGGTAATAACTTCTCCCCAAACATTAACAAGACCAAGGAGAAGATTGAGAATGTCACCACGATGCACTCTGGTCTAGAAAGCATGTCAAACTAAAGAAGGACAAACTTCTGCTGATGTTCCATTGAGAGTATTTCTACTGGCTGCAGAAGCTCTGTATCTGAATGCAAAGAACTGCAGAGGGCGATGAAGACCATGGATAGCCATGAGCTATCTAGCATCTCTTCAGAAGGATGTCTAGATATATGTCTGGATATCTTTTAGAAAGCTCAGATCCATTCTTAAAGAACTAAGCTATCCCAGTGACTGACTGTTTTCTCCTCTGCCGTCAGTGTTCTGGCGAATAATTATTTTCTTTCTCAGACTTTATTGTTATTGCATGGGAACAAACATGCAAAGCCTTCAGTTTTATGGTTTTAGGATTCAGTTTGTTTATACTTTTTTGAAATCTTGATATCCCTATTATAAATGTAACGTACAAAAGCTTTATAGTGTTTTTTTTTTTCAGAATAAGAAGTGGTTAACATGTTTCACTTTCAGATGCACTTTTCTTGTGCTTATTGCTATTTTTACATAATATATTCTTCTTATGTATGGCTTTTTTGTATTATTTAAACATCTACATTTATCATTTTTGCAGAAACAACTTTAAACTCCTTTTCAGTGTTTACCACCACTGAAAAAATCTTTTAAGAATTTGTATCTAACATTCTATGTGCTTATATAACAACACATTGTTATCACAAGAACTGCTTTTGCTGTATAGGCTATTTTTGGATATGTGACACATTTTACTTTTTCTAAGCAAAGCACAAATCACACAACACCCAGTTGTACGCACTGATATAACATATTCATTGAAACATCCGCCTAAGCATTAAAAATACAACCACAACTATTTAGGCTATTAGTCAAACGGTGGTATTACACATCCACTTTGTTTTCCCAAACGTCCATAGCTGAGCTAAGTAGATGTAAATTTCAATCAGGCATCTGGGCCAATCACTCTGTGGGGTCCTGTGGAGAGGGGCTGGTTTAAATAGAGCGGGAGCAGCAGCAGCGGCTCTGATGAGAAAGAGCAGCGGCGCTCTGGCAGCTATTGCGCGGATCGGTTTCACACGGGCAGTCGCTGGCGGGGAGACTCGGCTGTATTGTAGCGTTAACTTAGTGCTTTTATTTGTGATGCTCGTATTCTGAAAGTTTGATGCGTTGTATTATTGATTTGTTTGTAGGTTATTATATATGTATATTAGTAGTTGTATGACAGTTGGGGTTAATTGGATGTTCACCCCATATCTTAAACAGGCGCATAGTTAAAGAATAAATTATATGCTAATGATAGCAGCACAACTGCAAAACTCAGGTTGTTTAGGTGTAACTGGACATTGTGAGACGTTCGTCTTTATATTATAAATAAAGTCACAGCGCGGCATTAGACATGATGATGAACATTGTCGTGGAGTTTTTCGTGGTCATGCTCAAAGTTCTCTGGGCCATCGTGATGGCCGGACTCAAGTGGCTCATACGGCCGAAGGAGAAGAGCGTGGCGGGACAGGTGTGCGTGATCACCGGGGCGGGCGGCGGACTCGGGCGGCTCTTCGCCAAGGAGTTCGCCCGGCGCCGGGCGACACTGGTGCTGTGGGACATCAACAGCCACAGCAATGAGGAAACTGCGGAGATGGTGCGACAGATCTACAGAGAGCAAGACAACCCGATGACAAAAGAGGGTAAATGAGTTGATTTCATATTTCTATTTACCTGAGCTAACATGTTTATCATATTCAAAATGTATTAAAGTTAACTACTTTTTATTAGACTAGTCTTTGTAGGTATTTAATCTTGTTTTGTGTGTAGTTCTTCAATGTTTGATGTATAAAGAAGACATGACTCATATAATTTATTTTTGTTTAAGTGTCCAATAACTAGTATGCAGAATTGATTTTTATTTTATCCCTTATTGGCAATAATAGCTAAATAATAACATATGACTATAACATCAAACAACACGAGAACTTTTTCTACATGTAATAAAATTATTTTTAATATTTATTATATATGAAAGTATAACAAATATATATATATAATGTATCATTACTAATATTATTGCCATTAAGTAGTTGTGCTCCAGGTTGTTGAGCACATATTTTTATATTTATTATTAGTATTTTAAAATGCTAAATGTTTCTCACTTGAGAACGAATGGCTGTGAAAGTTGTGTAATTATGCAAACAATGATATAATCAAATAAGTTTGTTTACCTGTGAACACCATTGTTTTAAAAAAACAATGTAAAAAAAAAACAACAAAAAACAGGTGTTTTTGGGTGATAATTATTAGAGACCCACCAGTTAGTAGATATTGAACGACCGATTATCGATCTATCTGTATAAATTAGGCCATATTCTTACTTATTGTTGCAATTATCTTAGTTATTCATTAAAAATATTGGCTCCACAGCAGAGATTTTTTACTAAATGCCTGATGTGAAGTAGATTCAAACTCTGAATCAATTAATTTAACCAAAAAAACAAAACAAAACCATGAATCCCGCACGCTGCTATATCTTGCAAAATTTAGTATGTTTCCGTCATGCGTCCTTTATCAGGCACCGTTTACCTTATAACGGTCACATATGACAGTCACATGGCCAAAACCAAAAAAAAAATTAATTTGCAAGCTATGTGAGTGTGAGGGATAAATCTTTATTTTTTTAATAGATTATTTGCTTCTATTTTTCCTGCAAAACTGCTTATATTTCTCAGATTTTTTTAATTTATTTTTAAACTCTAAATCAATGAAACTGAATCAAATGAAGTTTGAGTTTTGTGATTCTCTACATCTCAGATAATGATGTAATGTGTTTTTCCAAAGGAGCTGTTGGTGGTGTGGAAGAAGTCCCTCCATTCCAGCCGCAGGTGTATACGTACGTAGTCGATGTGGGCAAGAGAGAGAGCGTGTACTCCACAGCAGAGAAAGTGCGCAGGGAAGTCGGTGAAGTGAACTTGTTGATCAACAACGCTGGTGTTGTGTCCGGCCACCACCTGCTGGAGTGCCCCGATGAGCTGATCGAGAGAACCATGGTGGTGAACTGCCATGCACACTTCTGGGTGAGTCTCATTTAACTCTGTAACTACTCAACTGTATACAGCAATATATGATCTAATCATATAATCATAAAGGAAATGTAGAGCTCTTTTTAAGTGGGAAAACGCAGTGGAATGCCCTCTTTTAGTGATTGTGCTATATCACATGATGCTACTGTCCATGCACCCATCTGTTCAGCACATACTCATTTCTCTTCTCTGGTATTTGCACTTGAGCCAAGTTGGAAAGCAAACCTCTTTTGCTCCATGCATGTTCATAGTAATAGCCAGAGTGAAGTTTGAAATTTTGACTTATACGCTCAATGTTTATTCTTTCAAAATCAATTACATCAAGCACTTAGAAGCTCAGTCATTAAATCCGTCTGGTGTCGTTGAGCACAAACAAATGTGTCTGTCGTCTGAGATGGGCCACCCCCTCCCTCCTTAAAACACTCCAATATGTGTTGCATATTGCTCATGTAATCACCCCAGTCTGGCTTTTTCTTTTTTAGTCTATGTTATCCATTTGTTTTCATTCATTCCTTTGTTTGTGGCAGCCAGTATTAATATTTACGGCTCAGTCTGGATGTTCTGCTGAAGTAGACATCCACAGGCTGTGAGATTATGAGGATCTGGTGTGTGTTCAGTAAGAATATCAGTACAGGAGCTGATCTAGGATCAGATTACCCTCTCTGACTTCAAGTCAGTCCATGTGAGTTATAACATCAGATCTGATCTTAAACCCATACTTCCACTCAGAGAGGTTTTATTAACATGCCCCCTGCCGTTTCAACGTAGTCCTCTCCAAAGCTCCTCGATCTGCGGATATAAACAAGCTCTGAGCAAGAGAACTCCAGCAGGGGGTTTTAGTAAGATCACCAGGAACAATCTGCTCTGTCTTGGTTTGTTAATTTAAAGCCCATTGAAGAGCACATCCTGCCTGGGGAAGTACCATTTGGATGAGTCCATTTTCACTTGGCCTCACTAATTAACCTCTTGCCAGTAAATGCGTAAACGGCCTGTCTGTAGTTTGCATTGTCTTACTGAGACCACCTTGTGGGACGAGCTGTAATGGGACAGTTTGTTTTAAATCATGCCGCTAAAGTCATGTTGAGGTGGATTGTGGATGGGGTTTTTTCTTGCACGTGTCTGTTGGGGATTTTTTACATTTTAATGATTCGTAAGACAGGATGGTTAATGTTTTTGGAGAGGTGAGGGTTGACATCATCCCAGACTGCCTGAAAAATAAATATATTAATAAATATTAATGTTTTTTTACTTGGACTTCTTGATGTTAAGATATCGCATTACGGTATCATACTTCCGAAGACTTTTTTTTTTACATTGGCAGATATGTGAATGAATGCTGAAAGTCCTTCTAATGAAGCATGAAAATGCTTGGCCACAAACTGAGCTGAAGTGTACACAACGTTCTTTGCTATCTATATTTTCTTTCTTTTTTTTTTTTTTTTTGGAAGTTGTTCAGTGTAAACCACAGTGGTGCTGTAGCAGATGCACTTGTTAGAGTCGGGATTCTCATTAAGGATTTGGTTGTGTTTGCTTAAGCTTTATGCAGCGCATGGATTCTTGTGGGGGTTTAAGATGAAAGCAGAGCTTAATCATTAAGGACAGGCAAGGAATACCGAGTGGAGGATGTGGTCATTAAAGCCACAAGCCAGCTGAATAGAAATGCACCAACACTGCTTTTCCTCTTTTTTTCTTACACAAACATGTTCTCTTAATTGGTTGCTGCTTGCATGTTGTTCTTAACACTGCAAGACTTTCTTTTTTTCCCTTCTTCATTTGTCTTCCCATTTACAATTCATTGTGTTGGCATGTTTTGTACAGAAATTATATTTAAAATATGCATTGACAATGTAAACACTGTCAACTTAAAATAAAGGGCCTGGGACAAACATTTTTACATTTTTAAGGGTGGGGGTCCTCCCTCCCCCGGACCCGGTGGGCTATTATACGGCCAGGGACTCCAGTCCCTCTCAGATGCCAGGGACTCAATTGTTTTATGTATTTATTTTTCATTAATTTAGACCAATTGAAAGCAATTTTCAGAAGTATTCAAAAAATTTCGAAGTTTTGTGGACTTTTTTTTTTTTTTTTAATGTGTATTTGATATTTTAAAAATACTGATTGTGTGCAATATGCTTAATATGTCCTGGCCAAACTATTTTAATCACATATGTGACAAAATAGGCAAGAAAACTGTTTACAGGCAAGAAAACTGATTTCTTTCCCATGCTAGTTGGAGAATAAATCACAAAAGCTGTTGGGTGTTTTTTTTTGTGTGTGTGTGTTTTTGCTTTAATGCATTTCAGATATGTGTTTGTTCCATTAACTGTATGGTATTTTTCCAAGTTAAAGCTGCTGCTTTCCAAATCCTTCTAATTTCATTATATTTTTCTTTCCTCTGGCCATAGTGAAGTTTCTTAAGCCTGTCTTTACAACAGGTCCATGTCATCCTCTTAAAGAGTCTCAAACATGACCTGGCAGCCAGTTCAGCGCCTTCATTTCAGCGGTTTTTCGAAACTCTTAAGGCAGGAAGGGTAAACTCCAGATGGACATCATCTTTATTTTGTTGGATAGCCTGGTGGGAATGCAACAAAACTGGAGGAGCCAACAGGAAGTGTGGCCATTATCTCAGAGCGGTGCTCTTCCAGGCGGAGGCCCTTCGTTCTTTCCATACTTACAGCTGCATTTGAGTCCCAGGACCAGTGAGTTCTCCACTAAGCCCTTTCAGATCGAATAGCCGGTCGGAGTGGCACTGTGGTGGACTGACTGGTACTTGGCAAAGTAAAAGTTTAAGTGATGCAAATGCCCAGATTTAGTGCCTAGTCAGATTTTAGAGAGCTGAATGGAGTAAGCTTCTTTCTTCCTCACTGATGTTGACCCCATAATAGGCAATATGTGAGCAGTGCATTCCACACCTGGGCGCAGTGGTTTTCAATGAAAGCCTCCTAGTTGCTAAGTGAGCGTGGCTGAAGCAAAATTCTCGGGGCTGTCCCTAGAGAAAAGCATCAAGGGAAAGAGAGTCTTGTACACAAGCTTGCTGGTAATGGGGAGCTGCTGCCTGACCCACTTATGTGACAATTGCTTTCTTGTCTAGGGATCAGCTTGACAAGATGCCAAATGACAGGAGCCAAGTTCGCCAGCCTGCATTCCTGCTAGACCAGGAGAAAGGGAGCAGCCAGGCAGAAGGGTCTTACTTGAGTAGTTTTAGATGGTCTTGCTCAAGGCCAATGCACCTGTACCCGTTATTTGACTTGATGCTACTTGTATTTGCAGAGCTTCAGGCCAATAAGATCCACCGCTGGCTTGATTGGGCTTATTTGAGTAAGGTCAAACAGCTTCAGAGTTCATTTTGATTCCATAGATCCCGTCCCCCATTTTAATGAGACATTGGCAATACAGTAACAGCATATCAATTAGCCCCCACTTCATTTTCTCTGGGCATTCAGTCTGAGGGATGTACATCAATCTGGCCAATGCTTTGCTACATTTCCCCAATTTCTTTTAATTGATGGCCATCTGGGCTTTTCTGTGTGACAATATTTGTTCATATTCCTATTGGTCAAGCATTAGCACTAATCCAGGCTGACACGGCAGCTGTGAAGAGCTTTGTGAGCAGCAATGCACTTGAGCTTGTATCAATTAGAGAGCACAACAGGCATAGAACCACTGCAAGGGCCAAGGAAGCTCTCTGCTGTTGGAAGTTAATTTAGCGTAAACTCAGGCGCTGAGAAGCAATTACGGAAGCTATGAATTAAGACATGAACTTCTGTTCGGTTTCACACATTTTGTGTCTGAGAGGTCAGCAAGGCCATGCCCACATCAGTGGCGGCCCCCTCATTCCATAGCGGATTGGGTATATACAAAGACTCTTAGCCATTTCTGCTCATTTGTGCAAGTTCAGAGGTTATGGGTTGATGGACTAATGGTCAAGGGCCTGAGCTGGTAATGTTGGGTTTGATTTGGTCAAGACCAGTAACTTGACCAAAATCAAATCCAACATTACCGGCTTAGCTGCTTGACCAGTCAAACTCAACATTAGTCAAGTAGCTAGACTGGTAATGTTGGGTTTGATTTTGGTCAAGTACTGTAGCTGGGTGAGTAATTTGGGTTAACTGGTAATGTTGGATTGATAACCAGCCCAGTTACTTGACCAAAATTGTTGGGTTTAATTGATAACATTGGGTTGAGATGCTTGATCAAAATCAAACCCAACATTACCAACCTAGCTACATGTGACACTGAGTTTGAGGCTGTAATGTTGCTGGTTTGGTAGATTCAACCCTTGAACTGCCAAGTTGTTGGGATCCAAGGTGGTCTGTGTATAGTAAGTGTTTGTTAATATAAGGTAAATGTACATGACTTATATGGTGTCGTTGTCCAATGACTCAATGTAATCCCTTCCCATGTTAACAAATGTCTCTATTTCTCTACATCACATTTTCATTGATGGCTTTGATTACACTGAGCTAGTTGAATGTCTTCAAGTTCTGCAGCAAGAGTATTCTAAAAGTGAAAAAGTGAAGTGACATGTGGCCAAGTATGGTGACCCATACTCGGAATTTGTGCTCTGCAATTAACCCATCCAAAGTGCACACACACAGTAGTGAACACACACACACCGTGAACACACACCCGGAGCAGTGGGCAGCCATTTATGCTGCGGCACCCGGGGAGCAGTTGGGGATTCGGTGCCTTGCTCAAGGGCACCTCAGTCATGGTATTGAGGGTGGAGAGAGCGCTGTACACTCAACTCCCCCCACCTACAATTCCTGCCGGCCCGAGACTCGAACCCGCAACCTTTAGGTTACGAGTCCAACTCTCTAACCATTAGGCCACGACTTCCCCTTATTTCAACACTTGATGCAAGAGCAGACTTTCGATTGCCTGAATCATGACTTTTTGTCTTTTATCATTCTAGTCTGTCTCATTGGAAGCAGTACATAGTCCAAACTTTCCAAATCAGATTTTAATACTGTAGATTGCAGTGTTTGGAAGATGTTAGCATATGTGCACCACAGG
The DNA here is from genome assembly GCA_039654775.1 of Spinibarbus caldwelli. NCBI lineage: Eukaryota > Metazoa > Chordata > Actinopteri > Cypriniformes > Cyprinidae > Spinibarbus > Spinibarbus caldwelli. The sequence continues at coordinate 15,512,562 of CM077263.1, forward strand.
CCCAATCTATCCTAATGCTTCATTTGCACGCATACTTACCATCAGTTTGGCATGCAAGGCACGAGTGCAGCTTCAAACTAGTCCAAGTCTGCTCCCTTGAAAGAACCCCCCCAACACAATGAGATGAATATTAAGAGCAATTTTATACTTAATGCGCTGGAAAATACACAGTTTACTGTTAACGTCAGGGATTAAATGCGTAGCATGTGGACCGCAGCGCTCAATCGCACGACTGGCCTGCCTCATGGAAGTGAAGTCAGTGGAAGTGAATTTGAGAGATTCCAGTGCCATATTTCAACAACATGTCAAGCTGACGTGTTAAGACGGCTGGCAGAGGTACGAAACGTACGCAAAACCGTGCAAGATGGTACCATTCTCAAACGTGGCCAAGGTCCATTTCTGCTAGGCTTGTTTATAAATGGTGATATCATTGAAGGCCTCTGGAAAGGGCTCTGTTGTTTTTGGCTCTCACAAGTTTGTTCTTTTTCATAGCATGTTTCGTGTTCCATTGAGGATTGACTATAAAGCCACAGGCGGCTTGTACAGCAAGTCTTCTATAAGAAAGTCGTAAATGGATGACGCCGGTCATGTTTTTCATCATTACTGTGTCCACCCCTTCACTTCCCCTGGGTCTGAAGAGAATGGAAGATGAGGCATGTGTGGTGTCTGTGTTTTTTAATTCACTCTGTCTTTTGTCCAGCCAGGATCAGGCGAAAGTGGACGATGACACTGATTCATTGCATGAAAGAAACCGTCAATAACAGCCAGGCAGGATGTCAGAGCAGCTGAAAGAAGTTAACAAATCTAGTCCAGCGGTGTTTATTTAGTACAAGCTAACTACAATTCAAGTTTTACATTTTAAACCTAGCTTAAAGGTGTAGTTCACCCAAAAATAAAAAGATTCATTCTGATCTGGTTTAACTCCTTGACTCATAAAATGATGATTTTTCAGGTGAACTATTCCTTTAATCGTTCCAATGCTAATGCTTGATCCAGGCTAAAAAGGTGGTGTTTGTTTCCCGTCTTTGTTGACCTACAGCGGTGTTGTTGTGGTTTTGAACCGTATTGTGGTGACAGTGGTGAGTGAGTACGCCGCTCGGCTTTGTGCGCTTGATACTGAGATGCCACTCTTGGGACCAACTCGTGGTCCCAAGAGGAACCTCAGACAAACCACTTGTTGTGAACTTGCAAGTGGTCTTTTCACCATTTTAATAAGCCATTTCAGACCAATACCAAACCACCTGAAGGTCTGGAGCGATACTTCATCCATTCAAGTAGTTTGCTTTTCATCCAAGTTAAACCTCCACGTCAGAAATGAAAGCTTTTCGAACTACTAAACAAATTGAGCTGTACATAAGTTAATCTCCTAAGTGCAAGTGGAAAGTGGGCTCCCTGTAAATGGCCTTTAAGACCGTAATGGAATTGTTTCTAAACTCCCCCAGCAGGATGAGGGAGATGAGTGTTTAGTCTCAGTGAATTATTAGTCGGGGAAGAGGGAAAAAAAAACAGATCAAAGGATTTGGCAGAGACGAACAGCATCAGCAAAATAACTGTCTTTGCCCCCCCCCTCTCTCTTCCTCTTCCAGACCACCAAGGCATTTCTTCCCAAGATGCTAGAGATGAACCATGGCCACATTGTGACAGTTGCCAGTTCACTGGGCCTTTTCAGCACAGCTGGTGTGGAGGTTAGTACATTGCATCCATCACATAAATCTATTGGCAGACAGAAAAAGAGAGTTTGGAGAGTCTCAGCATGTTGACTCGCCATGGCATGGAAATTCGGTACGGCGTACAGCACGCAATTAAGAAGCACACCAACGCCGAAAGACGCTCAGTGGTTTCACTGGGCCTACCTGCTGCAGAGAAAATTTCCCATGAACCACTGGGGTTTCACAAATACATATGTGTTTTCAATGAGTTTTTGAACTAATAGTCGATTGATAGATTGGCCTTTTAAATAAAAAACTGACTGGTTTAACAGATTCCAGCACATAAAGAGTTACTTTTAATCCGTTAAACCAGCCTGTGTATTTGAGGGATCTCTAGTACATGTACAATCCTCTTCTTTCACTGCTGTCCAAACCGGTGTCATTTTCCCAGCAGCCTTTTGGGGAAACGTTACCTTTTTTGTTTTGTTAGCTGTACGTGCACTTCTATTTTACAAGCCCTCATCTTTAATCTCACTTCAAAGAGTCCCAGAAGCCCTGTCACACTGTCTGACCTATTATGTTTCCTTGAATGTGACTTTTTATGGTTTGCATTATTGGAGTGACTCAAGCCGCTTAGAGCCCCTTTATTCCAGAGTGTTTATCTACACGCATCTGTGTTTGCCTACTCCATTCTGAAGATCCCATCCACCACGAACCACATCAAAACCCTTCCGCTCGGCTCTACCTATACTCCATACACGACAGAAGAATGCTAATGAAACCGTAGATCCTAGCGTTTCGGTGCTATTAGAGGAAAACTGCTTTGGGAAGCTCGACTAAACAGTTTCCTCTCTGTTTCAGGATTACTGCGCTAGCAAGTTCGGTGCCATCGGCTTCCACGAGTCCCTGAGCCACGAAATCAAGGCTTCGGAGAAGGACGGTATCAAGATGACGCTGGTGTGTCCTTACCTGGTGGACACGGGCATGTTCAGAGGATGCAGAATAAGGTAAAAAAAAGGAGCTGTCCAAATGTCACGATTAGGTTTCAGATGGCCACTAAAAGAGCGAACAACACAATGCGTATCTAGTTCGAGTAGACATTGCTTAACAACAGTCAGGGTAGCTTTGCTTGTGGCCTCTCATGTCACTGTCAGCTTAGGTTTTCATGCGCACAATAGGGGCTTCCACTTGAATAGATGGTGCATGCTGGATCTGTTTCCACTCAATAATGACTTGCTCTGACTGGTGAAGCACTTTGGGCTGACTTTATTAAACAAAGACGACTCTTAATCATCATGTTTTCTCCTTCTCTCCCTTCCTGGGTGGGGCAGGAAAGAGATCGAGCCATTTCTCCCTCCATTGAGACCAGAGTTCTGTGTGAAACAGTCCATGAGGGCCATCCTGACAGACCAGCCCATGATCTGCACGCCTCGCATTGTATACATGGTCAACTTTATGAAAAGGTGAGTTTGAGTTGTCCTAAAACTCGAATGCCAGACTGTTGTGTTGGAGCAATCAGAAGTAACGCTCTCCTGTTTGTTTTGGATTTTACAGCATTTTGCCCTTCGAAGCAATCGTGTGCATGTACCGGTTCCTGGGTGCGGATAAGTGTATGTACCCCTTCCTGGCTCAAAGGAAAGAGGCGATGAACAACAACGAGGCCAAGAACGGGATCTAGAGGGCGCCGTTTCTAACCCACAAGGGTACATTTTTAACCCGCATGAGGAGAAGACCACTGAGAGGGCAGAAGGAAGTGAAAAGACTGCGTTTAGACTGGTGCACTTGCATTTGGCAGATGCAAAGGTTTACCATATTGTTCCTCTGGAACAAAGAAAGCTGTGTACTACACTAAGGATTTATTTGTTGATTTATGTTTTGTCTTTTTTAAGGTTTGTTTAATGAAACCATCCATCTATATACTGTGTCAATAGTTTTGAAATCATACACGAGCTATTCAGTAATTAACTATTTACGTAATGTAGGCACCAGCATTATCTAGCGTCTTTGTGAAACTATACAGTATGTTACTGTATGAACAGTAAATTCGTCACTTTTTTTTGTTTGTGTGTAGACATGCACTGTATTTACTTTCCTCTACACTGCCAACATTATCTACACAGTTCAGAGTGGCACCACGCCACTCCGTTCCCCAATCCGATCCATTTAAAGGCAGCGGCAGGAGATCATGTGTCCGGTTATGAACCATGTGATGTTTTATAAGAAATATTTTGCATTGTTTCCCCCCACATTTCTCTTTGTTGACGTCATGAGAAGTACAAGCGGGTAAAACGCTGGTCTGTTTCCAGCTGCTGGTGGGAAAGGAGTGTGTTTTTACTCTATATTCTACAGACTTATGGTATTTTGTATATGGAAATGTATGAGAGTTGGTCAGTTGGAAGGGATGGCCTGGTTTTCCTGTCACTGAACATTATATTTAGTTTAACTTGGCCCATTTTGAACTTATGAATTAACTGAAAAATAATAGTTTTTTGGTTACAGACCTTTTTTTTTTTTTCTTTTTATAATGGATTCATCATGAATTTTTTCAAATGTCATTCACATTTCAAATTCATGTCATTTACCAGTTTTGTTCAATAACGTTGTCGTCATAATCTGAATATGATGCATTTTTGTTGTACACACATTCATTTAATGTTTTTCCTTTTTGTGTATTCAAACCTGGACCATTGAAATGTTTTCACAGATGTATGTTTAGGCAAAAAAGGACAGAACACATGAGTTGAAACTACATTCCAATAGGCGTCCTTCACCGACTGTGATGAGCCTAAAATCTCTACCTCTTCATTTTTGCCATTTGTTAACAGTATGACATAAATACTCTTTTTGTAACTTTCTTAAAGAGTGCTCTATAGAAGAGCACACAACATGGTTCCAATGTTTAGTGTCTCTACCTAACTTAAATTAATAAAATGATTTAGATTATTTGTTGGTTTTTGTGTATTAGTCATAACCTCAACATCTTTTCATAAGTGTGACTCTCAGCAACAGCAAAATTCCAGAAATTCCTGAGCACAGAACTTGGCACAGTAAGCTTAGGTTTTAGTATTTGCCAGCTTTTCTAGTAAAAAAATTCTTGAGTGCATATATATATATATATATATATATAAACTTCCACAGGAGAGAGTGACGACATACTGGAAGTGAAAGCTCACAGAGGGGAACTACACCTACTGTACTCAGACAGAAGCGTTATTGTCCATTACACAGCATATGGAAGGGATTCTGGGGGAGTGAGCACTAGATTTGTTTGACTCATGTTCCATGCAAGTCAAAAAAACTTATCTTTAGTTGTGATTATGAAGTGAGTTTACTTAAAGGGGAAATGCATCACAGGAATTGCTAAGCTTGTGAATGTCAATGCCTCATCATACTTACAGTTCAACAACAGCTTGAGAGCGTTTCATAAGAGATTAAACTGCTCATAGTGATACACTGAACCTAATTGCAATGTCACAAAACTGAATTGCATGAGTCATTTTCCAAATATGACAAGACCTATTACATGTTGAGTGGGTGTAGGCTAGTATGTTTTCAGAAAACCCAGGTCAGTAAATGTTGAGTGAATAAGAGGCCGTGCCATTCTGAACACCTTGGGGCCTCATTTCTGAAATGTTACGTAGAAACTACTACATTTGATCTCACGATTATTTCACAATGGGAACGTGTGATTCAGAGAACGAATGCACACACAAAAACTTTGTGTGTACGCCACTTTCAGATGTAAAATGTATAAATCACTCACAAATGATCTTGAAATCTTTGTTTTATAACTGCCACCTAATTAATGCCATTAACATAATAGAGCACCAGTTAACATCTAAATACTTCACTTGAGAATGGCGAGCCGCAAGAATTTAATGTTTGCATGGATTTCAGTGTACGCATAGGCCTACTCTTTACATATTGAATATGAAATTTTTGTCTGAAAGTTTCGCATGTTAAAAAAAAAATATGACCACAAGTTGTCAATCACGTTTACACATTGCCTCCGAAACTTTAGTCTGTCATAAAAAAATTCGGATCGGGTTCAGTTTTCTGTGTTTTTAGCATCCGTAGCAAGCATTTTGACTCGGTGTGCAAGGCCTCTGTGCGTGACGATGAATACGAAAAAATGCATACAAAAATTTTTGACTCTGTGTGCAAAGACCTTAAGATTAAATCAGTGCATGCAGGTTTTATAAATGAGATCACGTGTCTACAAATTTTTTGGTATTTTTCATAGGGTCCATTTAAACAGAATGTGTTTTGCATTTAACTGCGCTGTTTATTTTTATTTTATTTATTTTTATCTTATTGACCCCAAATTTTAAAGCCAAATCAGAATATTAGAGTGATTTCTGAAGGATCATGTGACACTGAAGACTACAGTTATTGGCAGCTGAAAATTCAGCTTCGCCATCATAAAATATATTGAAATACAAAACGGTTATTTCAAACTGTAATAGCTAATATTTCACAATATTATTGTATTTTTGATCAAACCATGCAGCCTTGGTGAGCAGAAGAGGTTTTGTGAAGTTTTGATGTACTATTATTTTGATGAATTGTATTAAAACCAGTTCAGGTCATGTTGGCCTGCAAACATAATTATTATTATATTATCATTACAGTATATTATAGTATAAAAACGGTCTTGTCCCCATTTTGTAATTGATAGATAACACAACTGAGATTTCAATTACATCTAGACCACTGAAATAGGATATACTACTTTCATTCAGAAATCTTGTCGCCTTATCATAGGTCAGTCATTCACAAACCTATAGCAACAGGCAGCTCTTTGGGCAGCCAATGGTTTTCAAGTGTTGAAAAGCACTGATCTCAAAGCAACTGACGTCAGTAGCCAGCAGTGGAGATGTTTGAGTCTGGCTAATTGGCCTGACTGATGGTCTGTACTAAGAGATTAGTGTAATACAGAGACAGAGAAATATTGACACATCAAAACTCCCGCAGCTATGGTAATTGTAAAGATAGGATCAGTCAACTGAAGCAACTCCCCACTAAGAAAATAATTAAGCTTCGCAGTGCCAAAATTTCACAGCTTTGAAAACACAAGATGAAATGCTTCCCTTGCACAGATGGATTTCCTTTCCCTTTCACTCAGCAGAGTAACATAAGCACTAATTTAGCTTTAAAAGGTCGATAACACTTAATTCTGGTGGAAAAATCAATGAACTTTGTTGCCCTATAGCAAAAAAAGCCACAGTTAACAGCATTATACGAGTCAAACGGGACAGAGCAATTGTCATTGGCAATGATTTTTGTAGCTTTCCTCATTTGAAGGATGACATTTAATCTCATCCAGTTATTCATTTAAGGTAAAATATTATCTTGAGGCATATCAGGGATATTGGCACATAGTAATGCGCTAATTTAGCTTTAAATTAGCGCATTACTCTAATTTATAAGTCGTGGGGGAAGTCGTGGCCTAATGGTTAGAGCTTGTAACCTGAAGGTTGCCGGTTCGATTCTCACACCGGCAGGAATTGAAGGTGGGGATTGTGAATGAACAGCACTCTCTCTGCCTTCGATACCATGACTGAGGTGCCCTTGAGCAAGGCACTGAACCCCCAATTGCTCCCCGGGCGCTGGAGCAATGGCTGCCCACTGCTCCGGGTGTGTGTTCACGGTGTGTGTGTGCGCGTTTGTTCACTATTCACTGCTGTGTGTGTGCACTTGGATGAGTTAAATGCAGAGCACCAATTTCGAGTATGAGTCACCGTACTTGACAATACGTCACGACTTTTCTTTCTAAATGCTTATCGGTATGTGAATATATTTACCAAAAGGGAGAAAGAGGTCATTTACAAGGACAGGCAACAGCAGTCGATCCATCAGCCTTCACAATGAGTTCCTTCTCCTTTAATCTGAATGTGGTTTTTAAAGATTCACTTCCACACTAATGGTGCTACCTGTAATTGATAGTAAACGGGCCCTTCATTGATGTATGAGACAGTGAGACTGATCGTTTTCTTCATTACCCACAGGACACTCATTCAGACAATCCAGCATAGGAGCCAGGAATCAAAAAGAAACTAGAATTTTTTATTTTCTTAAGAAATTGCAGCTTGCTTGTGCAAAACTCATTACTACAATGCTAGGGTGTGGTTACCAAAGTATTGTTACACATTTGTTGTGGTGTTCTGACATTTGTTGTTATTTTGCTAAGGTTTGAGTGATTTAGCACCTTTACTATAAATGTAATGAAAATGGTTTTACTACAAATAAAACCAAAAACCATGGTTACTATAGTTAAACCACAGATTAACCATGGTTTTGCTACACTAACCATAGTTTAACCATGGTATTTGTAGTAAAACTCTGGTCATACAAATGGTAGTCAATACATTAAAAAAAAACAAAAAAACAAAAATATTAAGGGTTACCACTTTATCAATAGTAGTGTAAGGGTTTTTAGCACACTACTATTGATAAAGTGGTCTGAGTCATTTTAACACATTGCTATTTGTTTTTAGCACATTGCTATTGTTTTGCTAAGATCTACTGTTGTACTAAGATGTTCCACACTCTGCTTGCCTCTTTTGATCTCAAGAGAGTGTTAACTACGGGCTACTCACAAAACAGGCAACCTACTGGACCTTATTTACACACGACACTGCTCCACTGGTCATGTGCTGGTTACTCCACTGCACACCTCGGATCACTTTCTACTCACTCTTAACCTCAACATGATTCCTGACACAACACATACCCTTCCACATGTCACTTTTCGACGTAACTTATGCTCACTCTCACCCTCCTGGCTATCTGCTATGGTTTTATCTTCACTTCCTTCCCCTAAACAGTTATCATCTCTTGATGGTAACAGTGCTTCTGATACTTTCTGTTCCACTCTGACATCTTGTTTAGACACTTTCTGCCCCCTACCTTCCAGGCCAGCCTGTACCACCCCTTCTGCCCCTTGGCTATCTGATGTTCTCCGAGAACATCGTTCTAAGCTCAGGGCTGCAGAGAGGGTATGGCGCAAATCACAAAATCCTACTGACCTTAATTTATATCGATCACTCCTCTCTGACTTCTCTGCTAATGTCTCCACTGCTAAAAGGACACACTATCACGACAAAATTAACAATTCGCCTAACTCATCCTACTACTTGTCCACTTGATCCTATTCCATCTCATCTCCTTCAAGCCGTTTCTCCTGCAGTTGTACCTGCACTCACTCACATCGTTAACACATCCCTTCACACTGGAGTTTTTCCCTCAGCTTTTAAAAAGGCTCGTATAACCCCACTTCTTAAGAAACCTACTCTTAACTCAACTCTTTTAGGGAACTATAGACCGGTTTCGCTTCTACCTTTCAAAACACTTGAACGAGTTGTGTTCAACCAAGTCTCTGCCTTTCACACACAGAACAACCTCCTGGACAGCAACCAATCTGGCTTCAGAAGTGGACATCCGACCGAAACTGCCTTGCTCTCAGTTGTTGAAGCCCTAAGACTTGCCAGAGCAGGTTCCAAGTCTTCATTACTTATCTTGCTGGATCTGTCCGCTGCTTTTGATATGGTCAACCACCAGATCCTCCTGTCAACCCTATTGAGAAAGGGCCTCTCAGGAACCGCACTCCAGTGGTTTGAGTCTTACCTCTCAGATAAGCTCTTCAAGGTATCTTGGAGATGTCAGGTATCCAAGTCGCAACATCTAGCTACTGGGGTGCCTCAGGGTTCAGAGTTTGGACCACTTCTCTTCTCTGTCTACATGGCATCACTAGGTTCTGTCATTCAGAAACATGGCTTTTCATATCACTGCTATGCTGATGACACTCAACTCTACCTCTCATTCCATCCTGATGATCCGATGATAGCTGCTCGCATCTCAGCATGTCTAACAGACATTTCTTGCTGGATGAAGGACCGTCACCTTCAACTCAACCTAGCTAAGACAGAACTGCTTGTAGTTTCAGCAAACCCATCACTTCATCACAATTTCACCTTCCATTTAGACTCATCAACCATAATTCCTTCAAAAACCGCCAGAAACCTTGGAGTTGTGATTGATGATAAGCTGAATTTCTCAGACCACACTGCTAAAACTGCCCGGTCCAGCAGATTTGCTTTATAAAATATTAGGAAGATCAGGCCCTTTCTTTCAGAACATACAAAACAACTCCTTGTTCAAGCTCTTGTTCTGTCCAGACTTGACTATTGCAATGCTCTCTTGGCAGGTCTTCCAGCCAATTCCACCAAACCTCTACAATTGATCCAAGATGCCGCTGCAAGATTAATCTTTAATGAACCGAAAAGAACACACGTCACACCTCTGTTCAGCAATTTGCACTGGCTACCAATAACTGCTCGCATAAAATTCAAGGCATTAATGTTTGCCTACAAAACCACCTCTGGCTTTGCACCCCTTTACCTAAATTCAGTTCTTCAGACCTATGTGCCCTCTAGAAGCTTGCGTTCTGCAAGTGAACGATGCATTATTGTGCCATCCCAAAAAGGCACAAAATCACTTTCACAGACTTTTTCATTCCCTGTTCCCACCTGGTGGAATGACCTGCCCAACATCCGAGCAGCTGAATCCTTAGCCATATTCAAGAAATGGCTAAAAACACAACTCTTCCATCTTTATTTGACCCTCTAACTCTATCACTCTCTATTCAAATTCTATTTTATCTATCTGTCTTCTTTTAATTAAAAAAAAAAAAAACACTCACCCTTGACCCTCTATCAATTGCATATTTATTCTCTAACTGCTACTTTTTCTTTAAAAACTAACACTAGCTTTCTTTTTTCTATATTCTATCTACTTGTTTTCTGTATAAAACAAACAAACAAACAAACAAAAACCTTGCTATGTGTACTGTGTTAGGCTAACCGAGACTTGTCATATCGCTTTCATGTTGTTGCTCTTTTGTTGGTTTTGATTGCTTCTATTGTCCTCTTTTGTAAGTCGTTTTGGATAAAAGCGTCTGCTAAATAACTGAATGTAAATGTAAATGTACTGAGTGTTTTTAATGGACTACTGTTGTTATAGTGTTTTTTAGCATGTTTCTGTTCTTTTGCTGAGGTGTTCTGAGTGTTTTTAGGGCATTGGAAAATACATTTGCTAAGGTTGTGAGTGGCAGTGCTCTACATTTTCTAAATTACGTGGGCGAAAGATTTATCCTTACAGATTTCAGTGAAATTTTGCTTAATGTGAACATACGTTTAGTAACAGACTTGTTTTTCCAATTGGTGAGCTTGGTCTTGTATGGCAGTGATCATTAATTTCTCTAACTATGAATGAATGACTGTTTCCTTGGTGATACTGAATGGACTCTATAGAGCTATTTTTAGACCGATGTGTGGCAATGGCTGAAAGACTCATGGATGATCGTTCCTGTGTTACTGAGCCTTAAAGTCCCCTTAGGTATGACACAGCACTACGCCATATGCTTGAGCAAATCGCCTGTGGTTTTTAATTCAGACCCATGTGTTGGCAAGAAAATATGAAAACATGGTTGTGTAGCTACAAAGAATGTGAACCTAAAGGGATAGTTCACTCAAAAATGACAATTCTGTCATTTACTGTACAAGAGATATTTGAATAATGCTGGTAACTAAATAGTTGGTGGTAGCTATAGATTTCCAGAGTATGGAAAAAAAAAAAATATATATATTATGGAAGTCAATGGCTACCGTCAACTGTTCGGTTCCCAACAATCTTCAAAATAATTTAATAAAATAAAATAACACAAGGAACAAACTCAAACATGTTCAGAACAAGTGGAAGGAGAGTAAATGATGACATTTTCAATTCTGGGTGAACTATTCCTTTAAGAAAATGTGTTCAATACCACGGATGCACATTACGCATTTAATCCAATTGAAAATCTAAGATTTAAACCTGAAAATATTTCGGAAATTTTGCAAAATCTGTAACATTGATAAACAAACGGGAAAGACGACAACAGACACCAATAGTTTCAACATGAACTGATGTGATTTTACTGCATTTTAAGTAACTGACATGTCTGTTATTACACTGTAAATCTTCAGGGAGAGAAAAACGCTCTTCCAGCGAGTTCAGATAATTGTTCTATGACTCGATCTTTTCGAAAAGACAGCCTGTCTCTTGATCACAGCCTCTCTTTTCTCCAGAATGCAGTCCTTAAAAGCACTCAGTTGATGTATCGAGTCAATTCAACACACAACATAGGTGTAGATGTGCTGGACAAAACTGAAGGGAGAAGAAAACAATCATCAAACAGGACTAAAGAGGCATACCTGTAGATCGCTATTCAGGGCCTCTTGTGTTTCTTTCAAGAATAAATTCAAATTTCATGGAACGTTATAGAAGGCAAGAGGGTTGTTTGTTTAACCGGATACTATGGATCAGCTGTATCGCAGGTGATCCTGTGCTGTTGACCTCTAGCATCAGTTTTATCCATTGGTTTACACTCGTAGTATATGTTTTTCTTTTCCTCTGCGTATGATATTCTACAAGTCATATACATCCATATAGATAGATGAATGCTTTATGTCAGCATACACGGTAAGCTGGGTGACTATATATGAAGACAACAACTACGACTTCACAGCACTGGCATTGGTTAATCTTTAAATACTCAAGCATTATTATTCATAGATTAAAGAGAAAAGGAAAATAATAATAACCCCCCAAATAAGATACACAACTTTGTTTTCCCCAATAATGTTTTTTTTTTTCCTGTATACTAATGGCATGACATAAGCCTGTTTAAATCCATATCACTTGGAGGCTAGGTGAAAATAATATTCAAACATCTATCAAATGGGGAAATTTCCCTTAATTTTCAAACATTACCATGCATTATATTTTTATCTTTTTTTTTTTTTTTTTAAGTTCACTTGCTTGCTCTTTTTAGTTAACTCTAGAGTAAATAAATGTTGTGTTAAGATAGTGTTGTCTTCACATAGACTCAAAGAATGCTTTTTTTTTTTTGTCATTTCTTATCATGGGACACATCCACCATATTGCATGTTGACACATGTAGAAGGATGCAGCGGCGGTCGTGGGGGCTTTCAGGGGGACGGGGCTTAAGGGTGGGTTCAGCTCCTAGACGACGGCCTTTGAATCCTTGCAGTCCTGAGCAGTGGTGCCTGAGTTAGTCGGTTTGCTGTCTGTCCGCTCGGCCAGACGTTTCGCTTGTCTGCAAGACAAACAGGTACAAATGAAGATTAATTATGATCCATCACTGCATTAAAAAAGAATAATAAAGTATAAAATTAATAATAAAATTATTAATAGTGTGTGTGTGTGTATATATATATATATATATATATATATATATATATATATATATATATATATATACACACACACACAGCTACATCTCAAAAAAATTGAATATCATGAAAAAGGTCAATATTTTTTGTCACTCATTTCAGAAAGTGAAATCCATATATTATATAGATTCATTACACATAGAGTGAAATATTTCAAGCCTTTATTTCTTGAAATTTTGATGATTATGGCTTACAGATAATGAAAACCCAAAATTCAGTGTCTCAGAAAATTAGAATATTGCAAGATCAATAAAAAAATGATATTTTAAACAGAAATGTCAGACTTCTGAAAAGAATGTTCATTTCTATGTACTCAATACTTGGTTGGGCCTCCTTTTGCATGAATTACTGCATCAGTGCGGCATGGCATGGAGGAAATCAGCCTGTGGCACTGCTCAGGTGTAATGGAAGCCCAGGTTGCTTTGATAGTGGTCTTCAGGTCATCTGCATTGTTGGGTCTGGTGTCTCTCATCTTCCTCTTGACAATACCCCATAAATTCTCTATGGGGTTCAGGTCAGGCGAGTTTGCTGGCCAATCAAGCACAGTAACACCATGGTCATTGAACAAGCTTTTGGTACCTTTGGCAGTGTGGGCAGGTGCCAAGTCCTGCTGGAAAATGAAATCAGCATCTCCAGCTTGTCAGCAGAAAGAAGCATGAAGTGCTCTAAAATTTCCTGGTAGATGGCTGCGTTGACTGTGGACTTCAGAAAACACAGTGGACCAACACCACCAGATGACATGGCAGCCCAAATCATCACTGACTGTGGAAACTTCACACTGGACTTCAAGCAACATGGATTCTGTGCCTCTCCACTCTTCTTCCAGACTCTGGGACCTTGATTTCCAAATGAAATGCAAAATTTACTTTCATCTGAAAAGAGGACTTTGGACCACTGAGCAACAGTCCACTTGTTTTTCTCCACAGCCCAGGTAAGTCGCTTCTGACGTTGTCTCTGGGTCAGAAGACGTTTTCCTGGTTTTCCTGAAGACGTCTGAGCGTGGTGACTCTTGATGCACTGACACCAGCTTCAGTCCACTCCTTGTGAAGTGTTTGAATCAGCTTTGCCTGACAGTATTCTCAAGCTTGCGGTCATCCCTGTTGCTTGTACACCTTTTCCTACCCAAATTCTTCCTTTCAGTCAACTTTGCATTTAATATGCTTCGATACAGCACTCTGTAAACAGCCACACCGTTCAGTAATGACCCTCTGTGACTTACCCTCTTTGTGGAGGGCGTCAATGTTCATCTTCTGGATCATTGCCAAGACAGCAGTCTTACCCATTATTGTGGTTTCAAAAAACAAGAGATACCCGGAATTTATACTGTAGGGATGGTCATTAATTGAAACTCAAATGTAAATATTATAATATTTTGAGATACTGATTTTTGACTTTCATGAGCTGTGAGCTCTAATCATCAAAATTAAAACAAAACAACTTTTGAAATGTTTTACTTTACATGTAATGAATCTAAAATATATGAAAGTTTCACTTTTTGAAATAAGTTACAAGGAAAAATAAACGTTTTCAAGATATTCTAATTTTTTGAGATGTACCTGTGTGTGTGTGTATATATATATATATATATATATATATATATACACACACACACAATTATATATTAATAATATAATTATATACACTACCAGCCAAAAGTTTTTGAACAGTAAAATTTTTAATGTTTTTTAAAGAAATCTCTTTTGCTCACCAAGCCTGCATTTATTTTATACAAAGTACAGCAAAAACTGTAAAATTTTGAAATATTTTTACTATTTAAAATAACTGTATAGAAATTAATACTTTTATTTAGCAAGGATGCTATAAATTGATCGAAAGTGATGATAAAGACATTTATAATGTTACAAAAGATTTCTATTTCAGATAAATGCTGTTCTTCTGAACTTTCTGTTCATCAAAGAAACCTGAAAAAAAATTATATTCAGCTGTTTTCAACATAATAATAATAATAGATGTTTTTTGAGCAGCAAATCAGAATTTTAGAATGATTTCTGAAGGATCATGTGACTGGAGTAATGATGCAAAAAATTCATCTTTGAAATCACAGGAATAAATTACATTTTAAAATGGAGTCAAATAGAAAACAGTTGTTTTAAAAAGTAAAAATATTTCCAAACTTTACTGTTTTTGCTGTACTTTGGATCAAATAAATGTAGGCTTGGTGAGCAGAAGAGACTTCTTTAAAAAACATAAAAAAAATCTTACTGTTCAAAAGCTTTTGACTTGTAATACAAACATAAAATAGTAAATAATACAAAATAATATAAATAAAAAATACAGAATTACACATAAATCTACAATAAATGATAAAATTACATACATTAAAATTATTTATTAAGAAATAAGTTTTGTGGTTCTATCAGTACCTGTAAAATTGTTATAAATTAATATTTAATAATGCACTGTACTGTTTAAAACTGTTTAAAAGTTAGGGGTCAGTTTTTTTTTTAAGAAATTTTCTTTCAGCAAGCATGCATTAAATTGATCAAAAGTGATAGTAAAGAACTCTCTATTAATCAAAGAATCTTGAAATTAAATGCATCACAGTTTTCACAAAAATATCAGTACAACTGTTTTCAACATTGCTGCTTATAATAAAAATAAATGGTTTTTGAGCACCAAATCAGCATATTCGAATGATTTCTGAAAAATCATGTGATTCAATGAAGGCTGGAGTAATGATGCTGAAAATTCAGCTTTGCATCACAGAAAAAATAAAATTTTAAAATATATTAAAATAGAAATTAGATATTATAAACTTTTAAACAGTGATTTATATATAAATTCTATGAATTAATGGAGTGATGTACACATAAATGGATCTTAATGACTTTTACTGAAGTATTTGCTTCCCATCAGCCCTTGTCATTGTGACATATATGGGCTGTTGAACAGTGTAGTTTCTCCTCTTTGTTCTGTTCTAGCTCATGACTGCACTGAGAAGCTGAAGCCACTGTAAATAAACATTTCTTTAACCTTTTCCTACGACACACCTACTATGAAAATATTCTTGAACGGGTTGGTGAGATTTCCGTTCTGGTGTGTCTATCATTTCCATTCTCATATTTCATTCTCCAGCGCTCTGTTCATCACGGATATGACAGAGATTCATTTTTCCCACAGCAACCCCTCTGATTACAGGAGGATAAAGATCATGCAAAGACACGGAGTGGAGTGGCGTGAGGGTTTCCACTGCAGGAAAATCCATATTGTGTGCGTGTGTTTCTGTGAAAGTGATAAGCTCAGCCAGTGTGTGTGTGTGTGTGTGTGTGTGTGTGTGTGTGTGTGTGTGTGTGTGTAATCCTTTCAGCCATTAAGTGGAGTGAGCTGACAGGTTGCAGACATTGACATTTAAAGGACAAATCTTGTCTGTCTCTGCAGCTCAAAATCAGAAAGGAGCTCCACCTGCCACTGATATTTACTATACTCTGTGTGTGTGTGTGTGTGTGTGTGAGTGAGCAGTGTGTACTACCTAAAGGCCACATATAATGGCTTGATGATTAGATTTATTCATTTAGCAGATGTTTTTATTCAAAAATGAACATAAGTGATTCACCTTGAGGAGGCAATAACACAAGTAGTACTAGCAATACAAAGTAGTGAAAGCATAGAATGAGTAATTATTTTTCTGATAAGTAGTTCTCTTTTCTGTGTTGACATGATTTCAACTGAAACGGGAAGTTAGGAGACATCTTAAATGGCTCATACCTTCCAACAGGCTGTAGTTAACTATGACTTCCTACTTTTTTTGATAATCAGATTAGGCGGAGGAACATTTTCGTTCTAGAGAGCATATGATTGGCCAAAAATATGGACACACCCAGGGTCTAAAAAATAACATTTTGCCACACCTAGCTTTAGAAAATTTTGCCATAAAATTTCTTACTGGCCATGGAACTCTATGTGAATTATTTCAATAAAAAACAGGCAGAACAAATTGACAAAACGTGTCATTTTAATTATTATTATTATTATTATTATTTATTATTATTATTAAATCAAATTATAAAAAATAAATCAAAGAAATATTGGTAACAGTTACACAGGGACCAATTCTCACTCTTAACTAGTTGCTTATTAGCATGCCTATTATAAACATATTGGCTATTTATTAGACTTATAAAGCATGTATTCTGCATATTCTACATCCCTAATCCTACCCAATACCTAAACGCAACAACTACCTTACTAACTATTAATAAGCAGCAAATTAGGAGTTTATTGAGGCAAAAATCATAGTTAATGGTTTGTTAATAGCGAGAATTGGACCTTAAAATAAAGTGTGACCAAAATATCACTTTAATACTACTGAACTAAAGTATTTCATAATATTTTAACTTTATTATTATTACTTAAAAACAGTACAATTACAATAATACTATTTATGGTTGTTCTTTTCTTTGCTTTCAAACAAAAAAAAAACAACCATAAATCTTTCTTTGCTTTGAAACGTTAAGCTTTTATTTTTGTGGAAAAGTGCAGGGAAACTTCTCTTTTGAAATGCTTGGCTTTTATTGACAACAGATTTATAAAGCATTCTCAAAGCATTTACAAACTCTGGAAGATGTTTGGCGTGCATTGCAGTTTCAAACGCATGTTAGAAGTGACTCAAACTTGCACAGCTTGCAGTTCGTTATCATGAGCAGATCACGTGAAAAGATCACAACACTGCATCAGATTACATATTTATATAATTTACAACGAGTATTTGTGATTTGTTAATTGCGCTAAACCATATTGTCTTATCAGGCATTGTTATAATTTAAAAAAAAAGTTACTGGCCAGCTGGTGAGTAACACTGTTTCATATATACGGTTTCATTCACTAATGCTGATTTTTTTTTGGTCTGTTCACCTGGGACTAAAATACTATAAAATACTCACCCAAAAAGGAAAATTCTGTCATTAATTACTCACCCTCATGTTGTTCCAAAACCGTAAGACCTTCATACATCTTCGGAACACAAATTAAGATATTTTTGATGAAATCCGAGAGCTTTCTGACCCTGCATAGACAGCAATGCAACTGACACGTTCAAGACCCAGAAAGGCAGTAAGGACATCGTTAAAATAGTTCATGTGACAACAGTGGTTCAACCATAATTTTACGAAGCTACGAGAATACTTTTTGTGCATTGTGGTACTCTCGATAATGGCGGAAGATGGTAACTCAGGGAGAAGAATTGTTGAATAAAGTCGTTATGTTTGTTTTCTTTGCACACAAAACGTATTCTCGTAGCTTCGTAAAATTACGGCTGACCCACTGATGTTTAACAATGTTTTTACTACATTTAAAGTCTGAGAACATTTCAGTTGCATTGCTGTCTGTGGAGGGTCAGAAAGCTCTCGGATTTCATCAAAAATATCTTAATTTGTGTTCCGAAGATGAACGAAGGTCTTACGGGTTTGGAACAACATGAAGGTGAGTAATTAATGACAGAATTTTAATTTTTGTGTGAACTATCCCTTTAAATGCTTTTATTATTTTGCATATTCAGATAAAAAGCAACCATCATAAGTGTCTTTATAAGTTCACCTCCACTTTTTAAGAGTTTTGTTTGGCTGCAGTGCAGAGAAAAAACACTCTAGCCGGTTACATAAAATGATAGCTTCGAAACTGGTAATAAACAGACGCATAAGTCTTCCCTTATGCAAATCAGTTATGACTGTCAAATCGCAAAATGAATATTCATGAGCAAAGCTGATACATTTAATTTTGTGTTCCCCTCCCAATTACATAACTTGTAACAATGATCTCAATCAATCAATCATTAAACCAACGCTGTATACTCACACTGTGGCAGTTGTTTTTAAATAAACTCTTATTTACTTATGTAATGAACTGATATTACATCATAAATTTTCAAAACATTGAATTAATTCTGGTTTATGCGAGAATCGAGCCAATATATTGGCTTAAATTAAGCTAACTCTGCTTGGAACAACACATGGGAAGCATTTCAAGGCCGCTAACATGATGATCTGTAAATATTTAAATGGAAAAAAAGTATAAATCATGTCCATTTCGTTAAATCATCTTGAGAATCTCCTAACAGTTTATATAAAAGCCAATGGCTACCCAGATTGCCTCTGAGTGCTTTTGTCATTTATATATAACGTCATCGAAACATAACGGATTTCTTCTGGTCGGGAATCATTTATATATGTGATCTTTTCTAAAATGGAGGTGTTGTGGCATACTTACGGCTCCGTTTGTACATGCATGTCACATGATCCATTTTCTACCTTGATTGGTCCATCCACCGGGTCCAGTCCTTGTTCTGACAGCTGTTTCAAGGCACTAAGAGCAGCCTGTGTGAGGTAAGGAAACAGATGGCTTTGAGTGAGACAACATAACCCACATCAGCTGCTTTTTAAATAACACTTACTATCAGAAACCCGAGACGCTTTCTGCTCCCTCTGTTTTGTTTGGCTCCTTCCAGCTCTGTGTTTATCTAATGTTTATCTAATGTTATTAGGTCAACGTTTTCAGGCTTGCATTTCCTCCAGCCAATGAGTGGGTTTACGCTGCCAATCGGCCACGTTATGGGCCGATTTGCAAAAAATTAGCAATAAATCAAGTGTGGACACAATGTGCTGAAATAATAATGTCTGATAACTCAGGTGTAACTGATATCCTGTTTTGCTCTGAAAAGTCATCGAGTCCACAGGCAGAACCGCCAAGGAGAGACTTCGACTAAATCACAAAGTTTACAAAGTCGTAAACTAACATCAAAGGAACTGCAATTCAAATTTGAACTTAAGGGAAGTATAATAATAACTAAAATGTCATTGTTATTAGTTTCATTTTTAATAATACATTTCATTTTTCATAGAAATGGTCCTTAAGTATCATCACTTTTTAAATGCCACTTATAGGCATTTGTATTATATACAGGTGCATCTCAATGAATTAGAATGTCGTGGAAAACTTCATTTATTTCAGTAATTCAACTCAAATTGTGAAACTCGTGTATTAAATAAATTCAATGCACACGGACTGAAGTAGTTTAAGTCTTTGGTTTTTTTAATTGTGATGATTTTGGCTCACATTTAACAAAAACCTACCAATCTCAACAAATTAGAATATGGTGACATGCCAATCAGCTAATCAACTCAAAACACCTGCAAAGGTTTCCTGAGCCTTCAAAATGGTCTCTCAGTTTGGTTCACTAGGCTACACAATCATGGGGAAGACTGCTGATCTGACAGTTGTCCAGAAGACAATCATTGACACCCTTCACAAGGAGGGTAAGCCACAAACATTCATTGCCAAAGAAGCTGGCTGTTCACAGAGTGCTGTATCCAAGCATGTTAACAGAAAGTTGAGTGGAAGGAAAAAGTGTGGAAGAAAAAGATGCACAACTAACTGAGAGAACCGCAGCCTTATTGTCAAGCAAAATCAATTAAAGAATTTGGGTGAACTTCACAAGGAATGGACTGAAGCTGGGGTCAAGGCATCAAGAGCCACCACACACAGACGTGTCAAGGAATTTGGCTACAGTTGTCGTATTCCTCGTTAAGCCACTCCTGAACCACAGACAACGTCAGAGGCGTCTTACCTGGGCTAAAGAGAAGAAGAACTGGACTGTTGCCCAGTGGTCCAAAGTCCTCTTTTCAGATGAGAGCAAATTTTGTATTTTATTTGGAAACCAAGGTCCTAGAGTCTGGAGGAAGGGTGGAGAAGCTCATAGCCCAAGTTGCTTGAAGTCCAGTGTTAAGTTTCCACAATCTGTGATGATTTGGGGTGCAATGTCATCTGCTGGTGTTGGTCCATTGTGTTTTTTGAAAACCAAAGTCACTGCACCCGTTTACCAAGAAATTTTGGAGCACTTCATGCTTCCTTCTGCTGACCAGCTTTTTAAAGATGCTGATTTCATTTTCCAGCAGGATTTGGCACCTGCCCACACTGCCAAAAGCACCAAAAATTGGTTAAATGACCATGGTGTTGTTGTGCTTGACTAGCCAGCAAACTCACCAGATCTGAACCCCATAGAGAATCTATGGGGTATTGTCAAGATGAAAATGAGAAACAAGAGACCAAAAACTGCAGATGAGCTGAAGGCCACTGTCAAAGAAACCTGGGCTTCCATACCACCTCAGCAGTGCCACAAACTGATCACCTCCATGCCACGCCAAATTGAGGCAGTAATTAAAGCAAAAGGAGCCCAAGTATTGAGTACATATATCAAGTATTGAGTACATATACAGTAAATGAACATACTTTCCAGAAGGCCAACAATTCACTAAAAATATATATTTTTTATTGGTCTTATGAAGTATTCTAATTTGTTGAGATAGTGAATTGGTGGGTTTTTGTTAAATGTGAGCCAAAATCATCACAATTAAAAGAACCAAAGACTTAAACTACTTCAGTCTGTGTGCACTGAATTTAATACACGAGTTTCACAATTTGAGTTGAATTACTGAAATAAATGAACTTTTCCACGACATTCTAATTTATTGAGATGCACCTGTATATAATACAAATGCCTATAAATGCCATTTAAAAAGTGATGATACTTAAGGAAGAACATTAGAAGCACTCAATTCCCTAGAATATCATTATATGCTTAAACATTAAGATTTGTACTCATGGAAATTACTAAAGTAGTCAAACCTGATCATTAGAAGGGGGTGACCCAATACTTTTGGCAATATCGTGTATGTATGTATGTGTGTGTGTATATATATATATATATATATATATATATATATATATATATATATATATATATATATATGCATGTATATACTTTATGTATTTAATTTTATTGACCATGGTTGAGTAACTTTTAATTTCCCAGAACTCTATAATTTACAAAATATTTTATGATGTAATAAGACTAAAATCTGATGTCAATATTTATTTTTACAAAGTTATCCAAAAAAAAAAAAAAAAAAAAAAAAGAAAATCTGGGGAAACTGTGTGCTCCTATATGGCAAAATTCAAATCTTTCATTTTAATGTCTCTATTAATGGTTTTGACACAACTGAATTTGCCAAATTTATCTAAGAGAAGTGTCCAATATTACTTTAGTATGATTTATATACTATTTATATACTATTAGAGTATATATTATTTTTAATTAGTTTATATTTTTATTTTTCTGTTTTCATTTTAAGTTTTGAATTTTTAGTTAATTTTTAATTTTTTAGTTTTAATTTTGTAATTTTTTAATATTTCTATTTCTATTTTGTAATGTTTTAATATTTCTATTTTCTTATATTTATTTTAGTTTTAGTAATTTTAGTACTTCATCTTAAACTTATATTAGTTAGTTATCAAGGCAAGATTTCAATTTTTTTTTTTTTTTTATTATTCTTTTTTGGAATCTATTTTCCACTAGATTTTTTTTTTTCCATTTGTTAAAATGTATGTTATCTAATATTTATATTTTATTTTATTTCAGCTTCATTTCAATTGATGAAAATGACTTTGAGTTAGTAATAACACACTGGAAATGTCTAATAAGCTAAAAAAGTACAGTGAAAAGCACATCAGTGAATATATAATCAGTAATTACACAAACACACACACACTAAGTACTGATTTATATATTTACTGATGTGCTTTTCACTGTACTCTATAATATAAGTTTCAGATGAAGTACTAAAATTATTAAAACTAAAATAAGTAAAAACTAAATAGAAATATTAAAAAAAATACAAAAGCAATAAAAATTGCTAAAACTAAAAAATAAATTACAATGAAAACAGAAAAATAAAAATAATTATTTAATAATAATATGATGAGAGAGGCCTGTAATTTTCATCATAGGTATACCTCAACTATGAGAGACAAAATGAGAAAAAAAAAAAATCCAGAAAATAACATTGTAGGATTTTTAAAGAATTTATTGGTAAATTCCTCGGTAAAATAAGTATTTGGTCACCTACAAACAAGCAAGATTTCTGTCTCTCACAGACCTGTAACTTCTTCTTTAAGAGGCTCCTCTGTCCTCCACTCGTTACCTGTATTAATGGCATCTGTTTGAACTCTATATCAGTATAAAAGAAACCTGTCCACAACCTCAAACAGTCCAACTCCAAACTCCACCATGGCCAAGACCAAAGAGCTGTCAAAGGACACCAGAAACAAAATTGTAGACCTGCACCAGGCTGGGAAGACTGAATCTGCAATAGGTAAGCAGCTTGGTGTGAAGAAATCAACTGTTGGAGCAATTATTAGAAAATGGAAGACATACAAGACCACTGATAATCTCCCTCGATCTGGGGCTCCACACAAGATCTCACCCCGTGGGGTCAAAATGATCACAAGAACTGTGAGCAAAAATCCCAGAACCACACGGGGGGACCTAGTGAATGACCTGCAGAGAGCTGGGACCAAAGTAACAAAGGCTACCATCAGTAACATACTGCGCCGCCAGGGACTCAAATCCTGCAGTGCCAGACGTGTCCCCCTGCTTAAGCCAGTACATGTCCGGGCCCGACTGAAGTTTGCTAGAGAGCATTTGGATGATCCAGAAGAGGATTGGGAGAATGATGAAACCAAAATAGAACTTTTTGGTAAAAACTCAACTTGTCGTGTTTGGAGGAGAAAGAATGCTGAGTTGCATCCAAAGAACACCATACCTACTGTGAAGCATGCGGGTGGAAACATCATGCTTTGGGGCCGTTTTTCTGCAAAGGGACCAGGACGACTGATCCGTGTAAACGAAAGAATGAATGGGGCCATGTATCGTGAGATTTTGAGTGAAAACCTCCTTCCATCAGCAAGGACATTGAAGATGAAACGTGGCTGGGTCTTTCAGCATTACAATGATCCCAAACACACCGCCCGGGCAACGAAGGAGTGGCTTCGTAAGAAGCATTACAAGGTCCTGGAGTGGCCTAGTCAGTCTCCAGATCTCAACCCCATCGAAAATCTTTGGAGGGAGTTGAAAGTCTGTGTTGCCCAGCGACAGCCCCAAAATATTACTGCTCTAGAGGCCAAAATACCAGCAACAGTGTGTGAAAACCTTGTGAAGACTTACAGAAAACGTTTGACCTCTGTCATTGCCAACAAAGGGTATATAACAAAGTATTGAGATGAAATTTTGTTATTGACCAAATACTTATTTTCCACCATAATTTGCAAATAAATTCTTTAAAAATCCTACAATGTGACTTTCTGGATTTTTTTTTTCTCATTTTGTCTCTCATAGTTGAGGTATACCTATAATGAAAATTATAGGCCTCTCTCATCTTTTTAAGTGGGAGAAGTTGCACAATTGGTGGCTGACTAAATACTTTTTTGCCCCACTGTGTATATATATATATATATATATATATATATATATATATATATACATACATATACATATATATATATATATATATATATATATATATATATATACTCCAATATAAATATTAGATAACATAAGTAATTAAAATATATAAATCATAATTAGTCCATATTATTATGGATTTTTAATGGTTTGCTCTGTTAAACCAACAAAATTCCTCTACTGTGAAAAAGCATTTGAATTACAGTTCAGTACATTTTTCTTCCTGTCATTTCCATTCAACATCCTGTATGAGGTGGCCAAGTGAATCCAAATTCCAACATGAATGGTAAATGAAGCCCTAAATTCTTTTTTGCATGCAGTTAACAGAGTTTTGCCCAACTCTGTTAAGCGCACACAGGCTATAAAGACCTTAAATGTATCATTTCTAAAAAGGAAGTGTTATCCTGCAGGACTGTACAGTATGTGAGTTGCCAGTCAGATGTTACAGGCAGATGCTGCTCTCCTCAACCGGACGTTAGTAAGTCTTATAGAACATGTCTGTCACAATCCCCAAAGCCCTTTCAGCAGGACCAAATAAAATTACTACGACTGAGAATCATGGCTCTAGAGGGACGCAGAGCGAAAGAAAACAAGAATAGTGAGAGTGTTGTGAGGAGGGGTGCAGCAGACCCTCGCAGTGACAGAAGCGGGTTGAGAATTGGCAGATCCACCTGGTTGTCGGGGCTGATGCTCTCTCCAGCAACCTGCCAATGAGCACCAGATGTGCTGCATGGGACGCAACAACCATGACATATTTCTCACAGCTGACAGCCTATTCCCTCTGAACCCAAAACCCCCAGCACCCCAGCCCACTCACGAGAGGCGTGGACAGCACACACGCACAGATGTGTGCGCATTCCTCACTCTGATTAATCAGTATTTGACCGGATCAAATAACGCCAGCTAATTGTCTCAGGCACCCTGTTGTATCTTTATGTGTGTGTCCATCTCGGAAAGAACAGACTTTGATAAATGTTATCCATCAAATATCATGTGATCTTAGATCAGTTATAACTTATACTATGAAGGATGTACATAGTGCTCCCAAAAAGAATTTTGTTTAATTCACACTTAAAATGGTCTAAAATGCTTTTGAATTAAATGCAAGTAGTATATATAGTTATATATAAGCATATAAGTCATATATATAATTGTTTTCAATGTGTGTTTTAAATAAAGAAAATATCTGGACACCTCTTAGTTATCAAACATAAGTGAATAGTTTGCAGATGCTACTTGGTTTGATATTTTGTACTTTATTTGCATTTTATGTATGTATGTATATACATATACACACATATACACACACATACATATATATATATATACACACATACAGGTGCATCTCAAAAAATTTGAATATCGTGAAAAAGTTCATTTATATTTGTAACTTGTTTCAAAAAGTGAAACTTTCATATAGTCTAGATTCATTACATGTAAAGTAAAACATTTCAAAAGTTTTTGTGTTTTAATTTTGATGATTAGAGCTTACAGCTCATGAAAGTCAAAAATCCAGTATCTCAAAATATTAGAATATTTCCTAAGATCAATCAAAAAAAGGATTTGCAAAACAGAAAAGTTCAAGTTTTTTAAAGTATGTTTTTTACATTTATACACATTTATGCACTCAGTACTTGGTCGGGACTCCTTTAGCACAAATTCCAGCATCAGTGAGGTGTGGCATGGAAATGATCAGCCTGTGGCACTGCTGAGGCACTATTGAGCCTTCAGCTCATCTGTATTGTTGGATCAACTGTTTCTCATCTTTCTCTTGAAAATATCCCATAGATTCCATATGGGGTTCAGGTCAGGCATGTTGGCTGACCAATCAAGCACAGTAATATCATGGTCTGCAAACCACTTGGAAGTTGGAAGTTTTGGCACAGTGGGCAGGTGCTAAAGTCCTGCTGGAAAAGGAAATCAACATCTCCATAAAGCTTGTCAGCAGATGGAAGCATAAAGTGCGCCAAAATCTCCTGGTAGACAGCTGCATTGACTTTAGACTTGATAAAACACAATGGACCAACACCAGCAGACGTCACGGCACCCTAAAATCATCACTGACTGAAGAAACTTCACACTGGACTTCAAGCAGCTTGGATTCTGTGCCTCTCCAGTCTTCCTCCAGACTCCAGACCTTGATTTCCAAATGAAGTGCAAAATTTACTTTTATCTGAAAAGAGGACTTTGGACCACTGAGCAACAGTCCAGTTCTTTTTCTCCTTAGCCCAGGTAAGATGCTTCTGATGTTGTTTCTGTTTCAGAAGTGGCTTGGTAGCCCTTTTCCTGAAGACGTCTGAGCGTGGTGACTCTTGATGCACTGACTCCAGCTTCAGTCCACTCCTTGTGAAGCTCTCCCAAGTGTTTGAATCAGCTTTTCTTGACAGTATTCTCAAGCTTGTGGTCATCCCTGTTGCTTGTGCACCTTTTCCTACCCAATTTCCTCCTTCCAGTCAACTTTGCATTTAATATGCTTTGATACAGCACTCTGTCAACAGCCACCACTTTCAGTAATGACCTTCTGTGACTTACCCTCTTTGTGGAGGGTGTTAATGATTGTCTTCTGGACCATTGCCAAGTCAGCAGTCTTCCCCATTATTGTGGTTTCAAAGAACAAGAGATACCCGGAATTTATACTGTAGGCATGGCCATTTAATGAAACTCAAATGTAAATATTCTAATATTTTGAGATACTTGATTTTTTACTTTCATAAGCTATAAGCTCTAATCATCAAAATTAAAACAAAAATTTTTTTTTTGAAATGTTTGACTTTACATGTAATGAATCTAGAATATGAAAGTTTAACTTTTTGAAACAAGTTACAAAAATAAATGAATTTTTTCACGATATTCAATTTTTTTGAGATGCACCTGTATATATACACTATATTGCCAAAAGCATTGAGTCTCCCCCTTCTAATGAACAGGTTTGACTACTTTAGTAATTTCCATGAGTATAAATCTTAATGTTTAAGCATATAATGATAATCTAGTGAATTGTGTGCTTCTAATTTTATAGCAACAGTTTGGACAGGACTCTTTTCTATTCTAACATGACAATGCCTCTGTGTATAAGGCAAGGTTCAAAAATAAATTATTGATTCAGTCAGTGTGGAAGAACTTGACTGGTCTGCAGAAAGCCAAGTCCTAATCCAAGCTGAACACCTCTGGTGTAACTTTAAATGCAGACCTTGAGCCAAAAACTCATCACCAAACACCAATGACTTGTACATATGGGTACAGTCATTTTAGACACTTCCAAAACTGTTGCAACAGAGATGGAAATACAATTTTTAAATACATGCATTATGTTTCCATCTTTGTTGCCACAGTTTTGGAAGTGCCTTTTTCTGTTCTAAAGAAGGGGGTGTCCCAATACGTTTTTGTCCATATAGTGTATGTACAAGTCATTGGTGTTTGGTAAAGAGTTTTTGGCTCAAGGTCTGCATTTAAAGTCACACCAGAGGTATTCAGCTTGGATTAGGATTTGGCTTTCTGCAAACCAGTCAAGTTCTTCCACACTGACTAAATCAATCATTTCTTTTTGAACCTTGCCTTATACACAGAGGCATTGTCATGTTAGAATAGAAAAGGGTCCTGTCCAAACTGTTGCTTTAAAATTAGAAGCACACAATTCCCTAGAATATCATTATATGCTTAAACATTAAGATTTGTACTCATGGAAATTACTAAAGTAATCAAACCTGTTCATTAGAAGGGGGTGACCCAATACTTTTGGCAATATAGTGTATGCATGTGTATGTATATATATATATATATATATATATATATATATATATATATATATATATATACACACAGTATATACTACTGCTCAATAGTTTAAGGTCATTATTTTATTTATTTTTTTTTTTTATTTTTTTTTACTTTTTGAGAAATCTATTATGCTACCAAGGCTGCATTTATCTGATAAAAAAATACAGTAAAAACAGCTTAAAATATCCATAGAAATGACTAACTCGTTATAATTCTATTTTAAAATATTTTAAAATGTAATTTATTCTTGTGTTGCAAAGCTGAATTTTCACCATCATTACTCCAGTTTTAGTGTCACATGATCCTTCAGTAATTCTAATATGCTGATTATATCAAGAAACATTTCTTATCAATTATCATCAACATTTAAAAAAGCTGTGCTGCTCAATGTTTTTGTGGAAATCATGGCAATTTTTTTTTCAGGATTCATTGATTGATATAAAGTTAATTTCTCTTTATTTCAAATAGAAATCTTTTGTAACATTGTAAAAGCCTTTATTGTCACTTTGGATCAACTTAATGCATTGTTGATGTATAAAAGTATTAATTTCTTATAAAAAAAAAACCTTTGAACAGTGGTGTTATATAAATCTTATTTATTTATTTATGTTTGTTTGTTTGTTTGTTTGTTTAATTGAATTGAACTGAACTGATTTTTTGTCAAATGTCTTGCTTGAAAAGTCTTTTTCTGTAATGATGTCCATACATTTTTAAGCATGTCGTAAATGGCTGCTTTTCAGGCTCATTGCTAACAGTCGGAAAGCCTCACAGTCAATAAATAGGACATGCCTGAAACAAATCCAATCACCTTACAGAACCTTGACAAAAACCCAGACTCTGACTTAACATCTTAAAGAATGGTCCATCATGTGCTAATGTGAAAATGGAGTTGAGCTGGCCAAAGCACAGGAAATGAGTGCAGAACATGACAACGAGTCACGTTAGTGAGTTTATGCCATCACATCTACAGGGATGACAGTCAAATCACGGCGAACGGTGAAAAGTGAAGTCATTTTATCACGGCCAGTCCTGTACACCACATATATTCATCCATTTACAAAATCCTTTTTGATGATTTCACATGTGGAATGTCTTATCAAGTCGGGAAATCTTTGGAAAAACGAACTCTTATCTATAATAGAACATACTGTACGACTGTTGCATGTAACTTCCCAGAGGCATTTGGACCGGTAATAAATCAGGGTTAAATTAAATTTGTTTTGGTGATTGATGACAAGGCTCAATAAGGAGGACATTATTCAGCCAAGAAATTGTTCAATATTCCAGACGATAATTTAAAGGCATTCTGAGCTTTCCCGGTGAACGCACAGTTCTCAGGACTGCAATGAAGAGCAAGCACCAAAATGACTTCCTGAATGCCAAATAAATCATCCATAGGCCAACTTAATACTCAATATGCATTTAATTTACTTCAGGAAACATATGCACGGTATGGAAATGAATGGAGGGGGAATGAAAACGACACTATCCCAAGACGTAAATTCAAAGTGCCTAATAAATCAAAACCAAAACATGTCTCTAAACTGAATCAAAAATCTTCTTCACGACTAAATTCACTCTGGCATTTACGGTACATTTAAAAAGCCTCGCGTCCTAAGCCATCCACGCATTCCAGGTAAAAATGAGGCTTGAGATGTAATCCAAGCTTGGATTTTGATGGATTCGGATGCAGATGCCTCTACGGTACAAAGCGTATAACTCATCCTCTCCTGTGGCCAATAAATTGCAATCAAAAGGGTAATTACCGGTGTTGTGTGTGTGTGCCATTACAGTCTCTGAGTAAATAAGCAGCATCTGCTTTTGCGCTGCCAGACAAAGACCATGAATCAAGCCGGGGGAGACAGGCTTGTGATAAAGGCCTGGCCGCCCATCACCAAACAGAGGGCTCAAAGATAAATATCTGACTATCTATTGTAACAACAGTCAATTACATCATTATTTTTCTAATGAGATAGGCTGAATTACTGAAGGGCTGAAATATATTTAGTCTAGCCCCCCCAACCTGGAAGTGGTTAATCTCTGTCGTTGAGAACCTCAAATCAGAAGTAGCACTGTCCTGGGACCCCAAGTGACACCCCCACATCACTCCCACTGCTTTAGATAACACTCCACCACTCAACAAAGCTCAATCGATAAATCTCGACATGCGCTACTTTACTGGACGCATTCATCAGCTCACTGTTGGATTCAAACGAATGGAAAAAAGGCGGAATGTGGAATGTGTCAAAGCTAAATATCTCAGAAAGGCGGTGGAGGAAGACGAACGGAGGACTTTGTCAAAGGACAGTGAGGAGTCATTTTTCAAGCTGCTTTAATGGTTTCCCTGATTGCATTTTCATTTCCTTCACTGCCTTGGCTAAACAGTGGCTCTTTCCCTAAGAGATGAGCTCCATGCCTCTGAGGCCAATTTGCGGACAGAGATGGGGGTGATGGATCGACAGGGCCAAGCACCTCTATCGATCTGGCTCTCACGGGGGGGGAGCATCCAACAAGGATAACATGGAAGGCTTCAAGCTGAAGTAGAGAGAATCTGACAGCCTATAACTCAAGGACATGGAGCGTAGAAAGCAAGCATTAACTACATTCAGTCGGTCCCTGTAGTAAAGACACTGAGGGGGGGATTCACTACGATTGAATCGTGTCAATTTATGCAGTTGTTCATTTGCATGCAACCTAGTTGATTCACTATAACATTCAATGTTGTTTGCTAAAATGCGTAAGATATTTCTCATTTGTGCATATGCTAGATGACTAAATATAATGTATATTTTTAATAAAATGTAATTATAACCCTGTAAGACTGGCATAATAAATATATAAACTGAAATACAAGTTTATTTGACTTATAGACAAAATATTTTTAAAAATCTTTAACACTTTAGTATAGGGACCAATTCTCACTATTAATTAGTTGTTTATTAGGATGTCTATTATTAACTTATTGGCTGTTTATTAGTACTTATAAACCACATTCTGTATGACCATATTCTACATCCCTAATCCCAACACCTAAACTTAACTACCTTACTAACTATTAATTAGCAGCAAATTAGGAGTTAATTGAGGCAAAAGTCGTAGTTAATGGTTTGTTAATAGTGAGAATTGGACCTTAAAATAAAGTCTAACCAAAAAATCTTTAAAAACTGTATCATACTTGAGAATATGGAGCTCAAACTCAAGAAAGAAAAAAGTTTTATTAAGAGACCCAAACTGAGCAATTATTGCAAAATATGCAATTTGGGGCAGTTTCTGATATTTTCATGGTTAAGAAGTAAGATAAAATAAGATGGCTTATAATATAAATCAACAATATCTTTGAGATCAGTTTAGCAGGATATGCATAAAATGCATATAAATATCCCTCTGTCTCCCAATAATATATCTTAGTAAAATGATTGTTAAATGCTTAGTTTTATGATCAAAGCTTGGTAGTTTTTATTTTGGAGTACAACATAAAATGCAATCCAATATAATGATGATTGAGAGATGTACAAATAAACGTTCCTCAAAAGTCTAATGTATCCTATTTGACACTTGCATTTTATCATGATATTTCTAATTTAAAAAAAAGATGAACATATAATGAAGTAAACCTAAGTTGCTTCAATCTAGTAAGTGTTTATCTTGAAATATTACTAACAATATAAAAGTTATTCTTACATTTTCTTTATAAAAATCATTAAAGATTTCACAGCAAAAAGACACTTGAACCACAACCTAATGGGGGATATTTTTAAAATTATACTAAAAGGCCTTTTACTTTACTAAAACAAAGTGTAAACTTTCAATCAGAGAGTAGACAGAATGTAGTAGATTGTTTACAATTTTTTTTCAACAAAGTTTTGATCATTCAGAGGTCTTATAAATTTGCATATGAAATATAATATCGTAGGGTTTATAAATGTGTGAGTGATGTGACTCTATAATAAACCTCATCTGCATAGAAAGAAACAGTGTTTGGCCAAAAAATGACTTGATCTAGAAACTTGAGACAGCACTATGAATGAACATCTGGTTAAGCTGAACTGCAGGTGGTTTGTAAGCAAGAAATATTGCATGATATTGGTACAACTCACTGGTGAATTAGTGAATGAGGCTTTTTTTATTGACAGTACAGGATTCGAACTTGAAATTTCCACATAAGCACCATGGCTCAATCTATCTGTGCCAACCACTAAGCCATAGTTCCAACGAGCATAAGTGTTCTTGAATCTGAGAACATTCAGTCCAAGAGGGAACATTTGTGAGATGGGCGTAGTATTGTACGTTATTAGACCTGATCATCTCATGTTTTTTCTGGGGAGAGATGAAGCCCAGGCTTAAGCTCTCATCTGGTCGACCGGTGGGTTTTTCCCATGGTCCGGCACAGCTTCCCACCGAAGCTCATCCACGGTCCACTCCAAGAGCATCAGTCCTGGCCCCCTGCTGGCCTTTGATCGGCATTTCATCATTTGTTTTCTCTGCCACCTCATCTCTATGAGACATGCTGCTGAAGACACAGCCCATTTAGTCCTCCATTAACCACTGACGATGAGGAACCGCTCACTGCGTCTTTGGCAGCACTATAAACAGGCCCACAATCTGAAACGCAATCAAACACTCTGCAGGTGTACACACAGACACAATCTCTTTCGCTCGGGCTCAGCCTCCAATACCGGTGGGCTTTTCCCGACTGTCCAACAGATGGGTTTCTCTGAGTCACTCAAAGCTCGTGTGAGTGAATGGAAACACTGCTCTTTGTTTTATTTATTACACAACTTTACAGGCTGTTGACATCAAAAGAGTCAAAGCTGCTTTCTCGTCAAAATGCTAATGCCACAGGATCAGAGCTAAATTGAAGAATTAAAATTTATGGATGACTCATGGCGGTGAGGTTGTGACATTTCTCATCCTAGACTAAACAATTATTACAGCCGCTAAGGAGGGGAGACGGAGGGAAAACTCTTTATTTCGGTTTAAAGGGATAGTTCACCAAAATATAAAAATTCTGTCATCATTTAAGGTCTGTTTACACCATGAATGATTACTATAAAGATAACTATAATGATAACTATGTTTGCATCCATATCAAAGTACGCTAACGCTGTTTACTGTAAGTACACACTTTAGTTATGCTCAAGCTCTTTAAAGTCTGATGAATTCGGTTGGCTGTCAATGTTTTTATCACTTATTAGCCAAAAAAAAAAAAAAGTTCTGAAAGTGATTCCAACAATATAATGTCGTTATTGTTATAGTTATCATTCTTGGTGTGAATGAGCTTTTAATCACAGAATACTTATGTCACTAAAATCTCTATGACTTTTAAAATCTGAATAAATAAAGTGTGTTAAATCCATGACTTTTCTTTTGTGGAAAACAAAGGATAAATGTAAGAATGTGCTGGTCGATCTTTTGCATATTACAATTAATGGAAGCTTTTAAAGCTTCAAAAAGAACCCCACAACTCCATAAAAGTCGTCTAAATGACTTTTTAATATGAAATTTAAGCCGTTATTAAAGGGTTAGTTCACCCAAAATTGAAAATTCTGTCATTAATTACTCACCCTCGTGTCGTTCCAAACCTGTAAGACCTTCATTCACCTTCGGAACACAAATTAAGATATTTTTGATGAAATCCGAGAGCTTTCTGACCCTGCATAGACAGCACCGCAACTGACACGTTCAAGACCCAGAAACGTAGTAAGGACATCGTTAAAATAGTCCATGTGACATCAGTGGTTCTACCGTAATGTTATGAAGCTACGAGAATACTTTTTGTGCGCAAAGAAAACAAAAATATCGACTTTATTCAACAATTTTTTTCTCTTTGAGAAATATTCTTCATAAAATTAAGGTTGAACCACTGATGTCTCATGGACTATTTTAACGATGGCCTTAATACCTTTCTGTGTCAGTTGCATTGCTGTATATGCAGGATCAGAAAGCTCTCAAAAATGTGTGCTCCGAAGATGAACGAAGATCTTACAGGTTTGGAACTCCATAAAGTTAGTGTGAAGAACCATTAGGAACCAATGTTATTGTTAACGCAAACTAAATGTATATATTTTTTAAATAAATGACAGATGAAAACTACAAATATCTGGAAAATTTAATTAAAATACAGTTTTAAAATTTCAAAACTAACTCAACTAAAAGAAAATATTAGTTTAATACTTACAGGTTTGGAACGACATGAGGGTAAGTAATTAATCGACAGAATTTTTATTTTTGGGTGACCTATCAAGGTGACCTATCGAGTCAAATGAGCTGTTTGATTCAGTTCACTAAACAAGTCGGAATGATTTGTTACTTGCCAAGTAGTTTTAGGTATTTGGATCATTTTATGGACCACTTTTATGGCACTTTTCTGTTCCTTTTTAGGCTTTACAAATGCATTTTTCTGTTCTAGTTTGAAATGACATGAGGGTGAGTAAAGGATGACAGATTTACCATTTTCAGATGAACAGTTCTTTTAAGATGTGTGCAGTCACTTTATGAGAGATCTGCTGTACATGTAGGTTATTGTACAGTGGGAAAAATTTGTTGCTGTTTTACAAGGGGCATATGAATCCATTCTGCCAGCGGCCCTCCGGAGCGCAACGGTAACGTGAGAGGCCGATGGAAAGAGAATCCCACAGAAAGCCCACCGTTCTTCAGACATCAAAGCTCTAGAGACAACTCACAGTAACATTCCTGTCTCTCGTTTGGAAACTCGCCGTCCTGTGCCCTAAGCGCCCGGAGAGGAGAGGCTCCCCGTCCTACACCACCTATATTTCACATCCATAAACTCTGGAACAGGCCGGATATCAGACGAGGAGCAGATGAGCGCCATTCCAAATGAGCCACTCTGGAAGCAGGACATACCAGAGCCCTCTGCTCAATGGGCTGTGAAATCACACATAAAGAAGAAACCAATAGGAGGGAGATGTGGAATTTCAGCCGCTTATCAAATCCAGCTTCCAGACTGTTCCCGACACTTCTGTAGGAGCATCAGAAAGATGAGTACACAGACAAGAACAAAGAGACCCTCTCTCTGTCTGTCGTTGAAGCAATAATGGTGAAAATGGCGAGTGATAAATGCTCCGCACATTCGCACATAATTTATTGCCGCTCATCAACACGTTCTAAACTCGCGTCTGCTGGGCTCCTAGCTAGTTGTAAAAATGTCAGCCGCGCTCTGCACAGGGTGGAAGCGTTAAATTTTTTCAGTGCTTGGAGAGATAAAACCTGCTCCCTGTTATGCGAACAAGGTTAAAATAAAAAGCCCCCTTGGCCCCTTAGCATCTCACACTGTCTTTCACGTGAACACATGCTCTCAACACCAACTGTTGATTTAGGATTATCTAATCAGACAGGTGAGAAAAGAACAAGAGGGTTAGTGTGAAGAACCATTAGGAACCAATGTTATTGTTAACGCAAATTAAATGTATATATTTTTTTAAATGAATGACAAATAAAAACTGAAAATATCTGGAAAATTGAATTAAAATACAGTTCTAAAACTCCAAAACTAACTGAATTGAACTAAAATATTAGTTTCAGTTACACAAGACTGTGCTGAGAAATATGAATATGAAATATATAAAAAAAAAGCTCAGTGTGTAAACAAAGACTAAAATAAAAAATAAAAAATAAACTAAAACTAAAAATGTGAAACTCAACCAAACAGAATTGAAAATACCAAAAAATTAAATTAAAAAAAAAAAAATTAAAGTTACCTACTTTTTTGAGAATTAAGTTTTAATTTTTATTATTTTTTAAGAATTAAAGTACCAATCTACAACACCACATTCATTTGTATGTGCAAGTGGATATTAAATAAAATTTTATTATTTTATTTTTATTTTATAAAACAGAATAGTTTTATTGCTCATGTTCTTTCTGCTATATGCAAGTATTTGTGACCCTGGACCACAAATCCGTCTTAAGTAGCACGGGTATATTTGTAGCAATAGCCAAAAAATACAGTGTATGCATCAAAATTATTGATTTTTCTTTTATGCCAAAACCATTAGGATATTAAGTAAAGATCATGTTCCATGAAGATATTTTGTAAATTTCTTACCGTCAGTATATCAAAACTTAATTTTTGATTAGTAATATGCATTGCTAAGAACTTCATTTGGACAACTTTAAAGGCAATTTTCTCAATATTTAGATTTTTTTTGCACCCTCAGATTCCAGAATTTCAAATAGTTGTATCTCAGATGATGTATAAATCTCAATTTTTAAAAAAAACTGAACCTTATGACTGGTTTTGTGGTCCAGGGTCACATATGTTTAAATGCATACAGTTAAAATGCAATAATAAAAATAAAAAAAAGTTAATTAAAAACATTATAGAAAAAATTTATTTAATTTATTTTATATTAAATGTGGTATTGTAGATTGGTAGTTTAAAATAATCATCAATAAAACAAATAATCATCTAGGCTGATCATTTGGAAAAGATCTTATATATAATAATCCCTGAAGTGAGATTTATTTAGAACACTAAAATGAGCTAACATGGAAGCAGTCCAAGCTACTCAAAGTTAAAAAGTGCATAAATTCTTTTGTAGCATGTGTAAACATCTCTAAATGTTGTTTTTTTATTGATAAAATCTATCTAAGTGATGTTTCACAACATACAGGTCTATGCTACAAATTTCAGAATGTTAAACTGAACAGTTTCCAGATTGGAGATCATAATGTATTTCCTCTTGGGAAATACTAAAATATGCTTTTATTCACACAGACCCGGAGTACCGTAATCAAAATTCCAGATTCTGCCTTCTCATGGAACGTGTCCAGAATGCAAGGTCAATAATTGCCTGAGCCTCCCTGGAGAGAAGGATTCTGCTGACATAGGAAGCCATAAATTAGGACCCAAAACGCAGCAGCATGTCATGCGTCATTAGGGCCGGAGAGGGCTGCATTATCTGTTCGTCATTCGGACACCGTGGATGGCACCTCCCATGTCAAAACACAAACCACATGGGAGAGGTGCAGGGTACCGCATACCTTAACATTTGACGAGACAGTTTAAAACAGTCACTCCCTGTATGAAATCCATACATTCATACTATTCATCAAAAAGAACGCTCGCACTAATCCGCTCCACCATAATTCAGAGATTAACAAAGTGTGAAATTAAAAAATGCATTTATCTAGTGTATGTCGCTGACATCATATCAACAAGTCAGGCTTAGTCACTGATTAAAAAAAATAATTATTTCTTTCTTTTTTCTTTTTTTTTTTTTTTTGTTACTAGGAGAATTTTTTTTTTTTTTTTTTTTAAACTTACTCTCTGCCTTGGTTTTTAAATCTTATTTGGACGTTTGCATTTTTACATGTGCCAATGCTATTTGGCAGCAAGGAAAACATATTTAGCAAAATCCTTATAGGTTTTTATATGTGAAA
The DNA here is from genome assembly GCA_039654775.1 of Spinibarbus caldwelli. Lineage (NCBI taxonomy): Eukaryota > Metazoa > Chordata > Actinopteri > Cypriniformes > Cyprinidae > Spinibarbus > Spinibarbus caldwelli. The sequence continues at coordinate 15,549,995 of CM077263.1, forward strand.
TGGATCTTCAATGAATAGCTTAAATTTAAGACAACAGGATTTACTTTTTGGGTGAACAATTCCTTTAAATGCTTTTTAATGCTTAAAAAATTTAAATCAACAGGAAACCAAGGAATAAGATAAGCGAGGTACCAAAGCAACTTAAAATCTGAACTTTAAAGTAATAAAAAATTAAAGCAAAATAAAATAAAATAAAATAAACAATATAGTGCAAGTACAATGGTTTGTACATGATAAATATTCTAGGAGATTAATATATATACAATACTGTTCAAAAATTTGGCCTCAGTACAGTTTTTAGAAAAAGTAATCAGAACTTTTTATGCAGCAAGGACACATTAAATTGATCATTTATCAATTAATATTTACAATATTACAAAATAAAATCTATTTATCTATTTCAAAATAAATGCTGTTCTCTATTCATCAAATAATCCTGGAAAAAGTATCATGGTTTCCTCAAAAATATCAAGTAGCACAACTGTTTTCAGCACTGATAATAAGAAATATTTTATGACACCAAATCAGCATTTTAGAATAGTTTCTGAAGGATCATGTGACATTGAAGACTGGAGTAATAACTGCTGAAAAATGTCATTTTAAAATGTATTTAAACAAAAAACAAACAAACAAACAAACAACAACAAAAAACAGTTATTTATATATATATTTTTTTTACATTTTAATAATATTTCAAATATTAGTATTTTTCTGTATTTAAGATTTTAAAAAAATGCAGCTTTGGTAAGCATAAGAGACCTCTTTAAAAATAAATAAATAAATAAATAAATAAATAAATAAACAATCAATCAATCAATCAATCAATCAATCAATCTTGCTGACCCCAAACTTCTAAACAGTAGTACATATGTATAAAAATTAAATTTCATTACAATAAAGTTATGACCCCATCTCACATCACCACTTTTTCTGTCATAATCTGTCAGGATAAATGTAGTCTTAAGAACACTTCTGCAGTAAACTCTGATTATCAAATAATGATTCACAGTTTTAATGTGGGATCGTGAAACTAGTCTTCCACTAACATCTCACAGTTCAACTTTCTATGATAGAGGGATGCCACCATGGAAAAAGGATTCCCTTCCTCTCTGCTCGGAGCATCTTTTATCACCTCTCTCCCTCATATTCTAATCACACATATTACAATCTCATCCGCACGGGTTGCCTAAAGCAAAATGGAAACCTGTGTGCAGACACGAGGACCCAGCCTATCAGACAACTGCATATGGTGGGTTTCCCTCCACAGTCCTTTCTTTTCCTTCCCATCTATAGATTTCATCATAACAAATATACAGACAGGAAAAAAAGCATAGCAAATGCAAATGGAGGTTTGCTTATCAGCAGGCAGCTGTCATGTCACTGCATACCTAGTGGAAAAGACCTTTATATCATAAGCTTAACAGTGAGGAAACCGTGGTTTGGTGCGGGCGTGTAATCACTTCCTGTCATTTGCATAAATAATAAACTGACCACTGAGATTGCAGCCCCCATGTTCACTGCAGGCCATTCATTGTTTTCTTCAAGTCTTAAAAGTGTGATATATTAGCTCCAAAACCAAGTAAACGCTCTACGTAGACAGCAACATCATAAGCGCTTCTCATGTGAAGCTTACAAAACAATACAGGCTACCATTATAGGCTGAGATTAGCATTTTGCTAAGCTAACAACTTAACAACACTGTTGTTGTCAGTAGAGTTCTCTGTTAGCTTGTTACTAAAATAACAACGTGATACTCAAAGGGCTTTTCTCACATGAAATAGTTAACCGTGGGTCATTCGAAACCCTAGGTAAACAAAATCCTGGGTTACCTTGTTTCACGTTTCACATGGCTATACTTTACCCTGGGGTTAACAGTTAATCTTTGGTGTTCATAAGCTGACGTTTCACACTGTTCATTCCTAAACCCTGGGTTAACGTTCTTATTTGCATGTTTGAGGTGTTATTGTTATTTATTGAACAAACACAGCACACAACCTGTTTACCCCTTATGAAAATTAACCATGGTTTTATTATAGTAAAAGTGTAGTAACCATGTTTTTTTGGCGTATTGATTATCATTTGTATAATCACAGTTTTATTACAAATACCACGGTTAAACTATGGTTAGTGTAGCAAAACCGTGGTTAATTTGTTGTTACCATGTTGTTTTATTTGTAGTAAAACTATGGTTATTTTTCATCTTTGTATTATTCTACACTGTACTATCAAGTTTTCTCTGACTTTTCATTGGACCATAAAAGTAAAAATAAAACAGTCTCTACTTAACGTCAATCTACGTGTTTTACATTTGATATTTACAATGTGTTTCTGTGTTTCTGTGACTGTCCAAAGCGTTTGGCACTGCAGTGAAGGGTTAACACCTCAAAACCAGGGTTTCATAACCTTGGGTAAAAAGTGGTGCTAACCCTGCTTCTAAATTACAAGTGTGAAATGCACCTTTACCCAGGGTTAAACCTGGTGTTTCAAATGATGAAAACCCAGGGTTAAGTATTTTTCCATTTCATTTATCCCACAAAAATTAGGATAAAAAACAAACAAACAAACAAAAAAACTGTTCAGAAGTTATAAGCCATGAACCAAACCAACCAGCTAGGAATCATAAAAAAAAAACAACAACTTTGATTTGAAGCAAAAGTTGTTAAAGGTTTATAAGTTATCATTCAAAATCAGTTGAACATATGGAGAAAATGAATATTTAGTTAGAGATTTTAACTTCTGGAACCCAACTGCTGTACTCTGTAAGCATTAATATGCAATACATAGCAAAGATATTTTTAAAAAATATATATATATTTTTTATTTTCAACTAAACTATTTTCCCTGAAAGGAATAGTTCACTCATTTACTCACCCTCATGCCGTTCCAAACCTGTATACAGTAAGTCAGAGATGTTCACAAGTCTTTAACTTGGAGTCTTGAATCAAGTCTGAAGTCTTTGACCTGGAGTCCGAGTCAAGTCTCGAGTCTTTGGTCACGAGTCCGAGTCGAGTCTCAAGTCATTTAAAAGTGTGATAATGGAGATATGGCGTTATTTTACTGCCAAATGTTGAGAGCGGATTTTTGTAGCGCGAAAGTAGATTAATATAATGCGTGAGTGCGAATCTCCCCAGACAAAACCGGACGCGCGCTCTCGGATATACGCTGCTCTCGCGCAGAGAGAGTGCGCACACTTAAAACGTGTCTCTCCTCTCGCTCAAAGTGTGCGTGTGCGCGCTCAAACTTTGTCTTGTGCACTTGCAAATCTCTCCGTGCTCTTGCGCTAGATATTAATTCTTTTCACACCTGGATTAAACGTCAAAAGTTATCAACCAATCAGATTGTTCTACGACTGACCCGATGAAAATACTAGGCCTATGTGAAGAGGGAACTGATCTTGGAATTTCTTTACAATTTAATAATATTTAGTCATATCAAATGTATATTAGAAATGGCTAGGTAAAAAAAAACAAACAAAAAAAAAACCTTTGAATGTTTGTCTAATCGTTTGGTCAAACCCCTCTGAGCGATTTATCTAAACAAACAAACAAAAAAGTATATGATTCTTAAAGTTCATGTGGCCATACATGTATTGTGTACTTGGGTTGATATATATATATACACACACACACACACACACACAGTAGTGTGAAAAATTGTTTGCTCCCTTCCTGATTTTTTTATTTTTCTGCATGTTTGTCACACTTTAATGTTTCAGATCATCAAACAAATTTAAATATTAATCAAAGATAAGTAAACACCACATGCAGTTTTTAAATTAAGTTTTTTATTTTGAAGGGAAAACAAAATCCAAACCCACGTGGCCCTGTGTGAAAAAGTGCTTGCCCCCTAAACCTAATAACTGGTTGGGCCACCCTTAGCAGCAACAACTGCAATCAAGCGTTTGCGATAACTTGCAATGAGTCTGTTATAGCGCTGTGGAGGAATTTTGGCCCACTCATCTTTGCAGAATTGTTGTAATTCAGCCACATTGGAGGGTTTTTGAGCATGAACCACTTTTTTAAGGTCATCCCACAGCATCTCAATAGGATTCATTTTTTTTTCTTCAGCCATTCAGAGGTGGACTTGCTGGTGTGTTTTGGATCATTGTCCTGCTGCAGAACCCAAGTTCGCTTCAGCTTGAGGTCACGAACAGTTGGCCGGACATTGTCCTTCAGGAATTTTTGGTAGACAGCAGAATTCATGGTTCCATTGATCACAGCAAGTCGTCCAGGTCCTGAAGCAGCAAAACAGCCCCAGACCATCACATTACCACCACTATATTTTACTGTTGGTATGATGTTCTTTTTCTGAAATGCTGTGTTACCTTTACGCCAGATGTAATGGGACACACACCTTCCAAAAAGTTCAACTTTTGTCTCGTCAGTCCACAGAGTATTTTCCCAAAAGTCTTGGGGATCATCAAGATGTTTTCTGGCAAAACTGAGACGAGCCTTTATGTTCTTTTTGCTCAGCAGCGGCTTTCGTCTTGGAACTCTGCCATGCAGGCCATTTTTCCCAGTCTCTTTCTTATGGTGGAGTCATGAACACTGACCTTAACTGAGGCAGGTGAGGCCTGCAGTTCTTTGGATGTTGTTCTGGGGTCTTTTGTGACCTCTTGGATGAGTCGTCGCTGCGCTCTTGGGGTAATTTTGGTCGGCCGGCCACTCCTGGGAAGGTTCACCACTGCTCCATGTTTTCACCATTTGTGGATAATGGCTCTCACTGTGGTTCGCTGGAGTCCCAAAGCTTTAGAAATGGCTTTATAACCTTTTCCAGACTGATAGATCTCAATTACTTACTTTCTCATTTGTTCCTGAATTTCTTTGGATCTCAACATGATGTGTAGCTTTTGAGAATCTTTTGGTCTACTTCACTTTGTCAGGAAGGTCCTATTTAAGTGATTTCTTGATTGCGAACAGGTGTGGCAGTAATCAGGCCTGGGTGTGGCTAGAGAAACTGAACTTTTTCACACAGGGCCATGTGGGTTTGGATTTTGTTTTCCCTTCATAAAAAAACCTTCATTTAAAAACTGCATGTTGTGTTTACTTGTGTTATATTTGATTAATATTTAAATTTGTTTGATGATCTGAAACATTAAAGTGTGACAAACATGCAAAAAAGTTTAAAAAAAAGTCAGGAAGGGGACAAACAATTTTTCACACCACTGTATGTGCTTGGATGATTTGTACATATAACTAACCTCTGTCCAACTATGGTTGGTCAAACCCCTCGATTTATCTAAAAACAGCCCATGGCTCTAAAGACTTCATATAAAAGGTCAATGTTATGTCATATTATGTCAGATACCTTAACTGAACTTAAAATCATTGCAATAAATTCTCAGTTGTTGGCAATAATAAGTAACAATTCCTATCAAACAACATCAAATGCAAAAATAGTTGTAAACGATGATATCATAACACTAAATGCTCTGAGAGAATTTTTTTTTTTAAATTTATCTATTTATTTTTTTAAATCCAGTGTTTGTTTTCAGTTCTGATTTTAGTTAGATTTTCTTTTCATGAAAACTCACTTCATATTAGCAACACATTCAATGGCACTCTCCTCTAAAACAGTGAATATACAGTTATATAACAGTTATAGGTAATGACACTGTCTGCAAATGCATTAAACCCACAGAATATAATGTAGTGATGTTATGACAAATATGATAAATTCATTATAGTGTTATATTTGGTGATATTTGGTGGTATATTTGGAGAGCACATCTTAAGAAGGCTATTTAGGGAATAGTGCATCTGACCCTAGTTCTGTCTAGAAGATATATATATATATATATATATATATATATATATATATGGTAACACTTTACAATAAGGTTCATTAGTTAACATTAGTTAACAACATTAGTTAACATGAACTAAGAATTAACAATACTTCTACAGCATTTATTAATATTAGTTAATGTTAATTTCAGCATTTACTAATGCATTATTAAAATCTCAAGTTGTGTTTGTTAACATTAGTTTATGCACTATGAACTAACATGAGCTAACAATAAACGACTGTATTTTTATTAACTAACATTAACAAAGTTGAATAAATAGTGTAATAAATGTACTGATCATTGTTTGTTCATGTTAATGCATTAACTAATGTTAACAAATGACACATTGTAAAGTGTTACCATATATATATATATATATATATATATATATATATATATATTTCAACCCAAGTACACAATACATGTATGGCCACATGAACTTTAAGAATCGTATACTTTTTTGTTTGTTTGTTTAGATAAATCGCTCAGAGGGGTTAGACCAAACGATTAGACAAGCTTTTTTTTTTTTTTTTTTTTTTTTATAAATCATCCTAGCACCCTATTCCTAGCCATTTCTAATATACATTTGATATGACTACATATTATTAAATTGTAAAGAAATTCCAAGATCAGTTCCCTCTTCACATAGGCCTAGTATTTTCATTGGGTCAGTCGTATAACAATCTGATTGGATGATAACTTTTGACGTTTAATCCAGGTGTGAAAAGAATTAATATCTAGCGCAAGAGCACGGAGAGATTGCGCTAGATATTATTGGATTAAAAGTCAAAAGTTATCAACCAATCAGATTGTTATACGACTGACCCGATAAAAATACTAGGCCTACGTGAAGAGGGAACTGATCTTGGAATTTCTTTCCAAGCATCCGGTTTTGTGCGAGAGCAAAGGAAATCCGCGTGCGAGTGGGGAGATTCGCGCTCGCGCATTATATTAATCTACTTTCGTGCTACAAAAATGCGCTCTCGACATTTGGCAGTAAAATAACGCCATATGGAGACAGTTAAACAGTGTATCAGAAGCACTTGAAGTGACGACGCAACAGAAGTAGCTTGATTTTTTTTCTCTTCTGAACTGTGTTGTACATTTGAGTGAAAAAGATTATCGAAAAAGAAAACATGTAGGGCAGAGACTCGGTTCTATGCATCAGTTGTTGAGATGTGGGTGTGGCTCAGTCAAGGCAGATGAGCATGAAGGGGCATGGCTTAAACAAACTAAATGATTGGAGAAATCCTACATACATCACCAGAGAGAAGTCTGGCATTTTCACCGGAAGATCCAGTTATGACGTTATGACGATTAAACATTGCGCAGCCAAACTTTTTTTTTTTTTTTTTTTTTTTTTATGAAACATGGATGTATGAATTTGTTCACAATAAGATCTATACATGGGCATCGGAAACAAAATAAAAGTGAGTGGGTTATTTACATTACCTTTGCTCACTAATGTCACAACATCACAAAAGACGGCTATTTAAACGTGTTTCCAGCGGCGCAGCTGGTAAGCGCGTTGTGTTTTTGACGCGAGCGACCCGAGTTCACGTCTGCCTTTTGCCGAAATCGTGCTTCTCCCTTTTCACAACTCATATTACATCAGAAAAGCATTTGTTTTCAATTAAAACAAAAATGAAGGAAATAATCGAAAAGTTTTAATAAAGTACCGGGTAAGGTTAGGTGTATCTGAGCAGCAGCTACGCTAAGATGCTGTGTCGCGGGAGTGCAGCAGGCGCGAGTAACTAGTGAAAACACAGAATAGAGTTATATGGACTGAATGAGCCAAGTGGAATAGATTTGAGGAAGCAGCAGTGTGGAATTCAAGGCTGTAGCTAAATGGAGTTTAAGCTGTTAGGGCATTGTCACGTGGAATGGATTTGACTGACGGCGCTCTGAAAAGTGCACAGACATATTCACTGAATTAGAGACGGTAAAAGTGGGTGGGTCCAATATCATTGGTCTTCAAAAGTGGGTGGGTCCTGTCCCACCCTCATACAATGGTTCCGACGGCCTGGATCTATAACAAGCATTTAGTAAACAGAGGCGAATTTTCATTTAATACAGACTTTAAATATTGAGTATATTTGTCTGCGATGTTGTATAAGCCATAACTCTCTCAATAACATTACCTATCTTTTTCTCACAGTGACAGACTGTCTAGACTGGATGAAAGGTGTGCATATGTGTGTGTATGCATGTAACCGATTCCTGTAACCAGAGAGTGTGTGCAGTCAGACAGCATTTTACACCCCTCCGTCCCGATACGCAATTCCACACCCCCTATAGTGGCCTCAGAGGAAGCTTTAACAATTCCATATCCAAACGGGACGCACTAATAAAACGCTCTAATGCATGGTGTAATGAGTAGGGCCTATCCCTGATGGCGTGCAAGATTCCCCATTACTCAAGCACACAGGGTCCGGGCGCCCCCTCTCCATCTGCGTTTCCCAGCAAACACGGCGCTCGATGCTGATTACAAAAACAACTGCGTCGCCCTCCACCCCCAAAACGCTGGCCAATTTGTTGGGGAAAAACTTGACCTTGTTGCCAGGAGAGCGTGCGGCACAATCAGTGGACGTTTCATCATTGAGATGTGTTTACAAAAAACAATACATTCTGGATTGCTTGGCCACTCGAGGGATCTGACGTACTTCAATCCTGGCACATTTGGACCCGTGTACCTTGGACTTGATGAATGTATAACATGTGCCTGATTGGACTATTAGTTAAAGCGATGCATATGTATTTCAGAGCGTTCGCATGGCGTTCGAGGAAACAGAGTGGTATTTTCCTAATGTGATCCTCATCATTGATGTCAGAGGCTCTGACTGCATAAGAGGAGGTGTGCAAATAATGGCATTTCATAGGAAATCCAATAATGTTAACTGCGGCATGCTGAGTGAATTACCGAAATGTCAGTGTATTTTCTTGGGAAACAAAGAGAGAGTATGTCTCATTTTGAAGTTCGTTTTTTAAATCGACCTTTAATCAACCTCAGAAGATCAAACTAAATAATTACACTACCGTTCAAAAGTTTGGGGTAAGTAAGATTTTTTTTGGAAGAAATTAATACTTTTCTTCAGCAGGGATGCATCAATTTAATCAAACGTGACAGTAAAGACATTTAGAACATTACAAATGATTTCTATGCCGTTCTTTTGCACTTTCCATTCATCAATGAATTGTGAAAAAAATGTATCATGATTTCTACAAGAAATGTTAAACATAATTGTTTTCATCATTCATAATAATTAATAAGAAATGTTTCTGGAGCATCAAATCATCATATTAGAATGATTTCTGAAGGATCATGTGACATTGAAGATTGGAGTAATGATGGTGAAAATTCAGCTTTGCATCACAGGAATAAATTTTCAAAAATATTCAAATGGGAAAAAGTTATACGATTATATTATAAATTATAATGATGTTTCACAATATTACTGTGCTTTTGATCAAATAAATGCAGCCTTGATGAGACATCTATTAAAAACATTTAAAACATCTTACTATTGTGAATGTTCCATTCACTTTATATGAAGCTTGCAGTTTTTCAATCCTGTTACTAAACTTTTGTAACTAGGTTGCATAGCTAATAATGTCTAAATACAGTTTACATATAATTTTTTTTTGTTTTTTTTTTGTTTTTTTTTTAACAGGAAACTTTGAGGTGGTAGTTACATAAACATAGAAACAAACAAACAAACAGAATTTCTAGGGAATAATTAGGCTAGTTAGTTCGGAACTAAATACTGGTTTGTAGATGTGAAACATTTTTAATAAATTTAAAAAAAAAAAAAAAAAAAAAAAAAAAAAAAAAAAAATATATATATATATATATATATATATATATATATATATATATGTTTGATTTAATTCCCTATAAAGTAACAGGGTTGATCTTAACTTGTGTAAAAAAAAAAATCAAAAACAATGGAATAAGATTAATAAAATAATAATCAAAATAATGTTACTTCTTTAGTGTCACATATTGAGAAATGTTCATTTTTTCTAACATGAGAAAAATCCTGTGGAAACAGGATAGGATACAAACTGTGGGACACAAATGAAGTTAAAATACCTTTTTGGTATTTTTATGTTGTTGTGTTTTGGTTGATTATGTAAAAACAATTTGTCATCTTTGCATGGTTTAATTTTTAGCACAGTCTAATAAAAGCAATAATGTATACTGACTTTAGCTAGCACTGAGTCAAAAACATTCACAACGGATAATACTGTGCAGCACATAGTACTTTAAATGCCAACTCTGCAGGTTTCATTTCTTCCTGAAGTCCTGTGACTCCTGTACCAGAAGCTCTTTAAAAGGAGGGGAAGTCATCAAATTCATTGCGATCTGAGTTTACAGGCACCCTCACACGTTTTTACAACATGGCAAACAGACAGTAAACACCAGGTAATGCAATTTAACACATGATTAGGACGGAGCTAATTAGATTGTAGATAGTAAAACAAAGAGGGGAGTCGTAAAAGACGAACGAAGCGCCTCAAACAAAAGAGCCAGCCATTCCTGCAGCTGAGCCCATCAAACCAACAGAGCAGACAAGGTCTTCTCTCCCTATCCGCTTTTGCCTGTCTTCCTTTCTTCTTTGCTCCTATCAGAGGTCAGGGGATTAATGGCGGACCTTGTGGCCTTCTGCAGCCTCGGAAAACATTTTCTTGCCCACTGGCTTCTTATAAATCAATGCACTGTCTTTTCATCCTGCAAATCTCATTTCAAAGTCTCATCCTGTTATACTCGCAAGGTTACACGTCTGGACTCCAAAGTTACAGGGACTGCATCTCAAGATGTCTGAGAAGAATATATTTACGACGTGCCTACTTTGGATAGGAAGCCTTGATGTTAAGCAGAGCTATTTTATTCAAGGTTTACATCCTGTTCCAGAAATCAAGTACTTGTCTGTATGGAGACTGTCTGCATAATGCTGCAGTAATATCAGATGCAGCTACACAATTGATTTATGTAAATGAATAAATCTGTATGCATTTTTAAATAATCAGATCACACTAAGTTTATTCTGTTCAAGCCAAAATTAAAATGTTGTCATTATTTATTCGTATCATGTGTCATGTCATTTCAAACTTGTAACATTCTTCTATGGAAAACAAAAGCAGAAATTTTTCAAGAACGTTCCTTGCTGCTCTTTTCTCAAGGAATGGGGACTAGTGTTGTTGGGTGTCATATAAAAGACAATATAAAAGTTTCATAAAAGTGGTCCACATGACTCAATATTCCAAGCCCTCTGAAGCCATTTGGTAGCTTTGTGTAAACAGAAACAAATTTAAATAAAATGTATATACACTACATATTTATAACATAGTACAAAAGTCATATGCAAAAGTCATACACACCACTTTTATGATAACTACATTAAATTAAAATATATTAAAATGGAAAATAATTGTAAAATGTTATTATAATCTGCCCTTCTACTATATCTTTTATTAAATACATACACACCACTTTTATGAAAAATAAATTACATTTTAAAATGGAAAATAATCATTTTAAATTGTTTTAGTACAAAAGTCATATGCAAAAGTCACACATCACTTTTATGATGTTTGTTTATTAATTTTTTCTTTCATTATATGGAGAAAAAAAACATTAACATTTTCAACTCTTCAGAGATCATACAGGTTTGAGGTCAGTACAATTTTTAAAATGTTTTTCAAAGAAGTCTTTTATACTCAAAAAGGCTGCATTTATTTGTTCAAAAATACAGTAAGTTCATTCGTTAATGTTGTGAAATATTTGTACAATTTAAAATACTGGTTTTCTATTTTAAAATAAGGTGTTTGGGAATAAATAAATATAATTTATTCCTGTGATGCAAAGCTGAATTTTCAGCATCGTTACTCCAGTCTTCAGTGTCACATGATCCTTCAGAAATCATTCTAATATGATGATTTGATGCTCAAGAAACATTTCTTATTATAACTCTTGAATCATCAAACTCTGATAAAAAGAAATGTCAAAAGAAAAGCATTTTCTTGAAACAGAAATCTTTTACTTTCAACCAAATGATTCCTTGCTGAATAAAACTCTCTTTATATCTTTCAAAAAAAAAAAAAAAAGACCTCAAACTTTACAATAGCAGCATATTACAATTTTTTATATTCTTGGAAATCAAATTTATCACACATCTGCATATATCAATCTTCGCTTTCAGTTTCTACAACTAAAAACCAAATGTCATGATGACACTGACAATACCATAATCAGTTTTTCTGTATGATTTGGCCGCGCTCTCCTCCTGTCTAATCTTTGCACACGAGAGTAGAGGAAGATGTGATAGGACCACGCAGAGAGAGTTTCCTTCTCCAATCAGAAAATGCAAAGGGTATATTAATCAGACATATAAAATCTGTCATGCATCTCTGAACACGTCCTGCATTTCCGAAATACCAGCGACAAAAGGCTGCCCACATCTCTAATAATAATCTCTCTAAAAACAAAATATTGAAATAAAAGAAAAGCGTTATCTTTATTCACTCACACACACATATATGGATCCTGACAACATTAGGGCAACTCATCAAGATCCTTGTCCTAAGACATACCAGACACACACACACACACACACAAAAAGCCTGTTGTTTGCTTTAGCAGCAGGAGTGTGTGACACCTCGGTCGTAATCCATGTTAACCCCTGGTGCACTCATTGTTCACGGGGGTTTCATGATGTCTGAAAGATGAGAGGGGGTCCCAGACAGACAGAAAAACAATCTCAAATTGCTCCTCTCATTTCCTTAAGATAAGTCTGATTAAGGTGCTTATAATTGATTGGGCGACTAATGAACCCCTGCTTAGAAATCCACAATCCTCATCCTCAGGTTTACAGGTTTATGCTCACAAATGCATGTAGCCACTCATGTGACACTAAAGACACAAAAATGAAGCAGCACAACTGTTTTCAACATTGATGATAATAATAAAAAAAAGTTTCTCAAGCAGTAAATCAGCATATTAGAATGATTTCTGAAGGATCATGTAACACTGACGAATAGAGATGCTGAAAATACAGCTTTGCATCACAGGAATAAATTATATTTTAAAATATATTAAAACAGAAAACTGTTATTTTAAACTGTAATAATATTTTATTTTCATTTTTACTGTAAAAAATAATTTAAACTTTTAAACTGAGCTGTATATATAAAACTACTTTTCAAAAGTTTGGGATCAGTAAGATATTTCATGTTTTTTTTTTAAAGAAGTGTGTTCTCATCAAGGCTGCTTTTTTTGTTTGTTTGTTTAAAAATACAATAAAAATGGTAATATTGTGACATATTATTACAATTTAAAATAACTTTAAAATAAATTTTTCAAATATAATTTATTCCTGTGGTGGCAAGCCTTCATTACTCCAGTCTTCAGTGTCACATGATCCTTCAAAAATCATTCTGATATGTTGATTTATTTTCCAAATTGGAAACAGTTGTGCTGCTTAATATATATACATTTTTTTCAGGATTCTTTGATTAATAAAAAGTTAAAAAGAACAGCACTTATTCAAAATTGAAATCTTTTTTAACAATACCATTCAAAAGCTTGGGGTCAGTATGTTTTTTTCTTTTTAAATAAATTAATTCTTTTATTTAGCAAGGATATGTAAAACTGATAAAAAAGTGATAGTAAAGACTTATATTGTTACAAAGATTTCTCTTTTAGGGATCATGTGACACTGAAGACTGTAGTAATGGCCGATTAAAATTCAGGCTAACCACAACAGGAATAAATTATATTTTAAATAGTGCTGTCAAATGATTAATCACGATTAATCGCACCCAAAATAAAAGTTTTTGTTTACATAATATATGTTTGTATACTGTGTATATTTATCATGTATATATAAATACACACACATGCATGTATATATTTAAGAAAAATATGTTATGTTTATATATTAAATATCTTTATATATATATATAATATAAATTATATGAATATAAATACATACACATGTAAATATTTTCAAAATATATACTGTATGTGTGTGTATTTATATATACATAATAAATATACACAGAACACATGCATATATTATGTAAACAAAAACTTTTATTTTGGACGCGATTATTTGCGATTAATTGTTTGACAGCACTAATTTAAAGTATATTTCACTGTTTTTATTGCATTTTTGATTACATATGCATGTAGCTGCTTACGCTAAAAGCAAACGTATCCTCTCGTGCCGAGACTGAAGCTGTCACCGAAGACACTGAGCGTAAGTAATAGTCTATAATTTGGGGAAGGACATCCCTTTATTACAGGTTGTCAAAAAATTATTTTTAAATGAATAAATCAACATCTTGGGATAGTGTTTCCTACCACTTGTGGTTAATTACACAACAATGAGTATCATTGTCTTGTATATGCTTACAATTACCCACTGAAGGTTTGTTCTCAGGAGAAGCGTTCGGCGATGATTAATGTAGAGCAGCTCTTAACCGCAAGACGCGTGTCACATATCAAGTTAAGAGAGGATCTCAATCCCTGGTTTTTGCACTAAAGCGTAACTAAGAAAGCAGACAAAGGACAGGGTTTGTTTCAGGGAAGGAATCTCTGTCAGAGTTAGTTTGCTCCTGAATGAGTCTGTTGGTGCTTCTGTGACGGCGATCGAGAAAACTGGAATCAAGAGACTATTTCAGGCCTATAGACTGGGCTGTATGCGAAACCCAGTCATTCCCAAGGGCTTGTAAATGTAGTTTAATGAAGCTCTCCTTCCTCTCACCTTCACAGCGCTGACTTCTGCAGTTACATAAGGAACCATGAGAAAAGGATTCATATAGGAAAAATACTTCTAGTCAAACTTACAAAGGCATGCCACAATACAATTCTGGTTATAGCTCATTTCAAAACGCAAAAAAAAGAAAAAAAAAATTATATGCTGTATTTAGAAAAGAAGGGCTATTTATGTGACCGTTAAGATTATTTTAATGACGATAAAGCACTTTTCAACCAAAAGGAATGATTCACTATTGAGTTCATTGCTCTCAATAGTGATTCTTTTTACTGTATATTTTTACTCTAAATTTTTTTTTTTCACTCCAATAACTATTTGCTAAAGGGTGTAGAGCAAATACTACCATTAAAGGAAAATAAAATATACACACAGATACATACATATATACATACATCAATTCATCACACATATACATACAAATATAATAAAATTTTTCTTACTTTTCAAAGTAATGTGTTTTTTTTTTGTTTTTGTTTTTTTGCAAAGGAAAAATACTACTGTTCAAAGTTTTAGGGTAAGTGTGTTTTTTTTTAAAGAAATTAATATTTTATTCAGCAGGGATGCTTTAAATTGTTCAAAAGTGACAGTAAAGACAAAAACAAGCTGTTTTTAACATTGATAATAATCATAAAATATCTTGAGCAGCAAATCAGCATATTATAATGATTTTTGATTTTAGAATTTTTAATCAATAAAATTAATACAAAAATGTGTATATATGTAATAATAAAAAAATATATAAATATATTTAATAATGGTTTAAGATTTCATTCAAGGCTTCGTTTTCTTTGTCAAAATATAATTACTTTCATTTCTTTCATAAAAGAAATAAAATATAATGTCTTTTATTTAATTTTGGAGTAAAATACAAAAAAAAACTAAATACAAAACAGGACTTGATTAGACTTGAATTGATTAACTGATAATCACTAACTCTTCAGTTTGGGCAAACAGTAAATTCACACACCTCCCCAAATAACACTAATCAATGGCCATTGGCAAAACACTATGCTCCATTGGCACCAAGGTGCTAATGAACGTAGCACTTAGCACATGAGGGCAAGGGTGTGAAAAAAACAGCAGCTTCGTGTCAGAAGAACTCGATGGAGGTGTTGTGGTCTGAAATAATTATTTTACCACTAACACTCACATATGCAATGAACTTGCAGATAAGGCAAACATATGTTCTCACTCTGCTACTAAGCATTTGTTTTGTTTCGCTCCTTGAAGAATAAACAAAAGCTTTTTAAGGAAGATTAACAAACCGAAAATGAAAACCAGTTTTGACGTGAGCTGACAAAATCTAACAAACATTCCTCACAATGTTGGACTATGGGCATGACAAACTTATTTTGGAACTCAAGAAATATTAGTTAAATATGGGTTAATTCAATAAAAATCGGAAAAAAAAGGAGCCCTTTGGCATTTAGTGCGTGAGATCGCTTGGATTCAATGCTGCATAAATGTTTAAAATGAGCTCTATTTAAATGGTAATGCCTGTAAAACCTGACACAAATCTGGTCATTTCGTCTTGGTGAATCACAGCCAAACCAACTGAATTATGCTCATTGCACAACTCATCACCAGAGCAAACATGTGTGTGAAACTAAACTCAAAGTGAAACTGAGATTAAAATCTTGTGGCTTTGAAAAATCGAGTGGGAAGCATGAATGTGGCACCGTGGATGAGTCTGGCACTTAAGAGTCCGTCAAGGTGCTAATGTCCTATTATCAAACCCTTTGTGTTTGGAGAGGCCTCTTTAGGTATCAACAAGTTGCCCTTAATGTGCAAGTTCATGTTTAGATTAGTGGCCCGACAATCGTATCCTCTGGCAGGCTGATTCAAAGCTTGTTGAGGGATGGGCATTGGAGGGGGGTCAATGAGGGAAGAAGAAAAGACATTTCCCACCCCTTCGCCCTATCATCTCTTGACGCTTCGTTTGAGGTCCCCCGCATTCTAATGCGGCCAACTTTGAAAGTCGTTTCCTAAGAAAAACAGATGACAGACATGCGAGGGTGAGTGATGGTGCAATGGAAGGGCTTTGTTTTCTCACCAAAGGCCGCGGCTGCTGGTGCGACGAGCCGTCAGGGGGGTCTTGATGGGACAGTTTGAGACAGCGACGTTCAAAGACGGGCTAATGGGGTCTCGGCGCAGTGTGGGACCGCTTGACAAATGGGTGCTGAACAACCTGCTGCCTCCTGCTGAAAGCAGGGGCTCCAAACATGGGGAAAAGTCGCCTCTAAAATGGTGGTCTTTGGGGGATGGAGGGAGGGAAGAGACTGGTATCACTAAACCGCGACCTTGCGTTATCATTATTCGTTTTCTACCCGACACATCGCGAGCGGTGATAAGAGCTGACATTCGACCCGAGCGGCTGATGATGAATGTCCAGAAGCAGAAGAGATATTAAATGACACTAAACATCTTAAACGAGTCAAATGGAGACTAAAAGGAGGGTTTGACTAGAATAAACGTGGAGAAACCCATTTAAGCCCTATTTAATTCAATACTATTGTCTTTAATCTCAAAAACGCACCCATCCCAATATAACAAGCTCATGTGATTCCACACACGAGTCTTTCAGTGTGACCAGTGTAAGGTCAGTGAAAATCCAGCTGCTTCTATTAGGCAAGAAACTGCAGGAAACGTTCTGGGGGAAACCACATGACAAAGGCTTCAACACAATACCAACTCCAAGAACTCCTAGTCTGTTTTTTTTAAGTCTTGCAGACTTTGTGTGTATAAATGTAGATGCCCACTTTATTCCAATCTATAGGTATCTACTTATAGCAACAATGATGGAATAAGCATAAATAAGCAGAGCAGCTCTTATTATAATACATGTATTCAATTTCTTGTTATTTTTACCATTACCATAATAGCATACATAGTTTTTTTTGGTATTTACACTACAATTCAAAAGTTTGGGGTCAGTAAGATTTTTTTAAAAAGAAATTAATACATTTTAATTCAGCAAGGATGAAACTGATTTAAATTGGATTAAATTGATCAAAAAATGACTGTAAAGATATTTATAATGTTACAAAAGATTTATATTTCAAATAAATGGCGTTCTTTTGAACTTTCTATTCATCAAAGAATACTGAAAAACATAATGCATCATGGTTTCCACAAAAAAAAATATATTAAGCAGAAAGACTGTTTTCAACATTGATAATAATAAGACATTTTTCTTGAGCACCAAATCATCATATAAGAATGATTTCTGAAGCATCATGGGACACTGAAGACTGGAGTAATCCTTCTGAAAACTCAGCTTTGCCATCACAGGAATAAATTACATTTTACTATTTAAAGTTATTTTAAATTGTAATAATATTTCACAATATTATTGTTTTAACGTATTTTGATCAAATAAATGCAGCCTTGGTGAATATAAGAGACTTCTTTCAAAAGAAGCCATAAAAAACCTTACCAACCCAAACTTTTAAACAGTAGTGTATATTTTTAGAAGCCCTAGCTTTAGTTTATTAGTGCTGAAGCCATTTTAATTCAATTTATATGAATGAATGTGATTATTTTGCAGTAGTGTAACACACCTCCTGAGTCAAAAATCACTTCCATATAAGAATGTGTTGGATAATCCATGTCTGTTATAATTTAGGATTGAATTCAGCTTAATTTGCCCTAAGCTTTTTAATATTGTTCGAGCCTATTTTTCACATGCAATCAGCTGTAAACATCATAATACTTTGCATCATTTTTTGAAATATTTTTTAACCTAATGTGAGCTTTTCCCTCATCATGCAATTCAATTAACAGGTCTCTGCTTAGTGGACTTTAAAAACACAATCAGCCTTAAATAATCCTCTTCGAAAAATAATCCTCCTCCAAACAATGTAGATTAGGTAAAACCCTTTTGGTTGTGTTTTTACGTAAACAGATTTCCTACAGGTGCCGTCGTAGGCGACAGAGACATTTTGCAAGGCTTAGTCCGTGTCAAAGAGAGAAGACGAGAACAGCTGCCGAGTTGAGTAACATGCTGAGACCCCTGACAGAGGAGGCCTGCTGTACTAACGTCTCCAGCCCTGGGCCGGAGGAGACTTCAAACGGCCCAGCACCCGGCGGGAGACCTTCTGAAGACGGACGCAGCAGCCTCTTGGCCATGAATCAGGCCTGTCAATAGCTGCCCATCCTCTCAACAGGTGTCCGAATTGTCACACAATCACTTTCTCCTCGCTTGTCATAATGAAAGAGCCATTTTCCAACAAGTGGAACGCATTCTCACCATGAACGGGCTTCCTGTTGCAAACAAACAAGCACATAATGAAACATACAAGATCCAAGGGCTACAATTAATTGCCTGAGGACAATGTCTCAGTTCTGTTAGGAAGTCAAAGTGGAGATATTGTGGGACACCAGGAGAAATGGTCTTTACAGTTATGTAAAAATAAAAAGTCTTTCAGAACTTTTCATGCTTTTTATGTTCCTCGCAGACTGAACGGAAACAATCTGGCTAAAACTTTAAAGAAATAGTTCACCCAAAAAAGAAAGCTTTATTCCATGGGACACAAAATAATGTATTTTCTGTTGTAGCTTGTACTATTCTGGACAACGATTGAAACTTTAGTAGAACTTCACATGTTATTGCCTCAAAGGTATAGTTCACTCAAAAACGAAAATTTTGTCATCATTTACTCACCCTCATGTTGTTCCAAAATGAGTTTCTTTCTTATGCTGAACACAAAAGAAAATATTTTGAAGAATTTTGAAGAACCAAACAGTTGGTTTGTAAGGAAAGTAAGGAAAACATACTATGGAAGTCAATGGGGACCATCAACTGTTTGATTACCAGCATTCTTCAAAATGTCTTCTTTTGTCTTCAACATAAGAAAGAAACTCGGACAGGTTTGGAATGGCATGAGGGTGAGTAAATGACGACAAAATTTTCATTTTTGGGTGAACTATCCCTTCAAGATGAATTGATGTTGCATTCTTCAGTGGTAAGTTGCTTCCGGAAAAAAAGCATCAACTTAATTAATAAATGTAATTATTTTTTTTTTCTTTTGAAAAATGTTTTTTGTTTTGAAAAATGTTTTTTTGAAGTCAATGTTTTGAAAAATGTTTTTTTGAAGTCAATGGGGTCCAACACTGTTTTAGACCTCACTGTACCTCATTGTATAGACAAAAACAGCTGAAACACTGCTACATCTTCAGATTTGAGCAAATTAAGGGCAGAAATTTCATTTTGGGTGAAATATCCCTTCTGACTAGGTCAACTCTCAAAACAGTCTGCCAAACGGCTATTATATTTTTTTTCTATAGGACTAAAAACAGAAAGCAGCCAACCCGTAGTTGAGTTTCGAGAACTTCTGGCCTCTGCTGGTCAGCTCTTAGTCTTCATTTGAGAACTTCAAAAACTGCCAACCTCAGATCTCCCCTGATGTATGAGGTTGCACTATTCCCAGGCCTAAGCTTGAAGGCTGGATGCAAAGGCTCTTGGGAAAAGAGCAGCCAGCTGAGCACAGCATGCACACGCAGCAGCAGCCAAATTCGCCCTGTCACATTCGATTTCAGGGCCTCCATGTTGTATAAGCAACACCTCGTGCAGGGCTCTGTGAGCTTCCCGCTTTGACATGTTTGTTGCCGCTGTGGGCTGACACTTATGTTACTTCAGCTCTGTAGAACATGGACAATTTAAAGGCCCTAACAAGCCAAAAATGGACACCCCGTTCCTGGAATCAAACACTCTGGGATCAACATGCTGGCAACTTTTGAAGTAGTATTTCCACAACCGCACTAACAATGACACAAAAATCGATTAACAGAATCAACTGCATTCAAAAAAGACATTAACCAAAAAAGACGTGCAGCTAAGTATGTATTTTGGCCTTCAGTGTGTTCGTTGCTCAAGGCAGACAAGTGAATGCAAACATATGTCGGGCAGATGGCATTGCGTAGCTGGCACGGGGTCGGCGGGGGCGCTCAGCTGTATATCTAAGACGCCCAGGCCCTCCAGGAATGCACATGGAGGGCCAAGGATCAGGGCAGGCGGGGCATCAAGCAATGGGGGCTTGAGGCCTTCATCGGCAGTGAGAAAGAGCAGGGTCCTGGGCCCTGTGAACTGACAGGCTCTGCAGGAGCCAGGAAAGTGCAGGAGCAAATCTACACGGCTCTCTGCAGGACTCTGTCAATTCTACCAATGAGTACGTGTCAAAAAGTGACCTGGGACTGTTATGGGGAAACATCAACGTTCAAAATCCTGTGTGATATACGATACAAAACCTACTGTGGCTGGTTTAAGAAGTTAAATCTAGAGGACAGATCAATTTTGATGGACTAAAAACATGTTACACACTGATAGGACTCTTCTCTTATGAACTGATAGTCTTCGTTCAGCTTGAATGACAGTATACTTGTAATCTCCAGGAAAGAGTTATCAATGGACCCCATCACATTCCCACTGGCTACATAGTTATAGATAAGACAGTCCATCTGAACATCCCAGGCACACGTGCCTCAGCCCACATGCATCACAAACCCCATCCGCATACATGTGAGGTTGATTCCTCAAAATAGATCACGCATGTCCACCTACCATCTAGTTGTTCATCTCATAGTCTTAATTGACTACGCTGTGCTTTGCTTAAAACTTTTTACAGAGTAACTATTACTGGCCAATTATTGTACACAAATGTTTTCTCTAACAGTATTTTAGCATGTTGCATTCAAATATCTAGTTGACTCTTTGTGATTTGTCCTCCAAACAAAAATTCATAAATAATTAATAAAAATTATATATATGAAAATGAGACAAAACTACAGAATGTCACATTTTTTTATTAGCCGTTTCAACACATACATGTTTTACCAAATAAAAAGAACAGCACTTTTAGAGTTCATCCCACTCATTGATATGAGCATAAGTATTGGGACAGTTGGCAGATATAAGATTAAAAGCTATTATTTAGTTGCAGATCCCCTGCGCACAATCACAGCAGTGAGTCTGTGACCCATAGACATCACCAGACTCTTGGTCTCATCCTTTGAAATACTTTTCCCAGCCTTTAATGCAGCCAATTCCAATTGTTGCTTGTTTTGGGGAGTTTCTGCCTTTACTCTCCTCTTCAGCTGGTGAAATTCATGTTCAATCTGATTTTAATCTGGAGATTGACTTGGGCAATCTAAGACTTTCCATTTCTTTGCCCTTATAAATTCCTTGACTGAACTGGCGGGGTGTTTTGGGTCATTGTCCTGATGCAATATGAAGCACTTCCCAATGAATCTGGTGGCATTTTCTTGAATATTGGTAGGCAAGATGGTTTTGTACCCTTCCAAATTTATTCTGCTACTGTCATCATACATTGTCATCAGTAAAGTTGAGAGGGCCTGTTCCAGAGACAGCCATACATGCCCATGCCATCACACCACCTCCACCATGCTTTACAGATGAGGCTGTTTGCTTGGGATCATTGCAGTTCCCTTTTTTTTCTCCACATTTTTGCTTTCCCATCACTCAGATAAAGGTTCATATTTGTCTCATCGGTCCATAAACACAGTTCCAAAACTCTTCTGGCTCACCTTTGTGCTTTTTTGCAAACTCGAATCTTACCTTTCTATTTTTGGTGCTGGTCAGAGGTTTGCATCTTGCTGTGTAGCATCTGTAATTCTGTGTCAAAGTCTCCTGAGGACAGTAGATTGTCAGAGCACCACCCCAGCTTTCTGGAAGTTGTTGGTGATTTTACAGACACGTCTTTTAGGGTTCTTTTTCACAGCTTTTATGATTTGTCTGTCATCAACTACTGTTGTTTTCTCAGCCGATCAGGTTGTTGTTGGTTGCTGGTGTCGCTGGTGGTTTCCAAACTCTTGATTTCTCCATCCCCTTTGTTTTTGCTATAGCTCTAATTGACTTCCTCTTTTCTTTTAGCATCCAAATTGCTTGCTTTTCTCTCAAAGTCAGCTCCCTCATCTTCATCCTGGTTTGTGTGTGTCATCATCGAATGCAAGATTCAGAATGCAGAAGTAATGGATATAACGGATATGACACATTCCCTGCTTTTAATATCTGAAGAATGAATGCAACAGGACACAGCTGATCACTTAGAAAGACCTGTGAGGCAACTGTTCCAATACTTATGCTCACATCAGATAGAGGGATGAAACTCTAAAAGTGCTGAACTTCTTAGCTGGTAAAACATCTGTGTGTTGAATCACCCAATAATAAAATATGACATTCCGTAGTTTTGTCTCATATTCATCTTTTAATCATATTTGTAAATGTCTTGACTCCACAGCCAGCAGAGCAATTTTGTCTTTATTGTTCCAATACTTTAGGAGGGCACTGTATATATACATACATACATACACATATATATACACACATATATATATATACACACATATATATATATATATATATATATATATATATATATATATATATATATATATATATATATATATATATATATATATATATATATATATACACATACATACATACATACATACATACATACACACACACATATATATATTATTATTATTATTATTATTATTATTATTATGTAATTTGTTTTACTTACTGCACTGACTACAACTGTAATAATAATGAATAAAAACAATAAGAATATTATTCTATACATTATTATTATTATTACTACTTCTACTACTACTACTAATATTATTATTATCATTATTATTATTATTATTATTATTAACACTTTGTAGTAGTATAAACATTACATTTCTGTTATATATATATATATATATATATATATATATATATATATATATATATATATATATATATATATATATATATATATATATATATATATATTCTATAATTTTCTATAATTTTTTTTTTTAAATAAACATATGCCAACACTAGAAAAAGATTTTTAACTTCATTTTGATTGATTTAATATAGATTTTCTAAATCTGAGAAGCTGAGACAAACTTGTTTGTTACAGAAAACGTCATTGCGTCAGAGATGATTTTGGTCATAAGTCCTTTCAGACAAAATGTGAAGTTGATTTGTGTTTTGCCTTCATTGGGCAGAAGAGTTTTTGCACATTACAAAACACCGCATCAAGCGTGACAACAGATTCTGCTACTGGGGAATGTTGTCACAAAAGTTCACTATATGTTTCCTATACAGAAATCATTAAAAAAATAAATCCACCCTGAGAAATATTTAAGCGAGTAAAAAGTGTAACAACCAGTCCCAGGCTACCACAAACTACACAGTGAGACAGAAAGAGCCCTGCTCTCATTCTTGCTGAAGTGGATTATACTTAGAAGCAGTGACTGCAAACTGTGGGGCAGTGGAGCAACTTGGGCCAAAAAGTGTCACAATCCAGAACCACCCTGGGTTCATTGTTCTGACTCCTTTCGTGGCTGGACGCCACTGTACTAAGGAATCTGAAAAAGAAAGGCTCTCTAACAGTCGGTCATGCACCAGTGCTTTTGGCAACAACAAGTCCATGGCCTATATTGCCTTCATTTTGCTCTAGCGGCTGTGTCCCCACAACAGAAATCCCTATTACTGGTTATAGAACGGGCTTTATTAAAGAGTGGAGCTTTGAAGGGCAGAACAAAAGAGCGTCCTATGTTTAGATTAGATAATGTAAGCAACCGCTTTTCTGCATGGATGACACTACACAATAAGCCACCTCATGAATACTAGCAAGCCCAGATCCTAGGGCTCTTTTTGTTTCATAATTACTGCAAGAAAAATGAAAAAAGAAAAACTAATCAAACGTGGTCTGGTCTGTCACTAAACCACGCTTATCATTAACAATGGGGATAATGGCTGTGCGTGTTCCGATTGCCTGAATGTTGAAACTGTGCTAGTAAGTAACTGGCTGCGGATAGTCGGATATATCCAAGGAAACTCTGCAAACAAACAATGCAATAAAATATCTGTGCACAACATGTTCTCCCCAATGAATCTTCATAATGAACACCTCTTATTGACAGCACACTGCATGATGCTTTCAGATCTGTCAGCACAAATGTGTCAGTCAGTTTGCCATTTTCCCAATATCAAGTTTTGTATTCCAAAGCAATCAGCGAATCGGCATGGAATGCGGTAACTGGCTTGAAAAACCGTGGGAAAAAGGTGATGAAATACCAGCCTGCTGAACAAATCATTTCTTTAAAATCATCTGTATCTGGAACTCATTTAACATACAACAAATACGAAGAAACCCAAAACCTTCAAGCACTTAAGTCACACTGACAATGCCTGAATGTCATTGCATTAGATGCAAACTATCAAACCAAGTAATATCTGCCAACTGGTGTTACAGTAATTTTAAATTAATACTTTTTCATAATTTGAAACGTTTTGTCTGAGTGAATTTTTTTATGTCTTCTAAATAAATGTCACTTCATTTTACATTGTGTTAAATTAAAAACTGCATACATTAAGTGTAAAGATAGAAAGAACGACAGATAGAATGATAGAATGATAGAATGATAGAACAATAGAACGACAGACAGAATGACAGACATACAGACAGATAGATAGATAGATAGATAGATAGATAGATAGATAGATAGATAGATAGATAGAACAACATATAGACAGACAGAAGGATGGACAGAGATGGATAGATAGAATGATAAAACGATAGATGGACAGACAGACAGACAGATAGTTTGATTGATAGATAGATAGATAGATAGATAGATAGATAGATAGATAGATAGATAAACATATAGACAGACAGACGGATAGATAGAATGATAAAACAAAGACACATAGATAGATAGATAGATAGATAGATAGATAGATATAATCATAAATAAAATGTTCAATTTTAATATTGTTGAGAATCCTTTGCAGGCAATGACTGCCTTAAGTCTGGAACTCATGGACATCACCAGAGACTGGGTTTCCTCCTTTGTGATGCTTTGCCAGGCCTTTACTGCAGCTGACTTCAGTTGTTGTTTGTTTGTGGGTCTTTCTGCCTTTAGTTTTCTCTTCTGCAAGTGAAATGCATGCTCAATCAGGTTGAGATCAGGAGATTGACTTGGCCATTGCAGAATATTCCACTTTTTTACCTTCAAAAACTCTTGGGTTGCTTTTGCTGTATGTTTTGGGTCATCGTGCATTTGTATTATGAAGTGTCGTCCAATCAACTTTGCTGAATTTGTCTGAATCTGGGCAGAGAGTATATCTCTATACACTTCAAAATTCTTCCGGCTGCTTCTGTCCTCTGTCACATCATTACTAAACACCAGTAACCCAGTGCCACTGGAAGCCATTCATGCTCATGCCATCACACTGCTCCACCACGTCTCACAGATGATGTTGTATGCTTTGGATCATGAACTGTTCCAAGCCTTCTCCATACTTTTTTCTTCCTGTCATTCCGATACAGGTTGATCTTAATTTCAGCCGTCCAAAGAATGTTTTTCCAGAAGTGGTCTGGCTTTTTTAGATGTTTTTGGCAAAGTCTAATCTGGCCTTGTTTGTACCTTGTGGTGAACCCTCTATATTTGCTCTGGTGAAGTCTTCTCTTGATTGTAGACTTTGACAGTGACTTGTCTTCCTCTTGGAGAGTGTTTTTCTCTTGGCTGGATGTTGTGAAAGGGTTTTTCTTTACCATGGAGAGGATTCTCCGATCATCCACCACTGTTTTCCTTTGTAAACATCCAGGCCTTTTTATGTTGCTGAGCTCACCAGTGTGTTCTTTTTTCTCTCAGAATGTACCAAATTGTTGATACGACCACTCCTAATGTTGCTGCTATCTTTCTGATAGATATCTTTTGTTTTTGAAGCCTAACAATTGTCTGTTTTACTTGCATGCAGAGCTCCTTTGACCACATGATGTGGGTTCAGAGCAACAGCTTCCAAATGCAAATGGCACACTTACGCCCGTTTCACACCGCAAGCGTGAGTGGCGGGTGAGCAGCGCGTATTTTTTTCGGCGTGCATGTTAACAAATGAGTGCATTCACACCAGGAGCAGGATCGTCACATGAGCAGCAGTGCCGTGATAATTACGCTGCCAGTATGAAAGCATAATGGGCGCGCGCTGCTCACACTCTGCATACGCACTGCTACTGCGCCACCTCTGCACTGCTTATGCGTGCAGTGTGAAACAGGCGTTAGAATCAACTCCAGACCTTTTACCTGCTTAACTGATGTAGAAAAAATGAAGGAATAGCCCACAACTGTCCATGAAACAGCTTTTGAGTCAACTGTCCAATTACTTATGGTCCTCTGAAAAAGGGGGGAGGTACATATTAAAGAACTGTAATTCCTTAACCTTTCCTCCAATTTTGATGAGAATACCCTTAAATTAAAGCTCAGTGTGCACTTTAAGCTCATATTCATTATATAACTGTAACTTGAATATGTTTTGGTCACCAACTAAAATAATAAAAATTGTGCCTGTGTCCAAATATATATGGACCTGACTGTAGACCAAGGTTATTTTCGCAAACGAAAACTAGAACTAAGACGAAATCGACTGATGAAAAAACAATTTCGTAAACTGAAATAAAATAAAAATGTCAAAATAAGTGAAAAACTAAAACTAAACAAAACTAACAACACTTATTGAAAAACTAAGTGAAATAAAATAATAATTATCAAAAATAAATTATTACGTTCTCACCCCTTGGTGGAAAAACATACGAGCTGTGTGGAGGTTTAGGGAAATAGCATACCTGTAAATGGCGCATCACGCACATGGGGTTATCTGACGGAGAGACGCAAAGCAGTTTAAAGTCTGCATGGGTCCTGTTTGGTAAACCCGCACCCGCAGCACTTAACAGAACATTCGACCCGTTATCCGACAGCAGCATTAATTTAATTCTGTACCAGACCAGAACCGTTTGACATAAAGACAGCGAGTCACGACCCGAACCGCACCCGCATTAAATCTATTACATCAGATAGGCAAGATTATTTATTTTCTCATGTAACAAGCAATCAAACCAACATTAGACATTCTAAGTTGGTGCTTTGAAGAAAAACAGACATGCAGCACAACATGATAATTAACAGAAAAAAGATGACAACGCGCATGTTTTCTCTAAACAAAACAAAACTTTTGCCTAGCATCTTGTGATCACTCTGCCAGGCTTTTGAACAAATGTGCATTGGCTAAATCACATCATAATTCTTCATAAATGAAAAGAGCATTCAAATATGAGTCTTTACTGTTAAATGTGATTGCTGTTATTGTTGAATTTCATTAGTCCCGGTTATGATTTATGCACAGCTGTTTACGGAAAAGTGAGAAAGACTCCACAGTTACAATATGATGATTATGGTTAAATAAGAAAAGGCATATAATATAACCAAATCAGGTTACATTTATTTTCATATTAAATATCTCAACACACATCATTATATTATACATATTAAGCGCAACTTGTGTAGATTAATTTAGTAAAAAGGCTTGATTGCTTTCTTTGGTGTATATTTGTATACTTTTACCATCTAATAAATCTCAGCATGCGTTAATTTTGTGTCGCTAAACGTTTGCCTCACTAAGGTTAAATTATGCCTATGTCTTTCTTTGGCCTGTGCTCTGGAAGTGATCTGTTGATTCTGCTAAACTTTAATCAAAACTGAAAATAAAACTGAAACTAAACTATGTAAAAACTAAACAAAAATGTGTTCACAAAATAAAAACTAAACTAAAACTAACAAAATATTAATGAAACTAATAAAAACTAAACTGAATTTTACAGCAAATTTGAAAACAATATTAAAATAAAATGAACTTAAAAATTCTAAACTATAATAACCTTGCTGTGGACAGACGGACGGACGGACAGACAGATGGTTAGATAGAATGATAAAACGAACGAACGAACGAACGAACGAACGATAGATAGATAGATAGATAGATAGATAGATAGATAGACAGACAGACAGACAGACAGACAGACAGACAGACAGACAGATCACCTGGTCATGGCTAGCTGGAATGGAGCTCCCAATGCCGTGGAAAGTCATCTGCACAGGTGAGAGAGTCAGGTAGGTCATGAACTCTTTGTCAGTTTGCCGATCAGAGTACTGCACCTGCATGAGACGAGAGACGGAGGGAAGGGAGTATTAAATATTATGTGATGCAATTTACAGCATGTACTGCACTGCGGTTCTGACCTTGGAAAACATTTTGTGGGAAAAGTACAAACTGGATCCTCAGACTTGGCTGGTAGTTTGTGCTCACTTCTACTCGATAACAGCAGTGGTTTTAGATTTTGATCTTCATCCTCATGAATGCTTCACAATCTATGCTTTCTCACGCGCTCGGATGGCCAGTGATAGAGTGATTTAGAGGAGAGCTCTGGCCCCGTTTGGGGTTTCTGAGAACACCTCTAGACGTCAAACTCCACTCAGAAACACCCAAAGGATTGTGTGTGTGTGTGTGTGTGTGTGTGTGTGTAAGGATTTTAGACACTATGCTGGGCCAACTTTGATCATGTTGTGCCTGACCTATATACATATCCAGGCCATTTTAAAGACTTTTTTTACTTGCAGAACATACAGAATTAAAAATGAAACTGCTTTTTCATTTCATTACTTTTAGATTTTTTGCTAGTGTTTTTGGTAGCAGAAATAATGACTGAAAATGTATTTTAAGATGAGCTATTTCTTGAAAAAAAAAAAAAAAAAAAAAAAAACAAATTCAGTGGATACAGATCTCTATGTCTGATCATAAAAATTTGGGAAAAGTGTCAGCTGTCCAATGGAAAAAAAAATGTCTGGACAGCTGGTTACAATGTGTGAAAGTCTGCTTCCAGAGAACTCCTTAGCATAAGAAATGTCTTGGACTAAATGCTCATATATTTAAAATAAATAATTGTTAATGCATAAAACTGAGAATCCTGAAGAGAAGAGAAACAGATGAATGAGTGCTACAGCAGACTGAAGGAATCTCTCACTCCATGAATGTGTGTTTATGTTCAGTCTTCAAGTGGTCTGATGGGCCAGATCCACGGGGCATTCCACTGTGAAGTGTGTTTTAAAGACAATGTTAACAACACGGTTCGCAAGAAGCACGATGTGTGATTGGCATTCACAGCTCCAGGAAACAGGAACTCTGACATATACAAACATCTTGTGTCTGGTCAAGAGAAGAAATAAATGTCTCGACTGAGTTGGTTAATATTTCTAATATATTCTGCACAAAGAGATCATGTTCTTCATGTTATTATAGGGCTGCCATTTTAAAACATTATTTTATCCAGCAAAATAATGTGATAAAAATGTATCATATTAAATTTATAAAAAAATATTTAAATTGACAATTTTTTTTTTCTCAGCAAATATTGAAAAAAATGCAATTAATTACATTTACGTTAATTAACCAGTCATCATGTAACTGATTTTATTACAATTTTTAACCAATTAACACTCCTATTTTAGAAATATAACAAACATCATAATATAATATAATTTACTTTAATATCATTATAAGTTTAGAGAATAAAATCTAAAATAGATATATATTATTAGTTATATATAATTGTGTTTATTTCTATGTCATATTAATTAAAAAATGATCTAAATATATAAAGATTAATAATAAAATACTTATATAAATATAAAATAAAAATAAAATTATATTAATATATAAAATTCTATTGATTATAATTCTAATTATTTAAATACTAGTTTTTAATAGTTTTAAATACTGTAAAACTATTATCTTTGATATTATATTACATTATATTAACTAGTCAACAATTTTATACACGCACACACACACACACACATATACATATATAATACTATATTATGAAAAATAACACTACACCTGGGCCAAATGAAATTCATTTAACTTAATCTAATGTGTTTGAGCTGTAGTACAAACATACTGCTGATTGTGTATCCGTTAGAGATGCTGGGTTTGATTTAAAACTTTTCCTAATGCATTTAATTGTGGTGGAGTATCGTCACTTTGAGCAAATAACTGTGGGCCACCATCAAGCTCAAGACACCCAGATCAGTGCCAGCTTCCTGTCAGCCTCAAGATTCATCTCCCTGACAAACTTTGTTTTCAAAGATCGCTCCTCACACAAATACGCCACAGCGATACAGCTGGGCCCCATCAGAACGAGGCAAAAATCAGACCATAAGGGATTAGCACGTCTAGCATGTGTTTGCTAATGAAAATCCCAGCATAAACACCAGCTCCAGGAACAGGGAAAGGGCAAGAGGGACAGAAACAAACCGTCCCGCTCTTTGATGTTTGGACAGGAGATGCGTTTGATGTCGACTGTGTATAAGATGGAGATGTGCAGTGGAAAAGGAGCCAAATCAAGCGTAGGACGCTGCCAGTGCTATTTGAAGTGCTTTTTACACAGACAACACAGCAGAGTACGGGGGGTAAGAAAAACAAAAAAAGAATAAACCACGTCACAAGGCAGATCTTTTGGCACAGATGTTCAAAACATACATCATCTGACAGTTTTTATTTTCATTAAAGTGGGATTTGCTACATGGCAAGGAAGAAAATTAAAACGAAATGAAGTCACATCTTGCATTTGACTTAAGCACATGGACCAGTGATCCTTATCAGGATGATATTGCTGACGGATTTAACACATGAGTATGTCTGATAATATCATAGTGCAGTTACACATGCGCTAAACCAGCAGTTCGAGTAATAACATGTCTCTGTTTATGATACGTTTAGCTTCAGCATGTGTATTTAATGCTCTCCTGGGACAACTGGGCCGAAGATTTCTACACAGAAAAGGAGGGAAATGTCTAAAAATAAATAACTACACTCTTTAAAACAATGGTTCTAAAAAGGAATTTTCACAGCAATGCCATGAAGAACCTACGGTGGCCCAGTAGTGCATAACACAATGAAATCTCCACAACACAACGAAATTGCCACAACACAATGCATAGGACTAATTTGGTTGTGTTGTGCTAATTTCGCTGTGTTGTGGCTTGTTTCCGTTGTGGTAATTTCATTGTGTTGCGGCCTGTTTCTGTTGTGTTACAGCTTTTCTCCATTGTGTTGTGCTAATTTAATTGTGTTGCGGCTTGTTTACGTTGTGTTGTGCTAATTTCGTTGTGTTGTGGCTTGTTTCTGTTGTGTTGTGCTAGTTTAATTGTGTTGCGGCTTGTTTCCGTTGTGTTGTGCTAATTTCGCTGTGCTGTGGCTTGTTTCTGTTGTGTTGAGCTAGTTTAATTGTGTTGCGGCTTGTTTATGTTGTGTTGTGCTAATTTCGTTGTGTTGTGGCTTGTTTCTGTTGTGTTGTGCTAGTTTAATTGTGTTGCGGCTTGTTTCCGTTGTGTTGTGCTAATTTCGCTGTGCTGTGGCTTGTTTCTGTTGTGTTGTGCTAGTTTAATTGTGTTGCGGCTTGTTTATGTTGTGTTGTGCTAATTTCGTTGTGTTGTGGCTTGTTTCTGTTGTGTTGTGCTAGTTTAATTGTGTTGCGGCTTGTTTCCGTTGTGTTGTGCTAATTTCGCTGTCCTGTGGCTTGTTTCTGTTGTGTATTGCTTGTTTAATTGTGTTGCGGCTTGTTTCCATTGTGTTTTGCTAATTTTGTTGTGTTGCAGCTTGTTTCCATTGTGTTGTGCTAATTTTCGTTGTGTTGTGGCTTGTTTCCATTGTGTTGTGCTAATTTCGTTGTGTTGTGGCTTGTTTCTGTTGTGTTGTGCTAATTTAATTGTGTTGCGGCTGGTTTCCGTTGTCTTGTGCTAATTTCGTTGTTTTGTGGCTTGTTTCTGTTGTGTTACGGCTTGTTTCCGTTGTGTTATGCTAATTTAATTGTGTTGTGGATTGTTTCCGTTGTGTTGTGCTAATTTTGTTGTGTTGTGGCTTGTTTCTGTTGTGTTGTGCTAATTTAATTGTGTTGTGGCTTGTTTCCATTGTGTTGTGCTAATTTCGTTGTGTTGTGGCTTGTTTCTGTTGTGTTGTGCTAATTTCGTTGTGTTGTGGCTTGTTTCCATTGTGTTGTGCTAATTTTATTGTGTTGCGGCTTGTTTCCGTTGTGTTGTGACTTGTTTCCATTGTGTTGTGGCTTGTTTCTGTTGTGTTGTGCTAATTTTGTTGTGTTGTGGCTTGTTTCTGTTGTGTTGTGCTAATTTGATTGTGTTGTGGCTTGTTTCCATTGTGTTGTGGCTTGTTTCCGTTGTGTTGTGGCTTGTTTCCATTGTGTTGTGCTAATTTTGTTGTGTTGCAGCTTGTTTCCGTTGTGTTGTGGCTTGTTTCCATTGTGTTGTGGCTTGTTTCCGTTGTGTTGTGGCTTGTTTCCGTTGTGTTGTGCTAATTTAATTGTGTTGTGGCTTGTTTCCGTTGTGTTGTGGCTTGTTTGCGTTGTGTTGTGCTAATTTCTTTGTGTTGCGGCTTATTTCTGTTGTGTTGTGTGTTGTGCTAATTTCGTTGTGTTGCGGCTTGTTTCCATTGTGTTATGCTAATTTTGTTGTGTTGCGGCTTGTTTCCGTTGTGTTGTGCTAATTTCGTTGTGGCTTGTTTCTGTTGTGTTGTGCTAACTTAATTGTGTTGTGGCTTGTTTCCGTTGTGTTGTTGGTTGTTTCCTTTGTGTTGTGGCTTGTTTCCATTGTGTTGTGCTAATTTCGTTGTGGCTTGTTTCTGTTGTGTTGTACTAACTTAATTGTGTTGTGGCTTGTTTCCGTTGTGTTGTTGCTTGTTTCCGTTGTGTTGTTGCTTGTTTCCTTTGTGTTGTGGCTTGTTTCCGTTGTGTTGTTGCTTGTTTCCGTTGTGTTGTTGCTTGTTTCCTTTGTGTTGTGGCTTGTTTCCATTGTGTTGTGCTAATTTCGTTGTGGCTTTTTTCTGTTGTGTTGTGCTAACTTAATTATGTTGCGGCTTGTTTCCATTGTGTTGTGGCTTGTTTCCATTGTGTTGTGCTAATTTAATTGTGTTGCGGCTTGTTTACGTTGTGTTGTGGCTTGTTTCCATTGTGTTGTGCTAATTTAATTGTGTTGCAGCTCATTTCCATTGTGTTGTGAAGATTTCGTTGTTTTGTGGAGTAGGGTTGTGCCGATAGATGATAGTATCGTGTATCGAGTCAGAGATATCGACAATAGCAGATGTCTTTGTCGATAGTCAAGACCAGTGTTGGTTGTAACGCGTTACTGTAATTAAAATACTTATCCACTGAAACAGTAAAGTAAGGGATTACTGTTCATTTTTAGGTAATTTAATTACAGTTACTTATAAAGTACTTGCGTTACATACAGTAAATAATTTGAAATCTAAATTTACAGTCTAAAGATAAAATTGAATGCATTGGCTTTAACCCTCCACGCGCCGGCTCGTTCACATTCAGATTTTCCTGATTCACAGAAAAACCTTAAATACTCAGATACATATAAGACTAAAATCAATAGAATCAAAAAAGCTTGAAGTGTCTACTTTTAAATGAACGAATTCAAATCAAAAACTAATATTTCTGATTATGCAATCCCTATGAAAGTAAAGCGAGACCAGTCTTTCCCGTATCTGAAAGCTTGATGTTTCTACTTTTAAATGAACGAATTCAAATTGAAAACAAATATTCCTGATTATGTAATCCGTATGAAAGCGAGGTACAGTCTTTTCCGTATCTGAGCTCATTATATGCAGACACCTGCACACAAACGCCCTCACCTAGATACAAAAAAAAAAAAAAAATTTAAAAAAGAATTGAAATAAAATACAGATTCATCTAATTTTCATCATTTTTGAAAGAAGATCTACTATGAGGAATTTACCTCATTACCTCATTTATTTCATAAGAACAGCGCGATCTGACATGGCTTCATACAGCAGAGAAGATAATTTCTGTCATTTATTCTTACCTACATTAGTTGATGTGTTATTTTTACATAAACCTGTACAGATTTTACTAGTTGGGCTTTTCCTGAACATCTTGCCAAACTGAAATGTATTGTTTAACTTTTAAGGTTTTTTGTTATTCAGATATTTTGCAGAGTATTTCTATTTGTTAACCAAAGAAGGTTACATTTTTTATAAAAAACGTTTAAGTATTACAGTTGTTTTAAAGCTAAAAGGCTAAACTATTCTATGTTTGACTCAAATTGAAAGAATAAAGAGTTTAATTTCTATTAAGGTTAATAGGGATTTTAAAATGTAGCCTAATTAGTGATTTGAATAATTAAGTTACTTATTGAGTAACTAAGTTACTTTTCAGACAGAGTAATTAGTAAAGTAATTTAAATACAATATTGATATAGTAATTAGTAACTGTAATTAATTACTTTTTGAAAGTAACTTACCCAACACTGGTCAAGACGATATTAGGCTCATTCTCCTATTAATGTATAAAACTATTATTATTATTATTATTATTATTATTATTATTATTAGGCAGCCTATAATTATTGGGCTATCAAATTGCCCCGCTATTTCACCTCAGCGCCGCACTTCTCACACATGTGCAAATGAGGATTAGGCTTCTCCTCCTCATTGGAAATGTTTTAAAAACGGACTCTAAAACTAAGCCCACAAAATTGAACTGCAGGGTGATAACCTTTATTTACAAATTAGGCTATGTCAAGAGTGCAAAAAGAGACATCTTTTAGACATCTTCTTGAACAGCTTTGAGCTATGAATGAACATGATGAAACTGGACCGGCAGCATGTCGTTTTCTTTACAGCACATTAACAAAAAACACTGATGCTTATTCTTCATTCTTCAAGAACATTTTTCCACTATAAAGAACCTTTTGTGCATTTGAAATGTTCCATGGATGTTAAAAGGAACCACAGATGCCAATAAAAGAACCTTTATTTTTAAGAGTGTAGGCAAACAATTTAGCAAATATATTCACAGTCTATCTATAGTGTCCGATGCCAGTTAGATAAAGCTTCACTTTTCCTAACCAAATATGGCTCCCTTTACCACTAAAGCAGACACTGCGCATCAACAAATTTGATACATGCCGGATTTTACAGTTATAACATAAATATATCTTTAATCGCCTCATAAGCCATCCAAAAAACAATTCTTCACCAATTTTTGGGTCGGATTGCAAGTCTAAGGCATACCAGTGCCAAAAACGTCTTCTGAATCATATCATTCGCCATAAATGGAGCGAGTCACCTTCAAAAGCCCACATCAATCCACTTCTGTAATTGAAATTATGAACCTGATGCTTCTGCTGAGTTATACAACTCCAGATGTTCTCGCATCAAATTAAATCACTTTCACATCATCAGTCAGTGCTTTGCCATTAAGGGCAAAGGTTACAGGTTATAAAGATGCTGCAGGTGGGCAGCTGGCAGGAAATTAAAGCGTGATTAAAACATATGAATGGTCGGTCATAATACTGGCTTGAATGTCAGTTTTTGATGTTTGGGTCTAGCATTGTAATTAATGAGAAAGTATTAGAAAAATTTAAATTCTGACCATTAACATTACCACGTTATGGCTGATAAACATAACTGTATATGAATAAACTTATTGGGACCATTGCACCAACAGGAACTTTAATGACATCTCATTCTAAATACATAGACATTCATATAGACTTTTTTGCCCATCCAGAGCATTTGTGAAGCCAGACACTGATGTTGGAAGGTTTGGCTGGTTGAGATCAGGGCTCTAAGTGGGCTAGTCAAGTTCCTCCACACCATACTCATCCAACCATGTCTTTATGGACATTACTTTGAGCACTGGGACAGGCATACTGGAATAGAAAAGGGCCTTCCCCAAACTGTTCCCACAAAGTTGGAATCAAAGCATTGTCCAAAATTTCCCTTCACGGGAAGTAAGAGGTTCCCAACCCTTGAAAAACAACCCCTATACCATTATCCCTCCTCTACCAAACTGTACAGTTGGCAAAATGCAGTCAGGCAGGTAATGTTCCTCTGGCAGTTGCCCATCAGACTGCCAAACAGAGAAGCTTGATTCGTTACTCCACAGAACAGGTTTCCACTGCTCCAGAGTCCAGTGGCGGCGTGCTTTACACCCCTACATGTGACGCTTGGCATTGTACTTGGTGATATGAAGCTTGAATGCAGCGGCCATGGAAACCCGCCAGGAAGACACCCATGATGCTCCTGCCAAACAATTTTTCTGCTGATTTAATGGCAATGGAAGTTTGTAACTCTTCAGCTATGGAATCAGCAGAGCATTGGAGACTTTTAGCTTCAGCACTCTGTCATCTCACTCTATGACTTTATGTGGTCTTCTGCTTTGTGGTTTTAGTTGCTGCTACTCCAAAATGCTTCCAATCTTCATACTGTTGGCTGTGAAATATCTAGCAGAGATGAAATGTGCTTGATTTTTATGCAGATGGGCAAAGCTTGTTGCAACATACCCAAAGACTTGAGGCTGTAAAGGTGCTTCAACTAAGTACTGAATATTTATGTAAAGCATTTATATTATTATGCATTTATACTTATTTCAGTTTTTCCTGCTTAAAATTTTTGCAAAGTTGTCAAAAACCTGTTTTCTGGTTTGTAATTATAGTGTATGGGGTGTAGACTGATGTGAAAAAATAAATAAATTAAAAGCAGTAGCACTTCTGACCAGTAATCTGACATCTGGTCAAGTCACTAGGGTTTCAACATAACCATGCAAACTTCTAGTTGGAAGTAAGGTTATCATTGAAGTCAGTCCCACTGATATAAAGGATGAAACGGATGCATCACGGACACTTCCATCACCTGCATATGAAGCGATTTATGAAGTGATTTATGGCATGACTGCAGAGCAGTTGGCATATAGATGCTGGACGCTGCGGCCTGTGATCAAAGCAGCACCTCACAGAGAGATGCATGTGTGTCCAGTGCTGGCAGGATGAGAAATCCAAGCATGAGTTCCTTTATCGGCTCGTCTCCATTCATCTCAAAACGCAGCCTTGATTCACTCGAAGGTCAGAACACATCAATGGGCGTTATTTGAAGAAATAACTGAGAGCTTGTGATCTGAAACTAGGTATGCTGGTATTTCTAGCCAAGGTTAGAAACCGTGAGAGACAGACAAACAGAAAGAGAAACAGACAGGCAGTGAGCAGAGGGACTTGGAGGGTGGGAGGAAACAGAAAGTGTACAATTAAATAAAGGGAGAGGGAAAACTGGAACGGGCAGGAAAAAGAGGGATAAGGTGAGGTTCTCAGAGTAGGTGGTCTGGAACTCTAAAACAAAATATACAGAAAATACTGATTGCCAACATAATATTATACAATAGCTGTTATTTTCTATTCAGTTTTACATACCACACATAAAATGAATAAAAATAACAATGAACAATTAAAGCATCCTTCTTAATAAAGTGGGAAATGTCAAAATAAACATTGAAATCCAGATTCCAAAAATGTTTAATTACTTAATGTAATTAATATAATAAAATAAAATAAAATTTAGTTACTAAAAAGTTACTAAGTTACTGTATTTAAACATGTATAGCTATTAAAAAAGTTTACTGATTTGTGTGACTTATTTCCTAAAAATAATTTTTAAAATGTTTAATTCCTACTTTTAAACTCTTATTTTCTATTTTAAAATTCTAAAAAAAAATTAAGACAAAAAAGGCAAAAAAAAAAAAAAAAAAAAAAAAAAAAAAAGCAGGCAGTCTAAAATAAAATAAAAATAAAATGTCTATGCCAAAATGGGAAATGTGGCCTAAATTAAGTTACTAAAAAGTTACTATATTTAAACAAGTATAGTTATTAAAAAGTATACTGATTTGTGTAATTTATTTCCTAAAAATACTTTTAAAAATTAAAAACTTCCTATTTTGAAAATTTTTTCTATTTTAAAATTCTTAAAAAAACAAAAAAATAAAAACAAAGACAAAAACAAACAAACAATCAGAGAGACAGTCTAAAATAAAATAAAAATAAAATGTCTATACCAAACTGGGAAATATGGCCTAAATTAAGTTACTAAAAAGTTACTAAGTTACTATATTTAAACAAGTACAGTTACTAAAAAGTATACTAAAAAGAGGAACGTCAAAGTAAACACTGAAATCCTGATTTGTGTTATTTATTTCCTAAAAAATACTTTTAAAAATGTTGTTACTTCCTTTTTTTAAATTCTTATTTTCTATTTTTAAATTCTAAAAAATTAAAAGACAAAAAAGCAGACAGTCTAAAATAAAATATAATAAAATAAAAAAAAATTCAGTCCGCTAGTTGGTAATGTTGGTTTGTAGTCACTGAAAAACGTCATTAAAAATGATAAACAGAACAATTCCAAGATTCCTAAAAATATTTAGTTTCACCATTTTTTCCTACAATAACTTTAGCAATGAAGTCAACACAACAATATTTGAAATAAATAAATAACACTGAGAAGTGAATAACCTCTGAAGTATGCAAGCATAGTGGAGTAATATGGCACAGTATGTTTCACTCAGCCTCATATGAAGTGATGAGATGAATGGGGTTCATAAAACGCTCAGGACTCATCCCTAACATGAGCTCTACCTACTGCTCTCTGTTCTCCCAGAATGCTTTTCAGCTCACAAGCTCAGCACAAAAGGCCCTTTATGATGTGCACCTGACATGCGGCGAAGAGCAGCGTTCCCACAGAGATTGGCTTCACTGCTCCACCTCTTCTCTCGCTTTCGTCCTCTCCGAATCTCTGTGTCCCCAGCCTGGGGAGTGAACGTTAGCTGGCAGGGCTCCGGTTGCTCAACCGAATGGGGATTTGGGGAAAGATCCATCTCTGGGTTTGTCTAAAGCTGATGCTACTTGCGCCAAATAAGTCACCCAGCTGACCAAGAGAGGCTCAAGAGTTTAACCAGATCACTGAAGGTTACCAAATAATCTGTCAGATGTCAGATCAGTCAACAGGAAAACCATTGTTTTGTGTTTTAATAAGGCTTTGGCTGTGCACTTTAGAAAAAGCATCAATTCACCAAAGATTCTGTCATCTGTCATCATTAAACCCATATGGCTTTCTTATGTGGACCATAAAAGAAGAAATTCTGAAGAATAGGGCTGAACGATTTTGGAAAATAATCGAATCGATTGCGATTTAATATGCAATTATTTTTTAAAGCTCTTTAAATCATTGTATAGTTTGACCAACACAATATTAGATAGATTAAACATAAATGTTTTCTGTAGGCCAGGCCTGTATGTTGCGATGAAATTAGATGATGCATGAATTGATATGAATGACATTATTTAACATCTACAATCACAGTAGTATATTGACTGATTTGTTGAACTTCCAGCCTTGTAAGCATGTAATAATTATGACAACATAAAGCACTGACAAATAAGCCTGCTGTAAATATCATTATGAAAGTCAGTAACAAATTACACAAACTAAAGTAGATTGCAGAAATATAAAAACAAATCTGTTGCTTTACCACACTCAGTATTTAGATAATTCAAAGTCACTGTAATAAACATTATGTAAACGTGGATTGCACTTTTTAAACACTGTCTGTTAACTTTAGACAGACTTCAAATAAATAAATAAGAATATATATATCATGTTTTCAACATATGAGCTCAGTGAAATGTTCTATGATTGGCTGTTAATATTCTGTTCAGTAATTGGTTAAAGCTGACGTGGCTGCCGCTGCCGCTTACAAAAAGATAAAATAATTTTATCTTTGGCGGCGTCTGCGGCGAAGTTTGCCAGCGGTTTGCCATTTTCCGCATGTCTCCCATTGAAAATGAACCAGACACTCGCGACTGCCGCGTCCCATGTGAAAGGGTCTTAAAATTAATATATTATGCTTTCTCTCGCCGTACTTTGATGTCATTCACCGATCGATCTTCAAGTCGAATACACCTCTTTACTCTAGTGTAATCGCAGAGGCTGCGGTTGAAAAATCGCGTTTTTTCATATCGCGATATTATCGCAAATGCAATTAATCGTTCAACCCTACTGAAGAATGTGCTGGCTGCTCTTTTCCATGCAAATTTCCATGAAATTATCTAAAATAAAATAAAATAAAATACTTTTAGAAAGTAACAAAATTATTCTCTAAAAGTAATTTTTTTTTTTAATTTTCATTTTTTTATATGTAATGGACAAAAATGAATGAATGAATGAATAATCTATGCAAAAATAGGTAACAGGGTTTTAATTATTGCCTAAATTAAGTTCTCACTCAGCAGGGGCTAGATAGTTTAGGACCAAACATTGGTTTGTAGTTAATGAAAAATGTATATATCCCTCAAATGAATGAATTGTTAAATAAGTGAATTGTTCTTTTGAGTTTGATCTCTTCAATGAATCAACTAATCCAGTTCAAAAAAGTGGAATGATTTGTTCTCACATTGTATTCATATTGATATCGAGTTAAATTTACTCAATGTGGCCACAACCACTAACAGCTAACTGAAGGGGAAGATTATGAGTAAATAACGGCTTAAATTTAGGTCTGCTCCTCAAACAAGCTATGCTTGGCAAGTTTTATGCAACATCTGGGAGTCAGAGAACACAGATTTTTACTGGGTTAAACGCAATGAGTGCTTTAAATGTTGGTTAAATGGCCTTTTCCTGTCTAAATGAGTGATTCTTGGTTGGAATAAGCTGGACCACAAATTATCCCAATAAATAATTGGTAAAGAATAAGCAGGAAGACACTTTATGCTAAAAATCAAGTCTGGCAATGTGAGACTAGGTTGTATGTAGCACAAAATGGGATTCAGCAATTGTTACAAGCCAAAGAAATCTAATCTAATGGTATTTAGGACTATTTTTCTAATGATCGTGAACATCTCTGCATGGCTGAAGACGACGGACTACCTAAAAGCCCAATTAAAAGGTAAGTGTGGGCACAAACTCAGCCAGAATGCAAAGTTCAAGTACAGAAAATAGCATTTCACTCGTACCACAAAGAGAACAAGAAAGAGAGAGCATGTGTTATGCATTACTCAAACGACTCCATTATTTCTGCCCTACTTCCATCACATGTGGCCTGAGACAACAGGGAAATTAACTGCAAACAAACTATTTTCTCCAACCCTCTCTGCACCAGCACTGCTTCCAAAAAGCCAATATACCGATGCCCTATCTAATTTTCAACCTCTGGCCAAATTCCATCAATCAAATCTCTTTACTCTCAGAGGCCCCATGTCTAGTTGGGGCCCAACAAGAGCGAAAGACCTGAATGAACCAATCTCAAAGTCAACGCCAAATACAGCCTGTGCTAGGTCTTTATTTTTACAAGGCATCTATTAACTACTCCGTTAAGAGTTTCGAGATCAGAATCAGGATTTAGAGGAAACAGACGCATGAATAACCGCACGACAATGAATACCACATCTGTAGTGTAGAACAACTGCTTTAGGAAACTGACTGAACATCGGTTCTCGTTATGGCTTTCCCAAACCGTTTCAGGTGTTTCTGTTGCTCCAATGCCAACGTAAAAGGGCCTCATAGGGGCTTTCATAACAGCTCCTCCTTTGGCACTGTGGATAGCATGTCTGCTGCTCTGATTAGACAAAGTAAGGTGTTTGCAAATAAGCGCACTATTTTGCACAAGAGGATCTGCCAACAAACATTTAATAGTCTGGAATCTGCGTTTCAGCATTAAAGACGCAGTTCTGCGCTTTTGTTTTGCTTTTGGTACATTCAGGTTTTCATTACCAACCCACATCGTCTCGATGAAACGCATATTTCCTGCTTTCCTCTATTACACACTCAAATGCTCCTGATAGAAAACACCAAGGAATGGGGGGAATCAAGCTAGGCGGGATTCTTATCAGGGTATTGGAGGGGGAAAGGGGTTTCACACAGGCAGGTCGGCTCATCCCTCACAGCTGGCCCTTTAAGTGAAACCTGCTGTTTTCCCCCAGTGTTTACGTTTGGCTGCCTCACTCTTCTTCATCGGGTTTCAGACTACAGGAAAGCTCTGAGCAAAAACAAAGGCTTTTTCAAAGGCAACCTCACAGGTTAAGATAAAATGTTTTTACTGTCCAATATGAAAAGCACCTGCTGCTAAATTAAGTGGGCCGGCTCAGGGTGAGGTACTGGAGGGTGACTTCCAGTCACTGGCTTGGTGTTCTTTAAACTGTAGAGGAGATTGAGGACACACACATTGGGGACCAAGAAAGGTACAATTAATCGGAAATTATTAATAATAGTTGAGATTACGAATATTAAAAAATGCCAATTACAGCATTCCATTTTGTTCGACTTCCTGATTCTTTACTACATGTTTTAACAGCAATTTAATAAAAGGTCACATTAAACTGTATAAATTTAGGATTATTCCATTAATGCTGCATATTAAATACCAGAACCGATGAGATATATTAAATATAAAATATATTAAATGTATTGTTTACTTTTATTCTTATATTTTGTAATTTTTAACACATAAATACACTACTATTTAAAAGTTTGGGGTCAGTAAGATTATTATTATTTTTTTATTATTATTGGGAGAAATTAATACTTCTATTTACCAAGGATGGATAAATTGATCAAAAGTGAAAGTGAACGATTTTTATAATGTTTCAAAAGGTTTCTATTTCAAATAATTTTAACAATATTCCACAATAATATTAAGTAGCACGACTGTTTTTCAACATTAATCATAATAAGAAATGTTTCTTGACCATCAAATCAGGATATCAGAATGATTTCTAAAGAATTGTGATGACAAAAAGTTTTGAAATACAAACAAATAAAAATAATTAAATAATAAAAAAATACATTAAAAAAAGTTATTTAAAATTTATAAGTAATATTTCACAGTATTACTTTTTTGTATTTTTAATCAAATAAATGCAGACATTGTAAAACTAAGAGACTTCTTTCAAAAGCACAGAAAAATCTTTCCCATCCAAACTTGTGAATGGTAGTGTGCATAACAAATGAGGCATAAAAAAGTGCATGTACATGACAAAAAAAAAAAAAATTAGATATAGTGCTGATCCAGTCATGTGGCCCAAAACATTCTCACAATGGGACAGCAGGCCATTCTTATTGCGTTGTATCCTACATATAAAATATGAAGAGCAGCTGCGCCACAAATAAAAATAAAACAAACAAACAAAAATATTCAACAATTATAATTTGTCATAATTATGCAGCCCCAGTACAAACAGAGCCATGGAAGACAAATCAGCTAAAAGACAGGTTGTTATCCTTTGCCTGCAATGGTATACAGACAGGAAAAGGGAAATGTAACTGTGAGAAATGACTTCCCTGGCCTGTAGGAACATCAATGACAGAAGCAGGCACTTCCACACTTCCGCAGTTTCATCCAGATGGATGAACAGTGCAAGCAAAGCAGATCAAGTTTAGGCTCCGCAAGAGATGTTATGAAATTTGAGGTCTGGTTCTCTGGGTAGAGCTAGCAGTGCCAAGCGAGCGTGAGAGATAAACAGATCTGTAAAATTACTTCATTTATTCCATACCTGGAAGCCTTGAATGTGGGCTAAGTACTCCAGCTGCTGGGAAGGCTGGATGGAGCCACAGGCCAAAGCAGGTGCTTTTCCCTTCAGGATCAGGGCCTCAGCGGTGGGTGACGTCCCGCTCAGCAGCAGTTCTCGTGCGATGGCTGCGGTGCTGCCCACCGACGGGGTGTAGAATGGCCCTGCGGACCCTTGGCCAATGTCTTTGGGTGTCAGGTAGTTTCCAGGGGCACCGGGGACTCCCTTGTTCCGGCTCGCTTCCATTTCTTGATATACATCCGGGGAGAGGTGAAGAATTCCTTTTTGTGCTATAGGGATGGAAAAAGACACACGGTCACTGCTCAGCTGTGTGTACATTTGTATTTTTAATACTGAAAAGGTCATGAAATAAATGATTAAATAAAAAAAATAAAATAAAATTGATAAATAAATAAATGATTAAATTTATGTTCAATATTTATTTATTAATACCATTTATTGTGACCTTGCAGAAAGTATTAATAAAAACTATATATATTTATACAATAGTTCAGTTCTGGTCCTTGAATCTGATTGGCTGAGAGGAGTGTCATATTCCAGTGATAACAGCACTTCAATCATTTCACCATTTGTATCACTCTGCTTGCGGTATTTCTCACAGCGAGTGTCATGGTGGACACCCAAATCTACTATAAATTTATAAATAATAGTGTTTTTGTGTCATAGAATGTAGTTTTAAGAGTTTTTTAGGTGAGAATGTATTTGGTTAGACTTCAAATATGTGGTTTGTTAGTCAAGATAACGTCTATTTGAAAATTTGCTTCAATGTTTTCGAAGATGTGAGCTCCATGGCGTCAGCAGTCGTTTTTTTTTTTTTTTCCTCCAGGAAGGACAGGAAAGAAGTTTAAAAGAACAGTTTTTATTAAAAATGTTAGTCTTAACTGTCAATGTAATGATTGACAGTTAAGACTAACATTTTTAATAAAAACTGTTCTTTTAAACTTTCTAATCATAAAAAAACATCCTGAAACAAATGTCAGTTTGCACGAAAATATTAAGCAGCACAACAATTT
This sequence comes from Spinibarbus caldwelli, assembly GCA_039654775.1. NCBI lineage: Eukaryota > Metazoa > Chordata > Actinopteri > Cypriniformes > Cyprinidae > Spinibarbus > Spinibarbus caldwelli. The sequence continues at coordinate 15,594,877 of CM077263.1, forward strand.
TTTAAGAGTTACAATAATAAGAAATGTTTCTTGAGCACCAAATCAGCATATTATTATAATGATTTCCGTATGATCATGTAACACTGAAGACTGGAATAATGATGCTGAAAATTGTAATAATATTTCACAATATCGCTGATTTTACTGTATTTTTAGTCAAATAAATGCAGCCTTGGTGAGTATAAGAGACATCTTTCAAAAACATAAAAAAAATCGTATTGACTCCAAGCTTTTGAATGGTTCAAACCATATTAATAATAAAACAAACCAAAAACAAAAACAAACAATAAATAAAATAATATAGATGAACTATTACTTTTCTAAGTAATCCGACTTATGATTTTCACCTGACAGATGATAAAATGTGCAGTATTTTCCTCAAAAGAGAAAATGTGTATATTTTAAACGTCTGTTAAAAGTAAGTTTTGTCATTTTTATATGTACACTACAACATTATAAATGACTTTCAAGCTGACAGACATGGACAAAAAGCCAAACTCTTCTTCACAGAAGCCAGTACAGAGTGACAAGGAGGAAAGAGGAGAGAAACAGAGCAGCTGCAGCGAACGTCCTCATCTGTGCACAGATTCTGCTTCCTGTTTGCCTGTGCTGTCCTGAATGAAGTTTCCAAAAGCAGCCGGCTGTTCTCCACAATTTCTGACAACCCAGAATAAGCAACAACTGATTTAACTTAGTGTTCGGGCCATAAAACTGGTAAATATTATCCCAGAAAATTGTGAGAAATGTAAATAGGCAGTTCTTCTAAGCGCTGCAGTGTGCCGTTGACGCAACCCTTTAATTCACGGAGAGAGAATGTAAATGAAAACCAGCAGTTTGGAGTTCCCATCGGCCATTTTCAAAGGCTGACTGGCAAAGAAAGCAACCGACATTGAATTTTTAAAATCTCATACGACAACTTGCATTTCGCATTACACAAATCAGCATTCAGAGAAAACGGCATACTTAACCTGGTATAAAACGAGAGGTGTGAGCCAGAATGACATCAATTGGGAATTACGACAAAAAGCACATAAACGCTAAGAAAAAACAATATCACCACCCCATCGGCACCCTCATTTCTCTTTCTTTTTTCCCTTCTCTCTCTCTTTCCCCGTTCCAACAGGTTCCACCCAGTATAATGGGCTGAATTTGAGAACGGTGGGCTGGAGATTGGCCAGCTCATGGCCCAAGCTGTGATTTAAAACAGATAACACACAAGGCCCAACTGTAAATCAACACAATGAAGCAATGCTCCAAGACACTAAACACTAACACACTGACATATTCGAACAAACACGAGCAAATCGCTGTCTTACTCATACATTCAGTTTTCATGGAATCCTGTTCTACTTCTTCCTGTTTTAACACACAAACAGACTCTTTCTCACACGCGCACTCACAAGAAAAACACCAAGAAATAAATTATGGGCACTTTGCTGACAAAAAGCTGCTGAAATGCTTATCTAGAATGGAGATCTTGTGTTTTTTTGGACTTCTCATAAGATCGTGTGGGAATAAAAAACCTCAATTAAGAAGATGTGTTGATTTTCTGGGACACAAACGCAATGCTGAGACCTCCCATACGTCCCTTAATCCAACCCTCCCGCCTCATTTCCTTCATCCGTTCATTACACCACACAGAAATTATAACACATATACCATGTATCTCTATAGGATTGTTCATTCAGAAGAATGCATTGTGGGATTACAACTCAAACTTGTAGGATACCATGCAGGAAATTGATTAATAATGCCTGACACATTGTCTTGTTACTTTAAATACAGCATGTTACATGAGCCCTGAAACCATATGGTTGTGCCGGCCATGACTCAATGTGCAATTTTGACTAAATTTCCTTTTTGTTTCAAAGTCTTGCTCATTTTGTACCATTATGTTCTTGAGAGGGATCCAACCCTGGGCATTTAGCTCTATATGTCACTTTGAAGACATTTAAGCAATAAGGTATGAAGGTGCAGGAGGTTGCTTTGATTAACACATTTCCACTTTTTCTCAAAGTAAAAATGACTAATTAAAACTTTCTTGGAAACTTTTATGCCAAAATGTAGGAATTTAAAAACATGAAAATTCAATAAAAATATTCATTACATAAAAAATTATGTAAAGGAAAACCAGCAGTTTGAAGTTTCCACTGGTCATTTCAACAAAGCAAAGAGGCAATTTACAATTTTTTAAATTGTCACGCAACAACTTGCATTTTGCGTTATGCAAATCAGCATTCCAGGTCAGCATGAGAAAAATGCATTCTAGTAGTAAGAGCATAAAAACTGTTTTTTCAGAGAGTCCACATGGCCAAAAATATGCACAGTTGAAGAAACACCCAAGAATGCAGAGCTAAGGATTAAAATCATAGCTCTTGCATAATCAAAATGCAGTTGAGATAAATCTGCACACTTAGAAGCGATGGAAAAGGTACCATAAATCTGCTTTAGAGAACCTGGTTCTGTGTGGGGTGGAAAGGAAAAACTTAGTTCGCAGGTCACTGACATGTACATCTGCTCTGAATTGAGTTTACACCCCTTAGAAACGTTGATTCTCTCCCTAGCAGATCTCAGGAACCGTAAATTAACCAGCATTATTCTGACATTAAAGACTCTACGGTTGAGAAAGTCTGTGAAGTCAATTAGGAGATAGATGGAGTCTAACAACACCAATGCGATAAAGCTGAGCTGGAGAATGGATCCTCTCCAAAACAGAGCAAAGGCCAAAAGAAAAACAGACAGACGAAAAGAGAGATGGATAATTGTGTTTTAACAGCAAATTTATGCTGCATCGGTGCAGCATTGAAAAGTGTGCCCAAATGCATGGATTTTTTTTGGTATATATGCCGCTTCAGATGCAGCATGTTATGAATAAAGACCAACTGAGCACTGAAACAGATGTCAACGAAAACAGAAGCTTAAAGGAATATTCTAGATTCAAAAAGTTAAAGGGACAGTTCACCCAAAAATTTAATTTTACTCATCACTTAAACTAAAGTCGTTCCGAAACTGTATGATTTTCTTTGTTCTATTGAACAGTAAAGAAGATATTTTGAAGGCAGTTTTTGGTCACCATTAGGTATGTTTCCATTACAGATTTGCTCAAACCTTTTGCGATATTTTATAAATGTTGATAAAAAACCATTGCGAAATGACGTTTCCATTAACTGATGTTATGCAACTAAATTTTTTCCTCTCGCGATAAATCATGGCGACAGATGTTGGTAGGTTTATGTATATCGCAGCCACCGCACTAGCCATTATTTTTAATCGAAGAAGGTGTATGTGTGTATTTTTAGCGGCACGGCAGGTATAAACACAAGCATTGACTAGAGTGGTTGCGACCAGCTCTGGTGTCCGTGTCAGAGCCGTAATGTGCCGCAGATGTTTGCAGTGTAAATAAAAGGTTATCCAAGCATTGATAGCAAGGAAAGCCCCTTATACTTGAGCGCGGCCACGTATGAGGTGTTTCTTGGAGGTTATAGTACATTAAAGAATCATCATGAGACTTTTACATACACCAGGTAAACTGCAAAAATGCGAAAAAATTGTTTCCATTGCAGTTTTGCAAAATATTCCCTTTTCGAATTGCCTGAAAAACCACCTCATGCAAGCGTAAAACCTTTTTTGCGATATATGGGAGTTTTTAGTGAAATTGACGTGTTTCCATTGGGCGTATTTTCAATTCGTAATTTCATTTTGCGCAATTTGAAGGGTAATGGAAATGCAGCTATTGACTTCCATAGTATCTATTACCATCGAAGTTAATGGGGATCAAAAACTGTATGGTTACCCACATTCTTCAACATAATTTATTCTTTAATGTTCAACAGAAGAAAGAAACTCATACTGGTTTGGAACAACTTGCAGGTGAGTATACATTTTCTGTAAATTTTAATTTTTGGGTGAACTATTCTTTTAAGCAAAATCAACATTTGTTGCATAATGCTGATTAGCACAAAAAAAGTTCGCCCAGTCCCTCATTTTCTTTACGAAAATCAAAAATAAAGGTTACATTGAAGCAATTACTATGGGAGTCAAAGGGGCCAAATTTGGGAGGATTCAAGAGCAAAAATGTGAAGCTTGTAATTTTGCAAAAGCACAATTTTACCAAAGTTTAAAGCTTATAAAGACAGACAACAGAGATGACATATAAGGCAGAAATTATTTACAAAAATTTTGAATGCACAGTATGTCAAGTGGTTCAAGCTGAATTAACTGTGGAATTGTAAGAAAGAAAACGAACTGCTTGACGCAAGCACTATAATAAAGGTTTTTCCATCAGCCAAGAGCTTTCGTCAGCATGTGTGCAAGTTCCAGGAATGTCACTACATAGCTGAGTCAAATATGCTCCAACATTAGACCACAAGTGACCTGATTTAGAGATGATTTAGAGAAACTGTTGTTTTCATAGATTCATCCAAAACAGTTGTCAAACACTGCTTCAAATCAAGTAAGCAACAAAACTGCTTAATTACACAATACGGTCATTGAAATTTCACTGAAGGAAGTTGTTTACACGAGGATGCTGGTCATATCACTCTGCATTACCGTTTCTGCAACCGTCATTACTGTTAGAGCTGTTTTAGCATTTGACAATGATTTAAATTGTTTTTTATCATGCAGTTTCATATAATCCTCACCTCAAGTGTCAAGTAGTGCCAGATCTGCATATTTCCACAGCAGAAAAAAAAAGACTGGTCTGGAAAAATTTAATCAGGATTTAATGCCAGAGGCGAGGGGTGTAATAATGTCCACAAGTTCACAACAACAACAACAACAACAACTCAGTCTGGCAAGACTGACGCAAACCAAAACTAGATCACTGCCATTACAATCACAAAGCTGTTTACACTCTGGGTATGTCTTAATTCTGTTTGTTTTCTCCATCTGTCTAAAATTATTTTATTTACAAATATCATATGTGTGAATTGACTGCTATGATTTTTATTCATTACACAACTTCAAATCACATCAAAGCAGCTTGTGATTGCATAAGACAGTGATTTGAATTACTTTATATGTTAAAATATATTTGCAAAGCTCATAAACAAAGACAGTGCTGTGCTATGTTTGTTTGCAGGCAGGATATGCAGGAACGTATTTCTCACCTCTCAAAGTCAGAGTTGGGAATCGTGGACCGATGTTGTGAGAAATTGGGTCCTTCCTCGAAATCGGGTCTCCATCAATTGTTAATAGTTATACCAAGTACACACTAACAACATCAGTTTAAATTATGTATAGAACTGCTTACTATATAGTGCATAATAAAACAAATACTAATAAATGAAAAGAACCGTTATCCTCAGGCCATCCAGTATGTAGATGACTTTGCTTCTCCATCTGAACAGATTTGGAGAAATTCAGCATTGCATGACTAACTCACCAATGGATCCTCTGCAGTGAATGGGTGCCATCAGAATGAAAGTTCAAATTAAAGAGCGATTAAAATATCACTATAATACACAAGAAATCCATACATTTCATCAAGACGAGTTTAACTTCAAAGTGTTTCTATCCATAATAATGCTTTCTCCAGTCGTCTCGTCTGAATCAGATGAGAAATATGCACAGCAAACATAAACAGTTTTAATTAATTCTAAACAAATAAGTTAGAAATATGCACGATTCTAAACAAATAAGTTAGAAATATGCACAGCAAACATAAACAGTTTTAATTAATTCTAAACAAATAAGTTAGTTTCTTACAAACACACAGTTTTTTATTTGTGGATTATTGTGATGGCACCCATTCACTGCAAAGGATCCACTTTTTGAGCAAGTGATGTAATACTAATTATACAACAGTTCTTTCTGGTCATTAAATCTGATTGGCTGAGAGTGTCACGGAATTCAGCTTTACAAGTTTTTAGGCGATAATGTACTTGTTTAGACCTCAAATATGTGGTTTGTTAATAAAGATAACGTCTATTGAAAAATTAGCTTCAACGTTTTCGAAGATGTGAGCTCCAGGGCTCATGAACCCACCGAGAGCAGCCTTACCTTGGAATTTGCCGCTGGCTCTGATGTCTCTATAGTGGTTAAACATGAGATTTAATTAATTTTGGGTAAATCTAATGGACAGCCTTTGGTCTCATTAATCTATTATTTGTTCCAGAGCAAATAGTTTTGGCTGAAGACAAAATTTCATACTCTACATAAAAGAGTGAGCTTTTAATACAGTAATACAGTAAGCTTTCAATTAAGCAACTCAACGTACCTACGTTAGTAGTTCTCTAGTGATTTTTCAAATTAGTAATGGAGGCTTGGGCTCAGCGGTTAAATGGAGACTTGAATCTGTGGCGGAACGAAGTAGTTCTGCACAAAAGAGTGTTTATAAAGACACTCTGTTTTTGTTTGTTATGTATTTATACACTCGTGTCGTCAAACTGTTGTATAAACGCAATATCACACTCGTAGCCGTGCGATATTGCTGTATATCGGTACACTGTGATTACAAATCACAGCCGTTCTGATATACAGCCATATTGCACTGCTACTTGTGTGATATTGCTCATATGCGTCCAGATCGGTTCTGATAAACAAACTCATCTACATCTTGGATGGCCTGATGCCAAGTAAATTTTTGACAAATTTTCATTTTTGGGTGCACTTTTCCTCAAATACATAAATCTATAAACTAATTTTAATTCATTTTTCTTTTAATAACTGAACTATTTGGACTTTTAACATTTCTGTAATCACATTAAAAATGGTTATTACATTTAAGGTAAGAACATACATTTTGTAAGCCATTAGGCTAATTAGGTATCTGTATGCTATGTAGTACATAACCTAACTAAAACAGACATTAATGGTCATTATAACTTAGTTCAATGACTTGCATCATTATGCGATTTTGTCGTAATTGTAAACAGGCGCTAAAGGGTGCACCCATTAAAAGTTCTTTGACACAGTGGGATCATTTGAGGACCTAATGGAGACCTTATTTCTCGGAACTTCAGCCCTAAAAGAGATCCGCAGAACTCCTAGGCGAGCATGGCATGAAAACTGATATGTTTGTGTGTGTGCAAACCCACGGTTGTACCCTGGAATAGTGTTTTGGTGGTTAATGTGTGTGTGAGTGTGTAATACTGTGGTCTCACAGTCCCCCTGGGAAAGCACATAAGTCTGCGTGAATAGGAGGAATTCACAGGCTCTCCATAGAAGCGAGTTTGTGATTGAGCCGACTCGGTTTCTTATTAATCAGTCAGATAGATTAAACGGCCCGGCATCACCTACACTGGGGAACACAGACGGAGAGAAAAACACTTACTGTTGGTCGTTGTTTCAGGAAAAGCAGCCCTTTGTCCATTCCAGCCTTTGTTGTCCATCTGTGGCCAATGTTAAGATAATAGAGGAGCAGGAAGAAATGGAGAGAGAGAAAAAGAGGGCCGGTTTAGCAAACCCCTTTTCATGCGTGTCAGACAAGTCGCTTTCCCTTGTTTCCATTAGAAAGGGAAAATCGCTACCAAATTGAGACATCACGACATAAGCGTCACTAACTTGCAAAGACTAAGTAGATGGGAGATTTAAAGATTAAGGTTGTGCACACTGAAACAGGAAGCAGCGTGATGATACAAACGTATACGTCCACATACGCTCTCATTAATACCCCCGCTACGCTGTTCATACTGAATCTGGCGGCAAAATGGAATAATTAACTTGCTAAATGAAAGACAACTAACAAAATTGTTACCTAAATGTAAAAGTGCGCTGCAAAGTAACCTCATAAAAATTTTACATTTTTGACATTAGTATAAAAAGGAAAGTCTCGAACATTTTAGTATTATCCCTGGGTGGTTCATCTAAAATAACCAGGTCAAAAACAAAAAAAAAACAAAAAACAATTAGTTTCTATCATCATTGTTATCCAAGTAATTTTTTTTTTTTAGTATTTATTTTAGCCAGTGATGTTATTTTTTTTAGTAGAGAAATAAATGATTAAATACAAATATTTAATTAAACAACTGATCTTTATTTATATTATTGAATTTATTTATCTAATTTATTTACTTTACTGGGACAATCAGTTTGCTAAATGAAAGAGACATTTAATAGAAATGTTACCAAAATGTAAAAAAAAGAAAAAAGAAAAAAAAAATCAATTAAAAGTTGATGTGCTACAAAATTACCTCATATTTTTCTGACACAATAAAACAAGAAAGTCTGAGAAATTTTGGATGGCGTTTCAAATATCCAGCTTAAAAACAACAAATTAATTGCTGCCATAATTGGCATAAAAAAAAAAAGATAATAATAGTAATCACGATTTTTGGTAGTAAAATAATTAAATATAAAAGTTTAATTAAATTATTTATTTTATTTTATTGTATAATTTATTTACTTATATATATATATATATATATATATATATATATATATATATATATACACACATATACTTGTATACATTTTTGTTTTATTATTTGAATTGTGTAAAATGTGCTAAAATTTGAGATAAATCTTTGAATTCTAAAGTACAGTATGTGAAATGCAACCCAATAGATTTTTTTAATAGCTTAAAAAATTTGAATAGCTTAAAAAATTAATTGCTAATTGCTTAGTAGCTTGTAGTGTAGCCAACTACTTTGACTCCAAGTATTTAAATTCAAAGTATGGTGTAGCTTAATAGTTACTAGCAGTTGTAGCTTAAAAGTTTTAAAGTAGCTTGATGGAAACTGACCTTTTCCGGAGTGTTCTGTAATGGTGTAGATGCCTTGTAGCCCAGTTGAAGCAGCATGGCCTCAGCTGCATTACGCTTGGCCACTTTCTTATTGGGTCCAGTTCCTGTGGTCACTTCGGTACCTACTTTCACCTGTCAACAAACACACATACATTGTACAAAACCAGGATTGTTAATAAAATAAGCAACAATAATATATCTCAAAAGTAAAAATGGCCTATATTGCCTGTAAAACTACTTTAATTAACCTGCTCAACCTGGCAGAAAGCACAAACAACACCCACTCGTTAGTACAATACTCTCAAATAGCTATAAAAGATAAAAACATTTTGTTGTGTGTGTCTAAAGTGTGTCTAAACCCAGACAACCATCTTTTCTTTTTTATTAGGAGGAACGCAGCAGGTGGGGAAAGATGGCATGGGCCTGTAAACCTGAAAACAGACACGTATTGATGCCCACAGACCAGAGAGGGAACAATGTGGAAATTTTAGAAGCGACTGGGCAACACAAAAGAAACACACACAAGCACAGTCTAATGCGACAGTGAAAGGAGCATGGAGAATCAGTTAGAGGCTGCGTTACCACACACTCAGAGATGCACGGAGCGCTTTAAAGCGAGGGATTATCGGACGGGAGACAGGGAAGAGAAACTTCTCCAACTTGGATGCTCCTTGATACTTGTTTATGTGTGTGGTAGAGCTGGATGAGCCTCTGACGGATCATTCAGAACGAGACTCAACATGATTTTTTTTTTATTTACTGCAGTGTTCAGTGTACTATTTATGCTGCTGAAATACTGCAGCTTCCCTCCCTGCAGGAAAATAACTTTTTTCAATAGTCAACTATCTTCTGTGCACTCCATTCTGATTCAACCTTCTATTCTACACTACTTCACTCCACTTCATGTTAATTTACTTAGCTCTAGAATATCCTTTTGACTCTATCCCAATACATCCTATCTAGTCTACACAACTCCATTAACTCTGTACTACTTTACACCTGACTACTCTATTTAACTCTGAGTCTATTCTAATCCACCCTAATTACTCCACTCCAAACAATTCTACACTATTCTATACCAATCTACTTTATCCAATCTATCATACTCCACTTTATCCAATCTACAACTCCATTCAACTAAGTACTCCTTTATACAATACTATTCTATTTAACTCAGACCTGCTCTTATCTATCTTATCTACCTATTCTATAGAGCTCTAAACCACTCTATTTCATACAACTTTACACTCTGTTCATCCTATCTAGTCTACAAAACTACATTCAGCTATGTACTACTCCACACCATACTATTTTGATCTGGTCACATCTACTCTATCTATTCTACATTCAAACTTACTGTATACACCTCTACCCTATTCTTTACATCTCTAGACCAACTCTATACAATTCTAAACTATACATACTTACTTTAATTTGTACAAATTTACTAAATAAATTCACTCTATTTACTCTGCTCAATCCATCCTATCTATTCTACCCTACTCTATAACTTCAACTTTACTCTATACACATCTACCCTACTCTACACATCTCTACACCACTCTATACAATTCTAAACTATACAAATTTACTTCAATTTATACAAATTCACTAAATAAATTTGCTGTATTTATTCTGCTCAATCGATCTCATCTATTCTAACCAAATCTATTACTTCAATCTTACTCTATACACCTCTACACCACTCTATACAACTCTAAACTATACAAATGTACTTAAATTTGTACAAATTTACTAAAATTCACTCTATTTACTCTACTCAATTCATTCTATCTATTTTACCCTACTCTATTAATTCAACCTTACTCTATACACCTCTTCCCAATTCTACGGTAGTCAACATTTTTCAAAAAAAGTTCATCAAAGTTGTCCTAAGACAAGAACGGGTATTGTTTTGGTTTTAGGACAATTTTGATGAAAGGTTTTGATCCACTTCAAATGTTGACTACTGCATACATCTCAACATCACTCTATTCAACTCTAAACTATACACTTACTTTGATTTATACAAATTTACTAAATAAGTTCACTCTATTTACTCTACTCAATTCATTTTATCTATTTTACCCTACTCTATTACTTCAACCTTACTCTATATACCTCTACCCTACTCTATACATCTCTACACCACTCTATACACTTCTAAACTATACAAATTTACTTGAATTTGTACAGATTTACAAAAAATTACTCCATTTACTCTACTCAATCCATCCTATCTATTTTGCCCTACTCTATTACTTCAACCTTACTCTATACATATCTACACCACTCTATACAACTCTAAACTATACAAATTTACTAAATAAATTCACTCTATTTACTCTATTAAATTCATCCTATCTATTCTACCCTACTCTATTACTTCAGCCTAACTCTATATACCTCTACCCTACTCCACACTACACAAACTTACTCTATCCTGTTAACTCTATTCAATCCATCCTCTTTTCTACCCTACTCTATAAGCCTTTACTTTATACAACTCTATCCTATTCACTCTATTCAATCCATTCTTATCTAGTCTACACAACTCCATTCAACTATGTAATACTCTGATCTGCTTCCATCTACCTTATCTATTCTACCCTACTTTATACAACTCTACCCAGCTTTATCCTGTCTACTCTTTACCATGCTTACTCTACTCCATAAACTCACCACTACTCTACACAAATCTATTCTATCCTATTTACTTTACCCTTACAACTCTATTCTATAATAGTATATACTAGGGCTGCACAATTAATCGAATTTCTAATCGCGATTACGATTATGGATGCCACGATTACATAATCGTTCAAAGCCGAGATTACAAAAATAAACAAACAATTAAAAATGCCCACTTGCATTATTTCATGTGCTTAAGAGGTGTTTGCAGCACGGGGTTTAACAAAATCAAACACACTGGATAAAAGACATTTTGTCTAATTGACAGTCGTTGTCACTCTGTTGTGCACGATAGATACGTTAAACGTCAAACGTGTCAAAAGCGGAATGAAATAGCGGTACTCGTTTGAACTGTAGCGCGAGCTTAGAGCGTATGCATTTATTACAGTGACCAGTCGCGATCACGCACTAAACAACGCTGTGAAATCCAGTAAGAAGCACTCGAGTTCAGCGCAGAGTACTCCAGTACAAATCACGTCTTTTTAATTTAAACTAGTTCAAAGCCAAATAAATCAGAGCTGTTATTCTCATCAACACTGATGCAGAAAGCAGCAGAAATAGTGCAACAACGATCCAGTTAGAAGACGTTTCAATCCACAAATCACTCACATTTACCATAGTTTTTACTGTAGTAACACTAACGGTAACAATGGTACGGTGGCAGAAAAGTAGGATATTCATACTGAGTATTATTAAATTATTAATACACTAAATATGTTAAAGGAGTAATGGAATATAATTACATTATTTTGTTAATTATTCTATCAGTTGATGTGGATTTGTAATTGACAATGTCTTTAGGCTACTGTTTTTCAATGCAAACACCATAGAAACCATATAGTTAGGCTACTTTTTTTACCATGGTAATGAGGTGCTGTACTTTTGGTTATGTATAAAAGATGAGGCTGTTACAGTTTTCACAATGGTACTGTCAAATGTACATCTGCATCCCAACTCAAGCTCCTGCTACTCTGAACTCAAGCTGCTGTTCTAATGTGCATATCTAAGAGACAAAACTTGTAATATTATTATTACATGTTCAGTGCTACCAAATCAGGTGCTGGTGCCACTGCTCTCGAATGTTAGTCTGGAGCCCTGATAATATAAATGTATACTGTAAAATGTTACTGTAATTTGAAATTTCGTCTGTTTAATTGTAAATGAAATATATAGCTTTAGTAAACATTTTTTTCTTTTTCTTTTAGTTTTAGTATAACATTATTATACCATTCATAATTTTACCTTTTTTGTTTAAAGAAGAAACCAAACCAATGTATAGCTGACATTTGAGGCTCAATGCTATAGAAAAGCAATAAAAGTTCAGGAAGAGTGTTTTCAGCCTTTTTTAATATATATTTTATATAAAAATATGGCATGCAGCTTCAAACAATGGCATAAATCTGTTCAAAATAATCTTTATTAATAATCGCAATTACAATCTCAAGGGAATAATCAACAATTATGATTTTTGTCATAATCGTGCAGTCCTAGTATATACGACTATCTTCTATATACTACCCTATCTTATTGACTGTACTCCATGCAATTCTATGCAAATCAACCCTTTTAACACTACTCCATATTACTCTACTCAACTCCAATCTATACTGTTCTATTTAACTCTAATCTATGGCACTCTATACCTTTTACACAATCTACTCTACTTGATACTTCTCTATTCTGCTCTAATTCACTAATACTACACAATGATCAACTAACAAGTGCAAGTCAACGAAGTTGCATGAGTTCTGATCTTTGATTCTTTCTGTTCTTTGATCCAAAACTAGAGACCAAAAGTAGATCCAAGTTGAAGGTATTTCAAAACATGTGGAAATCCGAGGTGATTTAGAGCAAATTCTGGTATTTTTGTGTCTTTGTTCATAGGGACTAAGCACCGCTCTTATGGCTACAGGGGGCTTCATTTTTACTGTATGAGGTAAAGTTAATTTTTTTTTTCACTGGGCAGCTAGCAGTAGAGTTATTGTTGTTTTAATGACCTGTAATAAACCAGTGGACACCAGCCAGTGATGTGATGTGTGCTAAGTGCATATGTGATGCAGTGAACAATCAGAAAATAATGGGTTGATTATTTATTTTTTCTTTTACATTTAAATAGAAGCCAATAACTAATTTTCATGCAAACCTGGTATTTGCATACCTTCATGCAAGAGGTCAAGGGCATAAATGCACATGCATGTTGAGCTAGGCAGAGGATTTTGCACGAAGTTATGTGTTTAAGCTTTGAATTTTGTTTGGACTTACATAGGAAAATTACTGTCATCGCCTAAATGATCTAAATTAAGACTAATTATCTACTAACTTCTGCAATGAGATGAAATTTCCAAAAATGGATGAGCAACTGTGTGTGTGCGTGTCAAAAGAGTCTCTGCCTGACTTTGACAGAGCTGAAGGTCAGTGGTAATCAGAGCCAGAGGAGGTGACAGTCTTTCTGATTAAGACAGATTGCACAGTGGGAGGTTATCAGTGTTTGTGCAGGACTCATCTGTCCTTCACTCCCCCTCTCGGCCTTTAAGTTTTTCTTTTACTTTACACCTTTTCATTCCCTCTCTTATTAAATTTACCTGCATGATGAATTCTCTCCGGCGAGGCATCCCTCTCTCTGAAAGCAGCATATATTCGGGCTCCTTCTCCTTTTTGGCCTGTTGAATCTGAGCCAGTCTGCTAATAGGGTTCATGCCCTGTCCATACTCTGGTCCTGTCTGAGAGAGAAATTGAGAATGAAAAAGCAAATGAGAACGAGGATGAGAGACACAGATAAAGCAGCAGAGGGACAGATGGATGGCTGGTTAATGTTCACGTCAGTAACCCTGTCAGGAGACTGACAAAAGAGTGCATGAGCGTGTGTGAATGAGTGTGTGATCTGAATGAGCGAAGAAATTTGGATTAAGTCTGTCAAACTCCAAAATTACCTATTGTATGGCTACAGAACATTTGGAGACAGGCCTTTAGCATATTTATATAGAATAGTATAAGGTATAATATATAGCATATATTCAAAGAGTCATGTGGACCACATTTATGACATTTTTATGATACCTTTATGGTGCTTTTTGGGGTTGACAGAATCACTGCTCAATTATTTTCATATATATGGAAAAGAGCAACCATTGTTTATCTTTTTGGAGTTTATCCTTCAGTTTCTGTGTGTTGGTTGATCATCAGGCCTGTCTTAAAACAATAAAGTGCTTTAAAAATGCTTAAAATATACACTAACGTACCAATGTTTGGGGTCTGTAAGATTTTTTTAATACTTTTATTCAGCAAGGATGTATGAAATTAATCAAAGGTGACCGTAAAAACAATGTTACAAAATATATCTATTTCCAATAAATTCTGTTCTTTTGAACTTTCTATTTATCAAAAGTCCTGAAAAAAATGCATCATGGTTTGCACAAAAATATTAAGCAGCACAACCGTTTTGAACATTGATAACAATAAGAAATGTTTCTTAGATCAGCATATTAGAATTTGACAAGACGAGTGATGGTTGCTGAAAATTCAGCTTTGTCATTACATTAATAAATGACATTTAACATATATTGAAATAGAAAACTGTTATTTTAAGTTGTAATAATATTTCAGAATATTAATTACAATAAATTTATTTTTGAACCAAAAAAAAAAAAGAAAGAAATTGAAAACAGAAATTTTTAGCAATTTCTTTTGATGCTGATAGACCATCCAAAATACAGCACATCCCATAATAATGCACAGAATTCTAGTGAACTAAAACACTGATATAATATTCCAGTAACAGCCTCCACTCTGGAATCTTAAGGAAGCAGCACTCCTATTGGATCTGCTCCTAAAACAACCCACCTTTAATATGGTCTTAGGCCGCTTCTTGTAATGCACTTTAGGTTTCTCCACAACAGGAAGCACTGGCAGTTTCTTCAGTTCCTGTAGGATGGAGAGGGCCGCTCTCTTTTTAGAGAGTTTCTTGCTATTCCCCTCACCCTCGGCTGAGAACTCCCCCACCGTCACACGTGTGAGGAAACTCTTCATGTGTGGGGGTCCGCTTTCCCTCAGCACCTGAGGGGCATGTAATGAACACGTTACACAAGAGAACACACATGCATGCAGAAGTGGGAACAGCAGTTATTCCAGTCACGCTCCCTTTCTCTCTGCCCCTTAGGCCATGTCTGCTGCACGCTCTCTTCCTTCTGCCCTTTACCTTCTTCTTTCTCGACGATGGAAATGGGAATACTGCTAATTAGACTCACTACACTCGAACTGTCCAGTTTAACAACCGGATCAATAACTCATATGGGGAGAGAGACCACTGGAACTTGGGAAACTGTACCTGGTTATTAAACACACACACTGAGTATGAATATATGAATACAAATATACATGCATTTGCATAAATCAGAAGCACAGTTCACGCATATTAATACAGTGTTTAAGGGTTGTTCATAAGAATAGCTGCTTTTCTTTGTGCAAGACTAAAACTTTTTTTTTTTTAATATATTTGTGACCCTGGACCACAAAACCAATCATAAGGGTCAATTTTTTGAAACTGAGATTTATACATCATCAGCTGAATAAATAAGCTTTGCACTGATGTATGGTTTGTTAGGATAGGACAATATTTGGTAGAAATACAACTATTTGAAAATCTTCAATCTGAGGGTGCAAAAAATTCTAAATACTGAGAAAATCGCCTTTAAAGTTGTCCAAATGAAGTTCTCAGCAATGCATATTACTAATCAAAAAATAAGTTTAGATATATTTACGATAGGAAATTTACAAAATATCTTTATGAAACATGATCTTTACTTAATATCCTAATGATTTTTTGCTTTAAAAAAGTGGTGATTTAGAGGTGATTTTATTCACAATCATTCAAACCACATCTCTGTGTGTCTGTATTTTTGTGCTGACTGTTCATCTTTTATTCTCCTACTACTATCCATTTCTCACTGTCGTGAGAATCCGAAATTTAATGTAATGCACATGTAATCGTATTTACTTCCTGTGACATCACCAAGATGGTCAACAGAACAGGTGAGCTGCTCTGAGCTCTTTAAGAGCAACACTGGGGGGATTGAGTTTCACACAGACGCACATACACAGCTGAGGGTGGGCCTCTGCGTGCTCAGTCAGAACTGAAAGTTATCCGTCTCCAGAGACTCCCTCCTCACATCCTCTCTTCACACACATGACCATTCTGGCATTCATACAAACATGTGACACTCCACTGAAACAGGCTCAGCTGAGAGGAGGCATATCCCCATACAAAACTAATGATTATCACGTCCGATTCAAATACAGTGGCAAACTTTAATGAGTTTCATGGCTGGAGGCCCATGTCATTTCAAACACACAATACTTTATAAAGGTAGATCATCCAAATATCCACCATTGCATGTTCTTCCAAACTTGTAAGCCATGCAACACAAAAATAGAACTTTTATGAAAGTTCTTGCAGCTTTTCTACACAACAAAATAGATGAAGTGCTTGAAAATGGGTGAAAAATAAAACAGAAGTAGTATCACCAATGTGGTCCATATGACTCATGAACTATATTCCAAGTCTTCTGAAGCCACATGATAGCTGAATAGATAGATAATAAAAAGAAACATATAGTGATGCTCACCCGGAGGAATTCTCTCAATTCTCACAAAATAGTGACATGGACATATATTTTTAAAATTGCTTTCGAAAACTATAAATATGGGCTGTGTTTACGGCACTTTTCTGGTGCTTTTTGACCTTAACCATCCCAGTTCCTACTCACTGTCACCCTTACTGTTTCACAGAGGAAAGAAAATCATACGGGTTTCAAACGACATGAGGGTGAGTAAATAATGACAGAAATGTCATTTCTGAGAGAACTCTCTCTTTAAAGCTTAAGACAGTTGATATGAATGATTGGAAGCGTAGACAAACATCATTAATCTTCATCTGCAAGCTCCAGATCCTCAACAGTCTGGGCTTTCATCTGAAGATGGCCAGGAGCTGAGGAACACAAGAGAGCTCTGTGCATTTCCCACCCACTTGACAGAGCGGCATAACCCAATATTTACTAGGCCCTGATGTGGAATGCATTTGATCGTCACACTTAGATGTTACATAAGAATTGAGAGAATTCCTCCGGGTGAGCATCACTCCATAATGAAGTGACGAAATTCTGCTACACTTCCCTCTTGGAAATATCAGCATGTCGTTTTCAGCTCTCTTGCGAGGATGAGGTGTGGGGAGGAAGGAAAAGGGCTTAAAGCTGTGAGTCCATCATTCAGGGAACTCTCACACGGTATATTCCATGGGCCGAGAGTGGAGATTTAACTGTACACTCAGTCACTGATTATACAACTAACCCAATTCAGCTATAAAGTCAGACAATAAATTCCCAGAGAAAAAGAGACCAATGAGATGTCAACTTGTCTGCGATTCTCCTTGATGAGAAATTTCTTAACTTGAAAAGGGAACTTTTTAATGTGAATTACTGCATTCTGAGTCTCAAAATGAGGCATAAAGCTGATGCAATGCAACTATCTATTTTGCCAAACAATGGAAGACTTGGAAACATTGTTGCAAATCTGTTGCAAATTACACAGTTACTTTAAATAGTGAATTGACTTGAGCACAGTCTCCATGAGAAATGCAAGAATGTCAACTTAAAGGGACGGTTCACACAAATATTAAAATTCTGCCATCACTTATTTACCCTCATATCATTCTAAACTAGTGCTGTCAAAACTAGTGCAATTAAGTTTTCCAGTTTAACGGCATTAAAAATATTTAATGCAGTTAATGCAGGGGCGGAGCTAGGCTTGGCCACCCCACTCATAACTGCTGCTTCTGTCTCTTTTTTCTTGACAAGAATTGCGTTTATTTAGACGCAGAACATCTTTATGACCACATCAAACAGGAGACTTTTCAGATGAGCTCTCCACTTCACCTCAGTGACAGGCGAGAGTCAAACGAGCGCGGAAACAGTACAGGTGATGAGGCAGCTTCAGGAGAACATCAGTGAACTGTGGTCAGATGAGATGTTGTCACAAAACCAGTCATAAGGGTCAATTTTTTTTTCAATTGAGATTTATACATCATCTGAAAGCTTGAAATAAGCTTGTTAGGATAGGACAATATTTGGTCGATATACAACTATTTGAAAATCTGGAATCTGAGGGTGCAAAAAAAATCTAAATATTGAAAAAAAATCGCCTTTAAAGTTGTCCAAATTAAGTTCTTGGCAATGCATATTACTAACCAGAGATTAACATTTTGGACCCCATTGACTTTCATTATAAGGCAAACATTGTTGAATCATTCTTCAAAATATCTTTTTTCAGCAGAAGAAAGTAAGTCGAACAGGTTTCGAATAACACAGGGGTGAGTAAAAGATAACAGAATTTACATTTTCGGTGAACTATCCCTTTATATCTTATTTTGCGCTAGTTTTAACGAACAAGAGTTGCCGGTGAGGACAAGCTGCAGTAACTTCAACTACACCACCAACAAGTCACAACGGGCCTGGTAACTCTGGAGCTGGCCTCCTGACACAGTTTCCATGGCAGCTGTAAAACACTGAGGTAGGTGGGCGGCAGTTCCAGCCGGTGAATGAGTCTCATCGGGTGAACGAGGACTGTGAGGAGGTCTTGGCACCGGGGCCCAACTCCCTCCGTGGCGGCAGACGAGGTTGTGTTGTCTGCAACAGATGATATGGCATCCTCAGGCAGTGATGGGGTTTCAGCAAGTGTTTGATTCTTGTGTCTGACGGTGGCCAGTTCCTCTGTCTGCTCTCTGTTTCGCATGGCTGGCAACGGAGATCAAGTTGTAGCAAGGAATCGCTGTAACATGAGGTCGATCATTCTTCATCCCCTCCATGGATGCGAGGGGAGATATGGTATTAGTGAGACCGCCGTGTCCTCAGCCTGGTGAAAAGGCAGGATACCAGGCCAGGGTGGGACAATGGCAAGGACTGATATAATGAAGAAAAGCTCTTTTGTATGGATTGTCGATGTGTATTCCCTGAGGGAAGGTACTTATGTATAAGATGGGTGGTTCTTGGCACGAGTTTCCACTCTTGTACTTCTGTAAGGCGTCATACACGACAAGAAACTCTGATTAATGTATTTGTTCTTTGAAGTTGGCATCTGTTTGATATCGTTTGACAAGAAGGTGAGAGTGGTCCTTGATTTCATAAGGGGACAGGTGAGACACTGTTCTGGTTGACCTAAAGGGATAGTTCACCTTACAATAAATCTTCTGTCATCGTTTACTCACCCTAATGTAATTCCAAACCTGATTTTGTTTCTTCAGTCGAACACAAAAGAAGATATTTTCAAGAAAGTTTCAATTAGAGGAGGACAATTAATCAAAACAAAACTGAAATCGTGATATATCAGTTACCAAGCCGCAAAGGCAGCAATTTAATTAAACATATGCACTGCATGTTTCAGAGAAAAGCATGGCACTGTGTTTATTTACACACAAGCAGCTCACGATCCAGTGTTTTCAGTACCTCAGAGCACCTCGGTACACAGTACATGCTGCTTCACAAAAGGTTTTTTGTTTTTTTTTTGTAAAAACATGTTGCTGTTCTGCTTTTTTATTGTACAGTGAAATAAAACAGCAATAATACAATAGTAATATTATTTTTTCTTTAATTTTATTCAATAATAATAATAATAATAATAATCATTATGAATAATAATAATATTGATTATTAATATTATTATTCATGATTATTATTATTGGTAATACTTTAGTATAGGGACCAATTCTCACTATTAACTAGTTACTTATTAGCATGCCTATAACATATTGGCTATTTATTAGTACTTATTAGGGATGGGAAGATTCCCCGATTCGCTCGGTGCATAAGCAAAAAAAGTTAACGATGCGATGCATCGATTTAAAAAGTGTGCATCGGATACAAGTTGGCATTTGTATCGCGATACATCGTTTCTAACATATCTGCATCGGTAAAAACCGATTTATTTATATATAATTACTAGTGGATGTGCTACACTTTTATTGTTTAGAAAGTGACCAATAATCTGTGACCAATATTTTATATGTAGATTGATTTCTCTTCTCGAAACTGTTTCTCAAGCGCGTTCTCTCATCACCACTGCGCGTGAATATGACGAATCACAACAACGCTACGGAGACCTGAGGAAAAGCAGGGATTAAAGTCCAAAACCTGACTTGAAATAACCTAACAAATCAATCGGGGCTAAAGCGGTTATAAACGACAATGTAAGTTCACACAATCTCACTAATTTGTGCACGCTTATTCTTAAGCAGCCTTTAATGTCGATCATGGATCAAATCGATGGAGTAAGATTTTCTTGAGGCAAAAGTCATAGTTAATGATTTGTTAATGGCGAGAATTGGACATTAAAATAAAGTGTAACCATTATTATTGTTATTACATGTACAATCACACAATTTTGGGCCAAATTGTGAAGCCTATTACAAGCAGAGGAAAAATCAGCAAAGAAAAAAAGCAATTAGATTTTTCCCCAAATCTTGCAGCCCCCATTTCCATCCATATAATAAAAGCAAGAGGGGTCCAAAACAACACTGGTCCTCACTGACTTTCACTATATGGACAAAAGAACAAGACACATTTTTTAAAAAATATCTTCTATTATGTTCCACAGAAAGAAATTCATACAGGTTTGAGTAAATAATTATAGATTTTTTTTTTTCCTGTTATTTAAAAGATTTCATTTAGATGTGTCCCACATCTTTGAACAAGAAATAGTTTCATGGTTTCTTTCTCACAGAGTTACTATTTCCGTAATATTCCATGTTTGTGTGCTAATTGAATCAGGAACAAAACGTTTCCATTCCTACAAATAGCTGCGGAGAAAATTCCTGAAAAGATCTAACAAGGTTGAAACGAGTCCAGGCTTTCACAGATGACTTACAGTCAAAACTTTAAAGAAATAAAAAAAGAAAGAGCTACAGTGTGTCCAAATGCAGTTAGATTGGGGTCCCCAGACGTAACAGATTGCATGCAAGTGGAGAACGCACGTCAGGAAGATTCTGGTTGACCAAAGCCAAGTAGATGATTGCAGATTATGAAGTTGGAGACAGCCGTGGAAAATCATTAAAGATAAACACGGATGCAGTAGTAGTCAGGCTACAGAGACCCTCAGACTTCCTCTAGTGTTTATGTAGAACGTTGAATTTTGTGTTGATTTGAAGCGTCGCTGATGCAGCTCTTTAATGAAGTGCTGATATTGAATGGTGTCCAAATCACCCTCCTCCGCACAATAAACGCTTTAAAGCAATTACACTTACCAGATTTAACAGATGCTGACAGAGCTTGACCAAGAACAGGCGTTATATATAATCACTTTCCCACTTTATCCTCTTTATTTGAAGCTAGTAATTTTCAATTTATCGAATTAACGGATATCTCAATATATTCCGCTGGATGTTGATTAAATTAGAATGAACACTTGAAGGTTAGGGGGAAAAACATTACAGTTAAAGAAAGCCTCTTGCTATGTTCCAAAACCCATTGAAACGACTATCTAGACGAAATTTTAAGGCATCAAGGCATGCTCCCAACACAAAGCCTGCTACAAAAGTTTCATCATACACTTTTTTTGGACATTTTTTCAATCCCAGAATACACTGTGACAAGTTCAGAGGGAAAAAAAAAATAATCTAAGATGGAGGACGAGCCCAAGGAAATATTTGATTTGTTATCAAATTGTATAGATACAAATTTCTATTTAAAGAAGGACTATTATTTGTGTGTGCACTTTTAGGCTTATAGTATAGCATTTAGCTTAGCAACATGTTAACGTCAAAATCTACTAGAATTCATTGCAAGCCTAAACTACTGTGTGCTTATAATCAGGAATGCTATATATTTGAAGTTCCTGGATATATGCAATAAGGATGCTTTCTTAGAAGTCAGCTACTTATGTAGGCAGCTCGATTTGGAATACAGTTACATTCAGCCTATTTGGTTTTAAACTAACAAGAACACGACACTTTAGGGTTATATTGTGCTGTCTAGCTGAGAAAAAAGGTTAAAGTGTCAAAAGCATACAACTGTTTTGGAGTACAAAGAAAATGTTTAATAAGCTGGATAGGGTGACTAGAACTGGGAATAACTGTGCAATGAAAATGATTGTTGAACTAGCCTTATTAGTGTTCTATTTCTTTATATTCTTAATAAAAGTAGCTCAGTTTACCTCAAAGTTAACAGGCAGGTTCCTTTTAAGGGCAATCTCGTAGACCAGGCTGATCTCGGACTTGCTGGCATCGCTGTTCTCCTCCGTTTCTTTCTTCTCCTCTGAACACTGAAAGAGTTAAACACAAAACAGACCCATTGTAGCTGTTACATTTTATCCAGCATATTGGCCTTTTTGAGTCATGATGTAACTGTTATTTGACATAAAAAGACATGTTAGACCAAGACTATTCCCCCTAACAGAGTTGTCCAAAACAATCAATTACTTATTCAACAATTTTGCAGAATTACGAGCTCCCAGTATGCATAGCAGCATTAATACATTACACATAAATTATAATGTTTGCCTTAATTTGATTACCTCCTCTCAACAATCCCTTTATTACGCTACAAAGATTTCTGTTGCTGACCTCAAATCAGCACCAAACCTAACAGAATGAAAACCTGAGGATGTTAAAGAGACTTCACTCAAAAATGAAAATTCTGTTATTAATTACTCTCCCTCAAGTCATTCCAAACCCATAAGACCTTCGTTCATCTTCAGAACGCAAATTAAGATGTTTTTTATGAAATCCGAGAGCTTTCTGGCCCTGCATAGACAGCAACGCAACTGACACGTTAAAGGCCCAGAAAAGTAGTAAGGACATCATTAAAATAGTCCAATTTTAAACCTCTTGCTCAAAAAAAGTATTCTCTACAGTTGAACTACTGATGTCACATGGACTATTTTAATGATGTCCTTACTACCTTTCTGGGCCTTGAACATTTCAGTTTCATCGCTGTCTATGCAGGGTCAGAAAGCTCTCGGATTTCACTCGGAATTTGTGTTCCGAAGATGAACGAAGGTCTTGTGTGTTTGGAATGACATGAAGGTAAGTAATTAATGACAGAATTTTCATTTTTGGGTGAACTATCCCTTTAAGAACATTCTGTATGATCTCAAACCTGATGGTGGGTCTGCTTCAACGCATGACTGCAGTTTCTTGTGTAACTCCACTGAAAAGAGATGCTTCTGAACAGTTAAGATTCTGGAGAAAGTGGCTTGGTTTTGTAAGAAGAAAAAGCTTTCAAACAGGTCCAAGAGCAGTTCCCTTAGTTCCGATTCATATCTTATCAACTATAAAAGGAGCTGCAATAGAACTCTCACACAAGCTCCAAAGGGTGACTTTTAATATGATCCCTGCAGCATATTATCTTGGTCACCTCCATTACACTACTGACATTTCTTTTCAGAATGAAGAGTATGTTCTCATACAACACATGAACAGGAGTGAGAGTGCTCGATCAAGTTGTGTTTTTTTGAAGACATTCAATACTGCGTTCTCAGTGTCGTCCTTATAGCAATCACACGGCATGATGTCATTGTGCGTTTCCTTCAAACGCCGGTTAATGATGTCTGGGATGGAGAGCCGTCAGGTGGTCTGGAGAGTGAGAGACTTTGTGTGACAGACTGAAGGTTTGTTTGTGTGCCCTTCTTAAATGGATCTGACAGGTCACAAGCTAAATTTGATGTTGTCATGTGTTGTGTAAAGCACAGAGATTTGGCTAAAATATCAGCTAGCTTACTCAGTTTTGGAGTAAGGCACAAAAGAAGAAAAAGAGTTCAAATTAACGAGATTTCGAGGAGCACTTCATGCATTCTGCTTTTCTTAGACTGCAAATGCATCCAGACGTACCTCAAATACAGCAATCCCACACTTTCTAACTTATGATTGATTTCCCATGACTTTTCCAGTTTTTTGAGATGACTGAAAAGAGATTTAAAAATAAAATAAAATAAATAAATCAATATCGCACTCACAAAAGAGTAACTTATAGCTTAAGTAGTACTTTTCTGACCAGAAGTAGAAACATTTATATTAGCTACAGAAATTTCCATGACTTTTATTTTTAATTTTATTTTTTGCCATGATTTTCCCATGCCTTTCAACATTTTCTGGGATCGTATGAACCCGGAAAACAGCCTTTGTCCCATGATTTATACATATACTGTCGTTCAAAATTTTGGGATCAGCAAGATTTTTTATGTTTTTTAAAAGTTTCTTATGCTCATCAAGGCTCTATCTATTTGATCAAAAATACAGAAAAAAACCCTGTAATTTTGTAAAATATTATTGCAATTTAAAATAATTTCTATTTTTTTTGAACAATTTAAAATGTTCTGTTTTAATATACTTTAAAATATAATTTATTCCTGTGAAGCAAAGCTAAATTTTCAGCATCATTACTCCAGTCTTCAGTGTCACATGATCCTTCAGAAATCATTCTAATATGATTTATAATCAATGTTGGAAACAGTTGTGCTGCTTAATATTTTTGAGGACCTGTGACACTTTTTTCAGGATTCTTTGATAAAGAAAAAGTTAAAAAGAACAGTGTTTATTCAAAATTGAAATTTTGTGTTACTATATACACGACTATTCAAAAGTTTGGGGTCAGTTTTTTTTTTTTTTTTTTTTTTTAAGAAATTAATACTTTTATTCAGCAACGATATGTTAAATGGATAAAAAGTGATAGTAAAGACTTATATTGCTAGAAAAGATTTCTATTCTGAATAAATGCTGTTCTTTTTAATTTTTTATTCATTAAAGAATCAAAGAAAAAGTATCACAGGTTCCAAAAAAAAAAAAAAATTAAGCAGCACAACAGTTTCAACACCGATAATAAGTCAGCATATTAGAATGATTTCTGAAGGATCATGTGACACTGAAGACTGGAGTAATGGCTGATGAAAATTCAGTGCTGCATCACAGAAATAAATTATATTTTAAAGTATATTAAAATAGGAAACCAATATTAGAAATTGCAATAATATTTCACAATATTACTGTGCTTTTTTCCTGTATTTCTGAACAAATAAATACAGCCTTGATGACCATAAGAGAACATTAAAAAAAAAAAAAAACCATTAAAAAACATCTTACTGATCCCAAACTTTTGAATGGCATGTAGTGTCAGGATAACACCACAATAAAAATGTAAACATATGTATGTACAATAAGTAAATAAAAAAAAATATTTAAATAAAAAAAACTACTAAGATTTTTTCAAAATCATATTATATTTAGCTCATTTAACAATTTAATTATCTTTCATATTATTAGTTAATAATAGATAATAAATTAGGATCACAGATATAATAATAATAAAAAATATATTACAATATTAGTTCCAGTTGTCAGAAGTTTCAGGCTAACTAAATAATTTAAATAAATTAATAAAAATGAAGCTATATTACTGCAAAGAGTTGTATAGTGTTAGGCTAACATGAAAAGGAAAAATAAATATAAATAACACTTTTATATTATTATTAATATTATATTATTGTTGTTGTTACTGATGTTGTTGTTATCATCTTATAATGTATTATAAATAACGTATAATCAATCTGGACCACAGATGTAGAAATATTAAAAATATTACTTATGCAGAACCTTCCACAGCTAAATGATCCTCATAAAACTGTTACTACAAAAGAATTGTCTTTGCTAAACTTGCAAAACAGAAAAAGCAGGAAAAAAACGTCCCCAAAAAAAAAAAACTTAAATTATTTTGATTTAAAACAGATATTTGTTTATTTTGAATACACATGTGTTTTATGTATCAACAGCATCTGAATCTATTAACTTGGGCCTCAGGGTTTTAGAATCTAAAATAAGAAGCCATTAATGTCTAATATCAAACAAATGTCTTACAAACATCATTTAGGCTCATCTGCTAAATAGAGTAAATTAAAAATCAACATTCTGATGGATTAATCATCCGCCTCTCTTTGAAAACCCCTCAAACCCGCCTTTCTGTCAGCACGTCTTCATCTAAGAGATTTCCTGCTTACAGTGTGTGGTCACTGAGCACCGTTTCAATTACAACCAGAAACCGTTACTCAGTCGTGAACAATACTGAGGAGCTTCCTGAGGTCTGTTTACTAACCATTCAGAGCTGTGCTTACTGTACATACCGCGATCTTGTTTATTCCCTCGACAACTCTGGCATGCGCTCATTTGCCCATTAGCACATGGTAAACAATTGGCTTTGTGAGTTTATGAGCGTGTTGAGAGGAAGGAAAACATGGTGTACTTGACAATAAAAATCAGATGAGCTGCAAACACCAGCTCTCATTCACTAACGACGCAAGTGACCTTACTTATATCCAGGTCGCAACAGGTGTGTACATGCATACGTTTGTTGATAAATCTGTATAATACTAAATGAGGGATCAAGTAAACATAGTGATTTAAAAAATAAAGCTAGTAAGATTTGCTCACAAATACGTGTGAATGAAACCCATTGTGTGTGTGTTTGTTTGTATGAGCATGATACTCATCCGCGAGGTTTGAGATATGGTACAGGAGTGAGGAGACATGCAGACGAACACGGTCTTGCCCTGAGGTGTGCACAGATATGGTGTGTATCAATTTGTAAAGCAATACACGGAAGAAGCATCTGACAAAGCTCTCATTATGGAGTCAGAAGGGGGACAAGACTAAACAGGAGAGGCGCCACTGCGGTTTAAATAACCTTGGTCGATGCCAGGCATTTGGGGCACAATGTAATATGATTTCCGGTGGGAGAAATTAGTGTTTTGAAGGATGGCACAAAGCAACGTGCAAACACAGCTCTGATAGAAACTAAAGCTCTGAGGAGATGTTGTGAACATTGACAGATGATGAGGAAGCAGGACGGTTGTGTCTTCTTAAATATCGTGACTTGGATTGTCAAAGTGAATATCACTTTTACCTGACAACAGGTTATGAATATGCAGAGTATGATAGACTTTCAAGTTCATAAAGTGAAAAACAGGAAACTGACAGATAAAATGACAGAGACCATTAGTGAAAATGCATCTTTTTTTATATATATATACACAATACCAGTCAAAAGTTTTTGAACAGTAAGATTTTTAATGTTTTTTAAAGTAGTTTCTTCTGCTCACAAAGCCTGCAAAAACAGTAAAAATATTGAAATATTTTTACTATTTAAAATAACTGTTTTCTATTTGAATATATTTTAAAATGTAATTTATTCCTGTGATTTCAAAGCTGAATTTTTAGCATCACTAATCCAGTCACATGATCGTTCAGAAATCATTCTAATATTCTGATTTGCTGCTCAAAAAATATTTATTATAAGGTTTCTTTGATGAACAGAAAGTTCAGAAGAACAGCATTTATCTGAAATGGAAATCTTTTGTAACATTATAAATGTCTTTATCACTTTTGATCAATTTAAAGCATCCTTGTTAAATAAAAGTATTAATTTCTATAATTTCTTCCCCCCAATTTGATTAATTTCTATAATTTGTATAATGTTACAAAAGCTTTTTATTTCAGATAAATGCTGATCTTTGGATCTTTCTATTCATCAAAGAATCCTGAAAAAATTTACTCAACTGGTTTAAATAATGATAATAATAGTAATTAAAAAAATGTTTCTTGAACAGTAAATCAGCATATTAGAAAGATTTCTGAAGTATGTGCCACTGAAGACTGGAGTAATGATGCTGAAAATTTAGCTTTGATCGCAGGAATAAATTACATTTTAAAATATATTCAAATAGAAAACAGTTATTTTAAATAGTAAAAATATTTTAAAAATTTACTGTTTTTGCTGTACTTTGGGTCAAATAAATGCAGGCTTGGTGAGCAGAAGAGTCTTTTTTTTTTTTTTAAATAAATAAAAATCTTACTCATATGTCACATGATTCTTCAGAAATTACTCTAATATGCAATGTTTAAGATACAGTGCCCGCCAAAAGTATTGGAACAGTAAAGACAAAATTGCTCTGTTGGCTGTGGAGTCAAGACATTTACAAATATGATTAAAAGATGAACATGAGACAAAACTACAGAATGTCACATTTTATTATTGGGTGATTCAACACATAGATGTTTTACCAGCTAAGAAGTTCAGCACTTTTAGAGTTTCATCCCTCTATCTGATGTGAGCACAAGTATTGGAACAGTTGCCTCACAGGTCTTTCTAAGTGATCAGCTGTGTCCTGTTGCATTCATTCTTCAGATATTAAAAGCAGGGAATGTGTCGTATCAGTTATATCCATTACTTCTGCATTCTGAATCTTGGATTTGATGATGACACACAAACCAGGATGAAGATGAGGGAGCTGACTTTGAGAGAAAAGCAAGCAATTTGGATGCTAAAAGAAAAGAGGAAGTCAATTAGAGCTATAGCAAAAACAAAGGGCATGGAGAAATCAAGAGTTTGGAAACCACCAGCGACACCAGCAACCAACAACGACCTGATCGGCTGAGAAAACAACAGTAGTTGATGACAGACAAATCATAAAAGCTGTGAAAATGAACCCTAAAAGATGCGTCTGTAAAATCACCAACAACCTCCAGAAAGCTGGGGTGATGCTCTGACAATCTACTGTCCTCAGGAGACTTTGACACAAAATTACAGATGCTACACAGCAAGATGCAAACCTCTGACCAGCACCAAAAATAGAAAGGCAAGATTAGAGTTTGCAAAAAAGCACAAAGGTGAGCCAGAAGAGTTTTGGAACTGTGTTTATGGACCGATGAGACAAAGATTAACCTTTATCTAAGTGATGGGAAAGCAAAAATGTGAAGGAAAAAAGGGACCTGCAAAAGATCCCAAGCATACAGCCTCATCTGTAAGGCATGGTGGAGGTGGTGTCATGGATGTCTGGAACAGGCCCTCTCAACTTTACTGATGACTTAATGTATGATGACAGTAGCAGAATGAACTTGGAAGGGTACAAAACCATCTTGCCTACCAATATTCAAGAAAATGCCACCAGATTCATTGGGTGCTTCATATTGCATCAGAACAATGACCCAAAACACCCTGCCAGTTCAGTCAAGGAATTTATAAGGGCAAAGAAATGGAAAGTCTTAGATTGCCCAAGTCAATCTCCAGATTAAAATCAGATTGAACATGAATTTCACCAGCTGAAGAGGAGAGTAAAGGCAGAAACTCCCCAAAACAAGCAACAATTGGAATTGGCTGCATTTAAGGCTGGGAAAAGTATTTCAAAGGATGAGACCAAGAGTCTGGTGATATCTATAGGTCACAGACTCACTGCTGTGATTGTGCGCAGGGGATCTGCAACTAAATAATAGCTTTTAATCTTTTATATCTGCCTTATGTTCAACTGTCCCGATACTTATGCTCACATCAATGAGTGGGATGAACTCTAAAAGTGCTGTTCTTTTTATTTGGTAAAACATGTATGTGTTGAAACGGCTAATAATAAAATGTGACATTCTGTAGTTTTGTCTCATATTCATCTTTTAATCATATTTGCAAATGTCTTGACTCCACAGACAACAGAGCAATTTTGTCTTTACTGTTCCAATACTTTTGGAGGGCACTGTATATTTCTTATTAATTATTATGAAAACAGTTGAGCTGCTTAATACTTTTTCTTCAGGATTCCAAATTTTTCAGGTTTCAGGATGAATAGAAAGTTCAAAATAACAGCATTTATCTGAAACAGAAATTCTTGCAACATTATAAATGTCTCAGTGTCACTTTTGATAATTTGTATGCATCCTCGCTGAATAAAAGTATTAAGAAATAATGAAATTAAAAGGAGGTTTGATTGTATGGCTGTGTGTGTTTTGTTAGGTGGGACTGTTGTGAAGGTTACCTGAGGTGGTCTCTCTGGAATGGGTTCGTTCTTCAGGTCCTGAAGGGCTTTCATGGCCGCATTGTGTCGGGCAGCTTGGCGAGTCCGCCCCTCTCCGATAAACTCGTTGTTCCCCACAGTCAGCTGCACATAAAATACCTTAGGCACTGGGTAATGGTACCTAGGTTTGGGAGAGGGCCAAGAGACAGAGAAGGAAAGGTTGAGTGAAAGAGAAAAAGGCAGGTAAAAGGGAAAAAAAAAACACCCCTTTGATTTATAAGAGGATTATCTTATCGAAACTTGGCAGTTTTATTACCGCACAAACTCTAGAATGGAAACGATAGACACTAGAAAAGCAACCAGGAGTTGAATTGAACATGCCGACTGCTACTTGGAAGGAATGACGAGAAAAACATGACTTGTGATGGAAAGGAAGCAACAAAATAAGGATTGGGTTTTTCCATCCATCAAGTTAAATATCGGGAATACAGCAATAAAAAAATCCCAGCCAATACGATAGGCTTATAATTATCACAATAATTAGAATTCATGTCATTGCTGATAACCAATGAATGACACATAAAATTGGTAACACTTTAGTATAGTGACCAATTCTCACTATTAACCAGTTACTTATTAGCATGCCTATGATTAACATATGGGCTGTTTTTTAATACTTATAAAGCACATATTCTGCATGACAATATTATACATCCCTAATCCTACCCAATACCTAAACTTAACAACTAGCTTAATAACTATTAATAAGCAGCGAATTAGGAGTTTATTGAGGCAAAATTTGTAGTTAATGTTTTGTTAAAAGCAAGAACTGGACCTTAAAATAAAGTGTGACCTAAGGTTTTATTGAAATTCTATGAATATTAAATTCCACACTATTTTGCCTTAATAAATAAATTATAAAAACTTAATTATTTTAATAAACTGAAGTGAATTAAAGTGAATTTAGGCACCATAATATTATACCACTACTCAAAAAGCTTTTAATACATTTTCAGGTTTAACTTAAAAAAATAAAATAAAAAACTTTAAATAAAAATATGGTTACAAATTAGAAATTTGCATTAGAAAGTGTTATTTAAATTTTAACACACAATATTTAATAGAACTATTTCACCGTTAGCTAACTAAAATTATTTCCAAAGTAAAAAATATTTTTATCCTAAAAGTTTATTTCCAGGTTTAAAAAAAATGACTTTCAATGTGGTAAATTTCAAAATTGACTATTATTTAGAAATTTGCTAAAGATTACATTTAACGGTGTTATTAAATTAGTGTTTTAAAGATGAACATGAAGTGAGCATTTGATGACAGCAAAGGCAACCTACATGTAAAAAATAAAGTGAGTATTCACAGAATTGACCAATACATATTTAATACTCAAAAAAAAAAAAGAAGATAAGAATAAGATGTGATGCAACAGTCATCTGAATGTGAAAGACTGACAATGCTTCAAAGGAAGTTAATCTAAACTGTGAGCATTCCATGTAAAGTGCCGCTACTAAACAAATCTAAACAATAGATAACTGAGTCAACCTCACTAACGGACTAGTTGTTTGTTAGACAGCTAGTTGAGCATCGAGACCCATTCTTACTACGCACGCAGCTATATCGAACATTATTATGTACCCCCTTCACTCTGCTGTCACTGAGCTCCAATGAAGTAAGTGTCTAAAGACACAAAGGCTGATGGGAGTGGTGTACAAAGCTTTAAAACAACTAGAGAAAAGACAGATTTATTTCTGAGGCGGAACCCGAACAATATTGGTAGAGTAATAAATGGTGAAATTAAAGGGCCCTTCTTCCATGGGGTCAATGACATAACAATGAGTTGGTGAAATAATGACTCCCATTGGCTCCAAGCGAAGGAGCTCTGAACAAAAGCGGCTTCACATATATCCAGCTTTCTTTATCTTAACTTTGGCTCACCCATGCAGGGCTGTCAGGCCGCTGTTCAGTGGGCAGATTTAAGGGTCTGTTTGCACTTTAAGGCCTTTATGAGGAACGGTACCGACTGACCCAGCATCAGCTCTCCCCCTTCCCTCGTCAGGGAGAACCCATTCACACTCCTCTGCAGCGTCTGGGGACCGAACTGTGCTAAAAAGTAGCTGCCGCTTTCCAAAATCATCCCGCTCTCACGGTTTTAGCTCTTATCAGCAACTGGGGAATTAAAACTACATCAACAACAGTCATGAACAAGGTCAAAAATACATTAGACTCATAGAAATGCTTAGAATTAGATACTGGAACTAAATGGTACATTTTGTCAACTGTTTTCAACCCTTTTTACTTCCGTAATTTGATGCATTTCAGAGCGAAGCAGAATATTCATAGGGCAAGACTTGATTTTATCGATCAGAATTCAATCGGACATATACTACCTTCCAAAAAGTTTGGGGTCGGTAAGGTTTCTTTTTCTGAAAGAAATCTTTTATGCTAACCAAGGCTACATTTATGTAATCAAAAATACAGTAACATGATTTTTTTTATTTTAATATGTTTTAAAATGTAATTTATTCATGTGATGGCAAAGCTGTATTTTCAGCATCATTACTCCAGTCTTTAGTGTCACATGATTATAAATCATTATAATATGCTAATTTTGTGCTTAAGAAACATTTGTTATTTGATAATATTTCCTATTATGAATGCTGAAAAAAAATGTGCTGCTTAATATTTCCCTGGACCCTGTGATAATTTTTTTCAGTATTCTTTGATGAATAGAAAGTTCAAAAGAACAGCATTTATTTAAAATAGAAATGTTTTGTAACATTATAAATGCCATTACTGTAACTTTTGATAAATTTAATACATCCTTGCTGAATAAAAATCTAAAATATATGGGTTAACAGCTGACTTTAAACATAAAATGTACCACAAACAAATAAAAGTTGAAGGAGGCCAAAGGTAGTGAAACCCTCCAGGCAGAATACGGCTTCATTGGCCACTGATAGAGTCACATGTTCAAAGCTTTCGTGATTGTTTAAACTTAAAGAGAGAAAAGCCTAAAACTGAAACAGACATGTGCAGTGTACTGAATTATACTGAACTAAGGGTCATTTGATCTATATATACTTTTCCATAAATGTTCCAGTTATTTAGTTTCAGCTAATAGAGGACTTCCATTTCATTGTAGGGCTCGTGATATTAGATTTGATACCAATTGAAGCCATCTGGGAGATGTTGAAATCAAAGTCCATGCCAAAGCCACCAGGAAAGAAGAAAAGATAGCATTACATGCCTGATAATGAAATGCAGAACTATATTCCTGCCCAATAAAATTATATCATAATAATTCCACAATGACTCAATAACTAGTACAACCACATAAATCAAGAATATGGGTCTTTAAAACAGTAAATATATCTGTATTTAATTCTTGCAATAATTAGTTCAGCACAAACCTTATATTTCAGATCTCTTCTGAAAATCCAATAAATAAAAGCATGTGTTAGGCAAGGGGAAAATGAAATAAAATAAAAAATAAAATAAAATATTTACGATCAAATTATGTCAAATGATATTTAAACTTAAATTACGTTTAAACTTTAAATATGTTAGATGTTTCAGTTCTGTACCATAAATGTGTCTACTGGGCATTTTATAATATTATGGCAATTAAAAGCTGATTTTAGCCATGGTTATCTGCTTATTATAGTATTTAATAATATACTGAATTGGATTTTATTTAGTGCTGGGCAAAGATTAATCGCAATTAATCGCATCCAAAATAAAAGTTTTTGTGTACATAATATATGTGCGTGTACTGTGTATATTTATTATGTATATATATAAATACACACACATGCATGTATATATTTAACAAAAATATGTTTGTTAGTATATGTTTATATATTAAATATATTTATATATAATATAAATTATATTAATATAAATATATAAATGTAAATACATGTAAATATTTTCAAAATATATACTGTATGCGTGTGTCTTAACATAACATAATACATAATTACATAATAAATAATAAATATACACAGTACACACATATATTATATAAACAAAAACTTTTATTTTGGATGCAATTAATCGTGATTAATCCTTGCCCAGCAGTAATTTTATTTTTATATTTTCATTTTTAATTTCAAAATAACATTTCAGTTATTTGGCAAGGCAACATTTTAATTTTTCATCTAATATTTATATTTTAATAAAATAAAATAAAATAAAATGACAAGTCTTCATTAGAAAGTGTACTTTTAAATTTTATTCTTAAACAATATATATATATATATATATATATATATATATATATATATATATATATATATATATATATATATATATATATATATATATTTTTTTTTTTTTTTTTTTTTTTTTTTTTTAATATTTCTTCATTAGATAACTTATCCTTGTAATTAAATAATTCAAAATACTAAAATTTTCAATGTGGTCTTAGACTCTGTATATGGATAAATACATCAAAAGCAATTATTCAAATCAGATACATTTTTGGTTTTCAACTAATAGTAATATTTTAAGAAATAACATTAAAATAAAATAATAAGACAGCATTTAAACGAGTGTTAAGTTATGCTAATTTAGCATGTGCTTGTTGTTGTTGTTGTTGTTTCAGTTCTGCATCATAAATGTGTCTACCGGCTTTTTATGGTAATTCCTTCCTTGATTGCTCTAACTGAGTGGGAGGTTTTGTCTATGGTTTTTTAATGGTTGCAAAATCATTCCAGCACATGTGTGTTCGGAGCCATATCTCTGCGCCAGCATCCTGCGTGTGTCCTGTCTGCTCCAACAGTGATTCAGCATTTTTCTCCCAGAATTCCAAGGGGCTCTGCGCTCGGTTGACCACAGCCCCTCTGAGGGAGGTGGAGCCTACCCTTGCATGTCAAGCGTGGTCCCAGACACTTGGAGGAAATGCCAAGTGCAACATGGGACCCGGCCAGGATGTTGGGGCAGTCGATTTTCTGGTTACAGGTGCAGGGAGAGTGGCTGCGGCCCCGGCTCGTAGGAGGCCCCTTTGTGCAACGTGGGAAAGTCGTTGCTGACACACTCTGAGCCACATTAGACCCAATAATCTATCAGCACACACACCAGTCAGGACTGTCTGGTCTGCATTAGAAAGGAACACAAGCCAAAGCACCTAGTGAGAGGACAGGGAGAGAAACCCACTGGAAGGCAAACATTAGCGTTGTCTTTTATTTATGCGTGTGAATGCGTGTGAAGGGATGATGAAAAGAGACGGGGAATGACTCAATAGAATGATAACTCACAGCGAATGACTACCAAAAAGACTTTGAAGATGTGGTTTCAACAAAAAAGCTCATTTGCGAAATGGATCAGCAGGCACTGACTGAAACCTATTGAGCCACAATCAAAAAGACACTGTTGTGACATTTTAAAGGGATTGTTCACCCAAAAATGTCAATTCTGTCATCATTTACTCACTCTAATGTCATTCCAAAATTGTATGACTTTCTTTTTTTGGTGGAACACAAATTTGTGCAATCATACAAGCACAAAAAAAAAATTTGGATAAAAAAAAGACATTTTAAATCACAATTTAATTAGAAAAATCAGAATGAGATTTTTTCCTAAATTTGAAAAATGTTTCAACTGTTTTTGTCAGTGGGGTACACAACATTTGACCATCATTGTTTGGACAATGAAACAATGAAAAATATAAAACAATAATATTTATTTAATTCTAAATTAATTTATATATAAATGACATATATAAGTAAATGATGACATTTTTGGGGTGAACTATCCCTTTAAGACTTAATGAGTCATTAAAATATTCCTTTCCAAAGAACTTGACATATATACAGTATATCAGCATACAGCAAGGTCATCAAAACCAATCCAACCAATGTTTCATCCAGGGGTGGGCAATATACCGGCAAACACAATTAACCGTTAGAAATTTGTCAACCAGTAGAGATACTGGACAATCGATTTTATTGCGGTTACACACTCACTGGATGTTACTGAACTACTTGGTCATAAAAACTTATCGTCTGCACGCGTTTTTAAGCATTGTGGTTTAAAAACAAGTGATTTTAAGCCGTTGAAAGGCAATCAGCAGCGAAACAGAACTTGTTTCGCTATATGCGCACACCGAGTTATTTTTGTCGCTTTATAGGCCTTGAATGGTTAAATACACACACGCAAGTATCCTCGTAAACACAGTAATTTAGGTCTTAAGTGAAAGCAAACAGCTGAGAAATAAAACACATTTAACAGTATATTGGACCCAGGCAGCTCTTAAAGTGATAGCAGTCTAATATTCCTGCTGTCTGTCATTCATGTTAATCAAACAACAAAAGAGTGAAAATCTCCCACTACTCTTGACTAAATCACTTTTGTACTTTAATAAGAAGAAATATATATTTAATTTACACAATGAAGAAAATAAAGTGTTTTTATACATTTGATTACTTAAATATAACGCATGTATCATTTCTTATTTGTTCTTTAATTGTTTCTTATTCTTATTTAATTGCTGACTGTTTACTTATCTTCAGTGAGCTTGAGTTTTTTTTCTTAATTTAGGCTAGTATTAGGTTTTTTTTTTTTTTTTTTGTGTGTGTGATACTGACATTGGTGACAAGAATTATGAAATTTCTATGGTATCACAAATGTTGATATCAAAGACTTTATTTAAAGCAAAAATAACTATATTGCAATATATATCGTTACCGTGAAATACAATTACTCATACTGTGATATAAGATTTTGGTCATATCGCCCACCCCTAATCACATCTGTCACATTTTTAAGGAAGAAAGCAATTACACATCATGAAACGATAGATGTTATTATGTAAAAACTCTTTCTAATCTGGAACTTAGTCAAGAAATGAGCATTTGATTCGTGACTAACGATGCTAATTGATGCGCAATACTACTCCCTCAAGTTTCATCGCACAACAAGTCATAGATCATCCCAAACACACTATTTTGCAACAAAAGCTCATGTATCCTTTCAAAAACAAGACAAGACTCCCTTCCTGTAGTTATTCAAGCACAAATCCACCTCAACTCCCTCGGGAGGAGGCTCACGCCCAAATCTCGAGCGGAGTTCCTTAACCCAGATGTCGGATTATGTTTCACCGTTGGCCATCTTCTCTACAGTTTTAGAAGTTGTGAAAAATGTAATCGGGTATGGCTTTGATGAATGAAGCATTTGGGACTGCGTATCATCATCAATGTATTATATCCAGAAACTATGCGGCATGGCATGTTAGCAACTAAAACAATGGCAGCGACTGGTTGCTAGACTTTAGTGAAGTCTCTTTAGTGAAGAGATAAGCAGTAAACCTGACAGCAGGGGAAAGAGATGGACAAAACTCCTTCCTTTTTAGTTAAAAGAGCTAATCATCTTTCTGAATGGGGTGAACGAAGGCCAAGTTTACTTTGGTTTTTACGTGTATTAGGGTATCCGTACAGTGTGCGTGACGTAAACATGACCCAGTCCGTTGTTTCACGTCAAATGTAGTTGTATAGCGCTTTTCACAATACACATTGTTTCAAAGGAGCTTTACATAAAATCTTGATGTTAATGTTTACAATATCTTATATATTTGTCTTACAGTTGCATTTAATAGATATAATATATAATAACATAAAATAGATATAATAATATAGTTAACATTTTGCAACAATACAAGCAATCAAGCCACTGAGATGCTATATAGTATATAGCATATATCACTCTATGCAGATTAAGTTGGATATAATATGCTTAACTTTATATAAAGAGCTGGGCAATCAGTGCTGGGTAGATTACTTACAAATTGTAGTCTATAACTGATTACCAGTTACATGATGAAAACTGTAGTTAGTAACATAATTTAGGTTACTCATTTTAGGTAATGTATTCTGACTACTTTTTAGATAACTTTTAGGTTACTTTTTTATCTAACTTGCTTTAAACTTACCATTAAACATACCATATTAAGAGAAAAAAGCAAACTGAAAGAAAATAAATTCCATTTTTTATATTAACATCATAAAATGCATTAAATATTACATTATACCAGGGTTTCCCAAACTATGATTAATGTAATAACGGCAGTGGGTTTGTGAGTTGATAAAACTCTAATAATTAATTAAATCATAAGAAAATAAAATTAATTCAAACCCTTGAACACTAAAAATATAAATATTTCATTTGTCTACCTGCATGTCAATGTGAGCATTAACCGATATCGGTTGTGTTGTTAAATTATTTAAATATTAACTAAACTATTTTATTTTAAGGAGTTTGCCTGACAAAAACATTTTGGAATCACTGCATCAATAAATTAGGAATAATTTACAGCCATTGTGTGAATAATATGTAATCATATAATCTAAAAAAAAAAAAAAAAAGGTAATTGTAATCTGATTATGAGTATTTTAAAATATAATATACTCTAATTACAAGTACTTAATATTTTGAATCTGATTACATAATGCAGACTACATGTAATCAGTTACTACCCATATTTTACATTTTACAATGACAAAGTCATTCGAGATTTGCTACATAGACAAAACTTGACATGAGTGTACTGCATGTATGTGGATAATGTTGGATATAATATATATTCTACATCATATATAGAGCTGGGTGATATTAGAGTTACATTTTCTGACAAAATGAAAGCCGTTTAGTATTTATCGCTTTACGTGAGTGTGTGTATGTGTGCAGACAAAGTTGGACGTACTATATATCCACTTTTAAAATATTGCTGAAAAAGAAATGGACGAGACTGAACAACAACAACAAAAGATTACTGGAGACAGCAACACCCTTATGAAAATTAACCATGGTTTTATTATAGTAAAAGTGTAGTAACCATGTTTTTTTGGCGAATTGATTACAATTTGTATAACCACAGTTTTACTACAAATACCATGGTAAACTAGTTACCATGGTAACCACAACAATTTGTGGTTACCATGGTTTAACTATAGTAACCATGTTATTTGTAGTAAAAACCAAGGTAAATTTTCGTAAGGGCAATATTAGACGTTGACAAGCGCTTATGTGAGGGGGTTAGGAGATATTCGCAACTCTAGTTTAAAGAGTACAAAGACATTTTTATTGGCCATAAGTACTGGAAAGAAATAGCACAAAGAAAAAGAAAGAAATGTTTTGAATGGCTGTGTTTGGGCATACTATCAAATGGAGTATACTTTGAATACTTTGTTCAACTGTACACTAAGCGTTTGTGTCAAAACTGAATAAACTTTGGGCTTAAGTGGAAATAACTGCCTGAGGGTGTTTCCAAGATGGCCGCCAAGTGAACTAGCTCGCCGTACAGGGCTTTGTATAAACACAGAAGAAATGGATAGACTGGGTCTTGACTACTGATTAGTCACCTGGACAGGCTTTTTAACAGCCAGGCAATGTGCCAGGATATCTCTCTTTCTCATCATTGATTGATCATCAGTGTGTTGCTAACCTAAAGTAAGAGCTAGCCACACATGCTGGGCCTCTGATGACTTCAATCTATCTCTTGCCATTTTAACTGCTAACAGGAGGCCCTGACTGCAGTTTTGTTCTCCTTTACATTGACACAGATACACATCACTTGTGAATTTTCAGCGTAGAGGACTTAAAATCCTGTGAGGATTAAAGAAAGAGCGTATAAACATGCTAACAGGTGTTACAGCTTCTCTAGCTGTATGATAAAACAGTCTGACTAACCCACAAATGGCTCTCCTCTGTCAGATGCATGAATAAAACCAGTGGACAGAAAATTGTGTTCCTCTTTCTAGGAAAGAGGTCACATTTACATTTGATCTGTGAAATCATGCAGATGAAATCCAGTATTGCAGTAGGAATCTGTGCGATTTGGAGTTTTGTGTGAGGGCAAAAATTAGGCTTTTATTTGATATTGTGATTGCTAAATTCATCTGTAGCATTTAAAATGACTAATTTAATTTTACTGTTGCATTTTTAATTCATTTATTTGTAATATTGGTCCAATTTCCCTGCGTTGACCAACAAGCTGCTTGGTTTGAAAGCAACCTGATCTCATGATGAAAATGTACCTGTGGGAACTTTTTCGCAAGATGCGAAATATGCACCGCCATGTACGTTTCATGACATATTCGATGTGAAATGTCCACTGGGTGGCGCTAAAAGAGTGTTCAGTTTTTTTTTTCCCAGAACAGATGAACATACATATGGTACCTTTTATGTGACGTTGGTTTTGTAGGTGTCACTGCAGTTCTGACTTGAAATGTCCGTTGAGTGGCGCTATAAGTCTAATGCTCCATGACGTTTTAAAATAACGTACCACCTGCACTACACTTAAACCTACCCGATAGTATGATCAAAAGCAAATGTGATGTAAAAATGCAATCGCAAGCATGCCGTTTTACAGGGGTTAAAGCAAATAAAAATCCTTAGCCTGAACTTTTTTCCAGGGGTCGGGGGTTGCGGGGGTGGACACATACACAGGGTTATTTGGCAAACAAAAAAAGAACATTATTTGAAAATGATTTTCCTTGAAACTAACTAGTAATGTATCTGCCATTCCCATTAGCCCTTGGCAGGCCCAGACTACAGATTATGGTGGGATATTTGAACCAGCAATACCAAGAAAGTTTACTCACTACAATATGGTGCAAACACATGTAACATTTAGGATGCTTCTGATATCAAGTTTTGCTGGTTAGCTTTGTCCTTAACAGCGCACAAGATGACCTACAATCTAAAACATGAAACTTCTGAAATTGTTTTGTTCAAAAGAAATAATGGTAAATTAAATACTAGGAAATTAACATAAAATAGGAAATATACAAAGAGAGTTTACTACAGAAAACTACACTTCAGTTCAATTAACAACAACAAAAAAACATTAAAATGTTCCAAGAACTGATATCTTAAACAGGGTTTGCACAGATACTGCAAAATAAAATTCCAGGACTTTCAAGGACTACTTTTTTGGTTTTCAAGGACTAAAATAAGATCTCACTTATCAAACAATATTGTTATTATATTTCAAATTCTAATAAATAAACTAATAAAACAAAATGGTATAAATAAAGTGCAGCACATGCAAAGAACACAATGACTGTGGCAACTTTAACATTTGAAAGGATACTATGGCAAAGTTATTCAAACTGATTTTTTTCCATGAATATATGATTGACCTGAAGAATGAAAGCTATAACATACAATTGGAAAATTATGAGCTACATCACGCTCATAGACACTAGGGGTGTGACAATACACTTAGCTCAAGATGAGACAAAATGCAGATACTTGGTTCACTAGAAAGAGACAATGTTTTAATACTTTAAGAAATTTTCAAATGACAAAATATTTGTCTTTTAATCACAAAACGTAAAACAATGCAGATGTATTTTGAAATGTTTTAACTAATCTAGGGCTTAACTAATGATTATTTTGCTAATCAAGTAATCTACTGATTATTTTGACAAGTGAGTAATCTGATATTTTTTAGTAATAGAAATAGAACTAAGTGGAAAAACAGGATTTAATATGACTATATTTATATATAAAGTAACGATGAGGCAATAATAATTTGCTCAAATAAAGTATCAAAACCAAGTACATGGTTTTATTGAACAACACTGTTAAAATACATAATGTAATATGCCTATATTATAACAAATACCTTGCAGAGGGCGCCAACGGCCTGGTGATGTTTCATGTGATTCAATGACGTTTAAATCCATTTAATTTTAATATTTGACCACATGCAAAGTCAGAAACTTTTATTTTGAAATCACGATGTACAATAAATTGCATATTTAGAAATATCTTGATGTATTCTCCTACGTTGGCATAGGTTTATAAATGATTTACGTTACAAATCAAGTGAGTTTTCCCAGATGAACTTTAAGCAACCCAAACTCACAGCATATGCAGAGGAAGAGTTTAGCCCCTTTCACACATACAGCCTTCACTGGTAAATTACCATTAAGAGATCGTGTGAGAACAGGACCTTTTCAAAATGCATTCTGGGAATCATATTGTTCTTATGGAGATGACGTATTACTCTGAGCTATTTACAAAGCTCCGCTGCTTTTTAATAGCTTTTCTATGTAAATATGACGTTAGATGTAGATCTCTGACCATTGCGCCTCGCAGCTTTTTCAACGTGTCGCGCTCGAAACCCAGGCTTCTTCTCCATTCATCAGGGCTGCGACTCTCCAATTGGATACTATTATGCGTGTCTCTTGTTTATAAGAGCAGAACGTTCTGACTGGCTATTAATGTTAGTTTGGTTGAGAGTGAAAGCTGTGTTCCTCTCATACATTGGTAGGTGAACTCATACGTGATATCAACAAGATTTTTTAAATGTAGGACGACTATCTTTTTTCCCGCAGCCAAACCCCGCATGCCAGAGATCCAGCACGGTGCCAGAGAACTTTAAGCCCTGCGTTTTAGCTTGTTTTTCGATCTCTCATTATTCAGCTCTTTCATTGTGTGTCGTGTTTTTCACGAGATTCGTACCCAAGGTTTTCCGCATCCTAAGTCCAATTCTGTGTTGGCTGAGCTACCAAGCAAGCTTGTTACGTCGGTAAAGAAAAACATATGGAGCTGTAATCATAATTGTGTAGGAAAACGATAACAATGCTCAATGTTTTACTGCCTCTAGTGTTAATTTCTGTTGGAAACTGCAGTGATATGTATTCATTGGTACGTAATTCGCGTCTTGCAAAAAAGTTCATACAGGTACATTTTTGTCATGAGATTAGGTTGTTTGAAAGTGACTTCTGTGTGACCAAACAAAATTTTATTAACGTAACTGCATCTTAAGAGTGTGACAGTATATGTCATTGCTGAAACTGAAATATAAACAACTTGATTTGGACATTTTCCATAGAAGAAGCGAGT
Organism: Spinibarbus caldwelli; assembly: GCA_039654775.1. NCBI lineage: Eukaryota > Metazoa > Chordata > Actinopteri > Cypriniformes > Cyprinidae > Spinibarbus > Spinibarbus caldwelli. The sequence continues at coordinate 15,637,922 of CM077263.1, forward strand.
GGTATTTGCCTGTATAAAATACAGTAGATGTTTAAGATTTTAAAATTTTGGCCTTTGCGATAAGCCACTATTTGTTTTCATACAATAATCAATAAACGGCTAATTTTAAAAGTAAATAACTAATAAATTAAAAATGGAAAACTAAAATCAATCATTTTAAATGCTAAAAGTGAATTTAGCCATCATAGTATCAGTGTTATTTTAGTAAAATTTATAAACAATTATAGTGTCTATATTTTTTTGCTTTTATTATTATATTTTCAGTTTTTATTTTAATTTTAGTTTTATTTAAATTCTTAGTAATTTCGTGTCATTTTGTCTATTTTATTTGTCCTTATTTATTTCTATCTAGCTTTAATTTTATTTTATTTCATTTTTAGTAGTATTAATTTTAGTACTTCAAATTAAACTAATTAAACTGTTAATTGCCAAACAAAAAATAGAAATGTTAGCTTAAGTGTTTCATTTAATAAATTTCATTTTATTTCAGCTTTATTTAATTTACATATTTAAGTTTTATTATTAGTTTTAGTTAACAATAACAATAATGCAGTGTATTACAATGTACAGCATAAAAACCGATATTTATTTTAAGATTTGCTAAAGATTACATTCAACAATGTTATTAAATTATTGAGGTTTTTAAAGATTAACTTTAAGTGAACGTTATTACTTTAAAAGTAAAAATTACCACAAACAATTAAATATCCCATATCAAAATACCATTCAATTCAAAAAACTAATAATGGGCCATTGACCAATATGGTACTGACATACAGTGTCACAGTCAATGTCCAGACAGCCAGACAATCATCTTTATGTATCTCAATCCTTGAGAAAGTGCAAAACACGTTCTACCATCATCCCGGGACTACTAGGGTGTAAAAACACAATCAAATGGGTCAACAGGACAGTTACATTTTATCTTATCATTTCATGGTGGCATAGATTTACTTCAACACCTCTGCATAAGACAGGACAACGTCCACCCGAGAGACATGGGAAAACATAGATACTTCCTCCCATTGACCCCTCCATGTGTCAGTTCCTTTCACATAGCTGGAGTTTTTTCCACAAATGTGAGTAAAGAAAAAAATTACACCACGTAGCGTCCCACTGGACCACAAAAGGTTTGTCATCAGGGGGTGAAGACCTCTTACATGAGACTTGTCCCAGGAGGGGATATGGAAAAGCAACAGGCCTGTAGCAAACCAAACCCCCGTGAAGAAAGGAAGATGTGTGACGTCTTTAAAAACACCTTCCTCTGACATACAACAGCACAGGCAGCAGCACCATGGGTCTCTTTCACCAGAATTTCTGTATGAACAACATAATACAGCAAACAAACAGTGGGCTGGTATTGAAGTAATACAAAAGACGTCTTTTGGTAACATGCCTCTTTCAAAAGCACTGTAATAAATCGGCAGGTGGTGCTGAATCCAATCCACATTGGATCAGAAAACTGTATAAAATCCCGGCTACATATTCATGATCCAGCATTAATTGGGCTATAGCAGAGGTTGATGGTCCGTAGCAATACAGCATACAGCCAAAACAGCAAAATAAGCCAGATAGCCCTTTAAAAAGCCCCTTAATAGCCAGATCTGCCTTTCGGATGACACAGTACAGAACTTCAGCGTTTATAACTTTAATTAAATGTCAGATAAAGCCAAATTCCTCTGGAGTGTTTGTTATGGTTCCTCTTGCAAACTTGAGATTACAAAACTCTCTGCTGGTTAAGCAGTGGGTTTTCCCTGTTTTATCACTTCAAAAATGCAGCGGCGAGTCAAATTCCAAACCTCCCCGATTCTTTGCGACTTATTTAAAATGACACACTGGCTTAATAAGACTGTATTTGCACATCTTGAGATTTAATTGGACTTCAGGTCCTTCTCATTTGCAGAAAGAGGCGGTGGTTGATGTATCTCTTCAGATAGGACTAGGAGCACTTAGTGTCAGTCCATTTACTGCTAATGAAGCAACTTTGGCACTACGGTTTCAAGCTGGACTGATGCCCGGCACAGCTGCTTCCGTCCTCATTAACGGCATTAGTTTAAACGCTAGTAGATGATTGTTTTAATTAAGACGGTAGCAACTGCTGCGATCACAACATTTACAACTTTCAAATGGAATTTATTGGAAGACGTTACCTGCAATTATGATGCCAAGAACATCCGACTTGTATAAAATTACATAACAGTGGCGGTTGCTAGGACATGTTAAGGTGTTTTGAGTGGTTTCAGAATCTTGCTATGCAAGTTGCTAGGTTGTTCTGGATAGTTTCTAGGCCGTAGGGATATCTAGGAAATCTAGGGATTTTTTTTACAATGTCATTGTCCAACAGGCAAAACTGTGTAGAAAAAGGAGAAAAAAAAAAAGCAATTTTTCAACATGCTATTTGTTAACTAACCTAAAATCTAATATAATTTACATAATAAAAACAAACATGTCATTATACTGTAAATAAATTATTCTAAAGAACCGGCTCTATCGGTGAGTCAGTCAAAAAGATTTACAAAATCCAGATTCATGAACAAAAGATGATTATGATCCGTTTCGTTTTAATACGTCAAAAATATTAATGAAATCCTAATTCGCAAAGAAATTACTCATAGAAAAGTTATTTTTAAGGAATAAGCCAAAAATATTCACAAAATACTGATTTGCTGAGTTAGTAGGGCCCTATGATTTCCGCGATGCAGAAAGTGCAGATAGAATCACGAAATCCAGTCATAAAATCGGAAATTTACTGTGTAACGCAGAATGTCACGGAATTTGCTAAATATTGGATGGATAAACCAAAAGTAGGTCAGTACACTTAAATCAAAACGCAAAATGGACTAGTGTCTGTGAATATTAAGCAGCAGAAATACCATTTAAATATGAAACCTGTATGTTCTGCGCGTCTCTGTATGAATGGCGCAGACGCGCAGTTTAGTTTACTACACACACTAAAGCGCACGTGATGCTTGCGGTGTTTTTAGCCTCTGCCGCCTCAATATATGAACACATGAACATAATCTGTACAACTGCTCTTGAGAGTCACTTAATGAGCATTTTACCGTTTCTTCTGAGTAAAACTATCGTCATATCATATAGAAACAGAAACCTAAAAGTCTTCACAGCAAACCGTCAAAATAAAAGTTTGGTTTAACTTGAAGAAACTGTGACAGAAATATATTACATAATGTAATGATAGTACTACTAACAATAAAATGTTTTATTAAAACATTATTTTTAAAGGAATATTTACCAGAAAAATTATTTAGCAGAATGTATTTAGCAGAAAATTACAAAACACAATATTTCTGAAAATAAATAAATAAATTAAATAATAATACATTATTTTTTACAAAATCAATTAATTAGAGATGCTTTTGATTATTAATATTTAATGAAACTATTAAAATGTAATCCAGAAAATTAATGGAAAACACATTAATTGAAAATAAAACTGAATTTGAGAAAAAATAAACATTTCAAAGGGCCTTAAAAATGTATTTCATGTTAAACTTTTAATAAATTGCTGTTTAATAGTGTAAGTTTTATGATTTCAATTAATTACATGCTTCTGATGAATAAAATTTAATTGAACCATTAAAACAGAGTCTAGAAAAATGAAAACGAAAAAAACTGAATCGGGGAAAAAAAAATACAACGGAATTTGGGAAAAAAAATACAACGGTTTTCATAGTGCCCTAAGTTAGTGGTTTGAATCAAACTCACTCGGTTTAGAATGGTTCAGAGGCATTAATGACTCCCTCAGTCAAATGCAAGTCTTTTTTTTTTCTTTTTTTGTTATGCCTTATTCAAAATAAAGTGTTGATTTAATACATGGTATTGAAACTGAAACTAATAAAAACTAAACTAAACTATGAAATTAATAAAAATTAAAAATAAAATAGTAATATTTAACAAAACTTATAAAATAATAAAAAAATAAATAAAAATGAAAAAACTATATAACTGACAAAATGTTCCAAATGTTCCATTTCAAGAGCCAATGGCTCACTGGTTTGTAGTTTATAGTACTTTAATGTTTATTTTATGAACGTTACTTAAAAGTAGTTTCACAATATTTGCTTTACTGTACAGGTTGGATGTTTGCCATGAGAGATCAAACCATACAGAGGGACAGTCACTGAAACAGACCCCATGTGAGACACACCTGTGTGGCTCTGTAAGCAGCAAGCACCTGGAGCCAAACACAGAAGAGAAATGAGTTGTATGACTCAAAGACAAGTAGCTGTCCTCTGACTGCGAGCCACAAATGCATAAATGACTCACCCAAGCAAAACAATACCACCATCAAAAAAAAAAAAAAAAAAGCATTTTCATAGCAGCTTTTCCTCTGTGTGAAGGAAGGCACATGGCTTGAGCAACCACAGAGAGGGCCGCGGCTGAGTACTCCAAAACACACATTTCCAACAAACACCCCACACCTTGTCATTTAAAGGAAGTCATTCTCTCTGACGCCCCTCAGAACGGAACGAGATAACGGCAGAAAAGGAACCGTCGAATCTATGAAGGAGTTGATGGTCCAGCCTTTTGATATGAATGTGAGTTTTGGAGTGATTCATGTTAACAAACCACAAGTATGAGGCCGGACCACAACAGCTGGGCTGACCATGAGACCTCCAGAACAATGAGCTAGCCTGACACCGCTCCAACTCACACAGAAAGACCTCATTTGACCTGGGAGATCCATTACGTGGAGCAGCTCTGCAGCTGGGTTGTAGATAACTACAAACATGCTAAGAAAATGAGATGCTATCGTTCAAATGAAATTAAATTAAATAAAAATATTAGATCACAAACACCACATATGTTGCCTTGGCGAATAACTGAAAAATGTTTAAGTTGAAGCACTGGAAACAAATAAAAAAAACAAATAAAAATGCATTTAAAAACTTAATTATTAAATAATAAATAATAAACCTGAACAGTAATATTTAACAAAAATAAAAATGTAATAATAATAATAATAATAATAATAATAATAATAATAATATAAAAAAATAATAACACATAAAACACAGAACAAAATTACTAATAAATAAACAAATGAAAACTGAAAACATTAAAATAAAATCTTATTTATAATATTAATAAAAACTTCAATAATACATAATATGAAAATGACACTGGTAATGCATCAGTTATGCTTATTTAAAAACACTAATAATTTAATAACACTTAAACCTTTAATAAATCTCAAAATAAACAAATTTTTCATACTGTACATTATTGCTGTCCAACGATTAATCGCAATTAATCGCGCATCCAAAATAAAAGTTTTTGTTTACATAATATATGTGTGTATTGTGTATATTTATAAACACACACACATACAGTATATTTTGAAAATATTCACATGTATTTACATGTATATATTTATATTCATATAATTTAAATATATATAAATATATTTAATATATAAACACAACATTTTTCTTGAATTTATACATGCAGGTGTGTGTATTTATATATACATAATAAATATTCATAGTACACATATACAGGTGCATCTCAATAAATTAGAATGTCGTGGAAAAGTTCATTTATTTCAGTAATTCAACTCAAATTGTGAAACTCGTGTATTAAATAAAATTCAATGCGCACAGACTGAAGTAGTTTAAGTCCTTGGTTCTTTTAATTGTGATGATTTTGGCTCACATTTAACAAAAACCCACCAATTCACTATCTCAACAAATTAGAATATGGTGACATGCCAATCAGCTAATCAACTCAAAACACCTGCAAAGGTTTCCTGAGCCTTCAAAATGGTCTCTCAGTTCGATTCACTAGGCTACACAATCATGGGGAAGACTGCTGATCTGACAGTTGTCCAGAAGACAATCATTGACACCCTTCACAAGGAGGGTAAGCCACAAACATTCATTGCCAGAGAAGCTGGCTGTTCACAGAGTGCTGTATCCAAGCATGTTAACAGAAAGTTGAGTGGAAGGAAAAAGTGTGGAAGAAAAAGATGCACAACCAACCGAGAGAACCGCAGCCTTATGAGGATTGTCAAGCAAAATCGATTCAAGAATTTAGGTGAACTTCACAAGGAATGGACTGAGGCTGGGGTCAAGGCATCAAGAGCCATCACACACAGACGTGTCAAGGAATTTGGCTACAGTTGTAGTATTCCTCTTGATAAGCCACTCCCGAACCACAGACAACATCAGAGGCATCTTACCTGGGCTAAGGAGAAGAAGAACTGGACTGTTGCCCAGTGGTCCAAAGTCCTCTTTTCAGGTGAGAGCAAGTTTTGTATTTCATTTGGAAACCAAAGTCCTAGAGTCTGGAGGAAGGGTGGAGAAGCTCATAGCCCAAGTTGCTTGAAGTCCAGTGTTAAGTTTCCACAGTCTGTGATGATTTGGGGTGCAATGTCATCTGCTGGTGTTGGTCCATTGTGTTTTTTGAAAACCAAAGTCACTGCACCCGTTTACAAAGAAATTTTGGAGCACTTCATGCTTCCTTCTGCTGACCAGCTTTTTAAAGATGTTGATTTCATTTTCCAGCAGGATTTGGCACCTGTCCACACTGCCAAAAGCACCAAAAGTTGGTTAAATGACCAGGGTGTTGGTGTGCTTGACTGGCCAGCAAACTCACCAGACCTGAACCCCATAGAGAATCTATGGGGTATTGTCAAGAGGAAAATGAGAAACAAGAGACCAAAAAATGCAGATGAGCTGAAGGCCACTGTCAAAGAAACCTGGGCTTCCATACCACCTCAGCAGTGCCACAAACTGATCACCTCCATGCCACGCCGAACTGAGGCAGTAATTAAAGCAAAAGGAGCCCCTACCAAGTATTGAGTACATATACAGTAAATGAACATACTTTCCAGAAGGCCAACAATTCACTAAAAATGTTTTTTTTTTATTGGTCTTATGAAGTATTCTAATTTCTTGAGATAGTGAATTGGTGGGTTTTTGTTAAATGTGAGCCAAAATCATCACAATTAAAAGAACCAAAGACTTAAACTACTTCAGTCTGTGTGCATTGAATTTATTTAATACACGAGTTTCACAATTTGAGTTGAATTACTGAAATGAACTTTTCAACGACATTCTAATTTATTTAGATGCACCTGTATATTATGAAAAGCTTTTCTTTTGGATGCGATTAATCTCAATTAATCGTTTGGCAGCACTACTGTACACTACAATTATTGTAATAATATATTTATTATTAAATAATATTTTATTATTGTTATTTATTATTATTGCACATTATTTATGTAATAATGAATAAATACATTTCAAAATGTTACTGTATATTATATCTAGTGACTAAAATATAACAGAGACTCATAAGCACTTAAAATACCCTAGCAACCACATAGCACTCAGATGACCTTGGCAATCACATAGCAACATCTTGGCAACACATAAACATTTCATTAAAAGCAAAAATCTTTAAAAAACAAAACAGTGATCCATGAGATATTAAAAGCATATTACATTAAAATGCTTTATGAGTTACCACCAATTTGTTCTGTTGACACAATTTTCTGCCTTAAGGCCTCGAACAGAAGCAGGGCCGGGGTCATTTCTGCATTTGATACTGATATTGGGTAAATAAGTGATTATTCTGGCAGCTGCTTATGAGAGGAAGTCCAGCACGCTAATCACAGCACTTTTATTAAATCGTTTATGAACTGTGGATTCTGGCAGCCTCCTGGATGTGCGTCTGGACGCAGACATCATATTGCTGGAATGCTTAATGGATTCTCCAATGTGCTGTTTGGTAGGCCTTTATAAGATTACAGTACAGGCCACTAGTTAATGATTACTTACGTGTGAAATGACTTGATTATTAATGTGACATCATTCAGAACGTAATTGGAAATTGCTGGCCTAGTTTTCAGCTGTGTCTCTTGTAAATTCAGTGGCTGGCTTATGTCTGGATTCTTGCACTCCGGGCTTCTTTTTAGTGAGTATCATCAAGTAGTTGTTTAATTAGACATTAAATATTTAATTAAACATGTAAATAGAAATATTTGAATTAAATACATTACCATTTAAAAGTTTGGGTCAGTACAATTTATTTAAAAAAGTTTTTGAAAGAATGCAATAAAAACATGAAATATTACCATTTTAAATATCTGTTTTCTATTTTAAATATTTTAATGTAATTTGTTCCTGTGATGCCAATATTGAATATTCTGCCATCATTACAGGATCCTTCAGAATTCATTCTAATATGCTGATTTGGTGCTCAAGAAACATTTCTTATTATTATCAATTTTAAAATATAAAAAGAAAAAGCTGCTTAATATGTTTGCGAAAACAATGTTACATTTTTTAAGGATTCTTTGATGGATAGAAATTTCAAAAGAACAACATTTATTTGAAATATAAATCATTTGTAACATTATAAATTCAATCAATTTAATGTGTCTTTGCTGAATAAAATTATATATTTCGAACAGTCTTTAAAACAATCGTACTTACCCCAAACTTTTGGACAGTATTGTGCATTCTATACATCTTTGAATTTCTTAAAAGTTATCAATCAATTTACACTCCAATTAAAATAATGCTTCTTTTATGAACTGATACATTTATACATTTGGAACTCAAACTACTATATGATTAAGTGAATCTTTTTCATTAATATTTAATCCTTCACTCTTAAAAATAAAGGTGCTTCACGGTGCCATAGAAGAACCTTTTTGTCTAAATGGTTCCATAAAGAACCTTTAACATCTGAAGAACTTTTCTGTTTCACAAAAGGTTATTTGTGGCGGATTATAAAAAGGTAAGAAAGAGATGAATGATTCTTTGTGGAACCAAAAATGGTTCTTCTATAGCATTGCTGTGAAGAACCTTTTTTAAGCACCTTTATTTTTAAGAGTGTTTCATTAATTAGTGACATGAAACAAATTTTGTTAAACACTTCCAAATAAATAAAATATAATATTTGATGCCAATCAATTAAAAAATCAATTTACTGTAGAACAGTGTTAGATATAGTTGACCTGAACTATTTAACCTAAGACAAAGAAATAAAATATCGATAGAAAAAAAAAAAGGTTCAGAAATTCTGAACTTCCTGGAAAGAAAAAGAAATTGTGGGTTACAAATAGCTTATTTTTGGCTAATTTAAAAAATAATAATAATTAAATACAATCCTTTTAATTAAACCAATTTGTTGCCATTTTTTCCAAATAGTGAGAAAGTAAAGAAAAAGCAAACAATGCTATATGGCAAAACATTTAGATTGAGGGTTAACAGCATGTGTCTGACTTGGCAACTTGAAGAGCTTAACTGTCAAACTAAGTAAGTGTTAAATGGATAGATGCAAACAGTATTTCACAAAACACTATTTGGTGAAGGGTGTTTAAAATGATACCTATCTCTTTTTTTTCTCAGTGTTTTATGAATTCCTGTGAGGTCTGAAGATTTCTTCTGCAAATTTCAATATGTAGAGCTCTATTTTGGGCATAAGAGTCCATTTATGTCTATCCTAATGCCAGTCATGGTCACCGGCTTTATCTTTGGCATGCCTGACAGTGACAGACATCATTCCTAAAATATGACTCAAATGTTACAGGAAAGATAAATCAATTCCAGCAAACAAAGATTTCCCCTTTCACCAAAATTCATTTTGATGAGAAACCATGAAATCCTGAAAACAGGAAAGATAGTGTACTGACTAAACGATGTATTCTTTGTAGCAAAATTGTGGTCGGTTGAGGGAGTAGATATTGAGAAAAGCGCCATCCTTTTACCATCTTATCTTGCCAACAGACATGCCACAAACATAAATCATCACTTAATTTCCCAGTACCCTCATAGAATCTAAAAAAAGGAGAAGCAGGTGCCAAAAATGAGCTAAGAAAAGCCCCCAACTAAAAATGAAACAATTGTTAGTTGTCATGAGGGACCAATCTCATTCTGAAGGCCATACCATAACAGGTTTTAAAATGACATTACTTTCTCTCTCTATCTCTGCTCTTCAGTCTAGGGTTGTTTGGTACACAGCAGAAAAAAGTACATTTTAAAGTTTAGCAAAATTCAAACCCTATCAGAAATATAACACTATTCACGCACAGTCCAGTCAGTGTGAAGCGAAACATGAAAGTTAAAGGGTGTAAAAATGCATTGCATATTTTGACAATGAAAATTGTGACAATTAATGAAATTACAGTTTTTATGTAGGTGTAAACTTAAACTGAAAATACAGATTATTTAATAACCAATTATTTGATCACGTTAATTTAATAATCAACACTCAAATAAAAAGTTGTATATATTAAATCGCACATAAGCTAGTTTTTATATCAATTTTTAATGAAACAATTATGTATCTATTCCATTTCATAGTTAAAATCTAAGCATTTAAAAAGTGGCTGTAATAAAAACTTGTTTTGACTGAAACCGAAAATTCATTTTCGGCTGCCGAAATTTTGGTATATTACTAATAACTATAATTTAGGGCTGTCAAACGATTAATCTCAACCAAAATGAAAGTTTACGTGTGTGTACTGTGTGTATTTATTATGTATATATAAATACATACATGTATATATGTTAAAAAATATTAGTAACACTTTACAATAAGGGTACATGAATAATCATGCACTAATGCCTAAATTAATACTTAATTCAACACATAATAATGATTATTATGGGAGTTTACTAATTATGAACTATCCTTAACTACGACTGGAGTCATACGGATTCATGCATGAATAACGGCAGGTTTAACTACATGTTAGTACATATTTGATAGTTAATGCATTAACTGACATTTATGGGTAAACTAAATCAAACAGCCTCTTTAAGAAGGAATAAGAAATACTCTGACTTTGAAATTAATTTAAATAATTTAATGCTATCATAATTTGAGCATTTGACATCCTCAGCTTTGTCATAAACATTATTGGGTGGCAAAGGATTAGTTGATCCTCCTCATCAAGTGTAGAAAATACTAAATAGACTAATGACTGATCTTGTCTGTTTTATGTTCATCTCTTTCCCTTTAAACTCAGTTAATAATAAGTTAGTTATGTTGGGCCCTCTCAAGTAAAGTCATGTCAAAATCAACTTTAACAAGCCGTTAGTTGATGTTAGTTCATGGGTAGTTAATAATGAGTTAGTTATGTTGGGCCCTCTCAAGTAAAATCATGTCAAAATCAACTTTAACAAGCTGTTAGTTGATGTTAGTTCATGGGTAGTTAATAATAAGTTAGTTATGTTGGGCCCTCTCAAGTAAAGTCATGTCAAAATCAACTTTAACACCCAATGATGTTTTAATTAATTTCAAAGTCAGAGTATTTCTTATTCCTTCTTAAAGAGGCTGTTTGATTTAGCTTACCCATAAATGTTAATTAATGCATTAACTATCAAACATGTATTAACACGTAGTTAAGGCTGCCGTTGTTCATGCATGAATCCGTATGACTCCAGTCGTAGTTAAGGATAGCTCTTCGTTAGTTCATAATTAGTTAACTCCCTTAATAATCATTAGTATGTGATGAATTAATTATTAATTTAGGCATTAGTACATGATTATTCATATACCCTAATTGTAAAGTGTTACCAAAATATTTATATGTATATATTTATATAGAATTTATATTATATAAATATAAGTATTTTATATATAAATATAGCATTTTTCTTAAATATATACATGCATGTGTGTGTATTTATATATAAACAATAAATATACACACATATAAACTTTTATTTTGGATGTGATTATTTTGGAATCGTTTGACAGCCTTACTATAATAATAATAATAATAATACCCATACAAATACCATCTCAGAGTATGTAAAATTAAGGAAAAAAGGTTGCAGATGAAATTAAGAAAGATAAATTTGTGTCATCATTCACATTCAAGTATTTCCATTTCAGCAATGTAAGTAATTGGCCAATATTTTCTTGCTCAGTTACGATATTTTATATTGTGGAATAATAGGAGAATTTCCCAATTTGGAAATGCAATTTGAAAATATCCTCAGACACAAACCTTGCGATAATATTTTTTATAAATATTATACACTATTAAGGGATATTTGTTCATCCCGTGACCCTACCTGACCAACCCGATCTCACTTTGCGAGCAGTTTGTACATATTTTACAAGGTGGCAAATTCGTACGACCAGGCTCGTACAAATTTGTACATTTTGTGAAAAATCGTACGTATTTACGAGGTGGCAAATTCATAAGAATTAGTACGAATGACCACCCCTAACCCTGCCCCTAAACCTACCCCTCACAGAAATTTGTACGAATTAGCCACTTCGTAAAATACGAACAAATTGTTCGTGAGATAGCGTTGGCCTGACTTAAACACATACATGTATTTTTCAATAAGCCTACCAGTTTTGTAAGTATTCCAGTTGTTAAGTTCCTATGCAAATCTAGCATGCATATTTAATGGACTACCTATCATCTGTTTGTAAAGAGGTATGTATTTACTATGGATACTGCGATATCAGAATGACGGCAAAATCTGGTATCGAGCCAACAGTACCCCAGAGCCACGTTATCTTTATTGCAATCAAAACAAACCAAAGTGCTGATTTGGACTAGACAGTGACGCATTTCCACCTCCACTATGCCAGCTCACCTAGCAAACTCTCTTCCTCTGAGCTTCCAGTTTTTTCATCCACAGCTCAATATCAGACCAGGAAATATCACTGGAGAGGCTCGACAGCAATTATCCTCATTATTGTTTCAGTTAAGCACCGACGCAATGTTACTATCATGCCCAAATGAGAGAAGGTGAGGTCGTCCCGGAAAAGACCCATCCAAATTTTGACTCTGAAAGAATGCAGGCGCTCCCCAAAGATGATGTTGTTAGGAACACAAAGCCTGATGTTAGTCATAAAGAGCAAAGGCCTGGATAAATGAGGTAATTGTGTGATGCTACCTGACTGCAGCTCAGTTCCCACTCACATCCACACATGATTGGATAAGCTGAGCCAGGATGAGAGTGCAGATTTGGTCTTAGTCTAATGACTGAGTTGTAATGAGGAGTTACTCTTGGGTACATGATTTGGTTCTCAGAAAGGATGCTTTTGTTAATCTGCATCACTGCAGTCTCTATGCACTGTGAATATGAACAGTGAGTTGATACAGCTCAGAGTGGATATCAGTAAGTTTACATTATAACCGAGCTACAGTCTTCATCTCCAAGTCCAAGCATACACCAGTTCTTTTGAACTTTCTATTCATCAAAGAATCCTGGGGGAAAAAAATTGGTTTTTCAGAAAAATATTAAGCAACACAACTGTTCAACATTGATAATAACAATATTTCCTAAGCACCAAATCAGTGTATCCGAACAATTTTAAATATATTAAAACAGAAAACAGTTATTTTGAATTGTAATTATATTCAATATTCAATATTAATACAATATTACTGTTCTTAATGTATTTTTGATCAAATAAATGTAGGCATGGTCAGCATAAGAGACTTCTTTTAAAAACATGAAAACCAACCCCGAACGTTTATATTGTAAAGCACACGACACATAAATGCTAGACAAAGCCATGCTACAACAACATTATCAAAGCCTGTTAGTCCAAATAGATTATAAATGCACTTTGCTGAAGTGGGAAAAGCAGTTTTTTAAATATATTTTAATGTATTAGTGTATTTTTAATTAGTGCTGTCAATCGAAGAATTAACTAATTAATCACACACTTTTTTTAAAATTAATAATGATTAATCGTGATTAATCCCACCTAACATTAAAGTTTTTAAATATACTTTTATATTGCAGTAATTTCACATTAAATCTTCAAATTAATGTAGAAATAACATAAAGACAGTATATTTTTAATATTTGTTTAGTGGCATCTCAGGCGAGTATCACTGCTACCAATACTGCTGATGTCTCTTGGAAATTGTTCTTTTTTTCCCTACTATTTAAACATTGACTATAGCCATTACAGTATAATTGAGAGATTTAAAAAATAACAACTAATTTAAGTGAACTTAAAACAATCTTCACATAAACCCATTATAATAAATGTCATATTTACCTGTGCCCTTCAGCAAGTCGGAAATATACAGAAATTGATTAACGTTATCAACACTAAATTCTAAATTAAATATAGATGAATAATTAAGGCTATTAAGTTATTTATTTCCTCTATTTTTATTTTTGTTCTTTAATTAACAGACATCACAGCTGCTAGGTTACTAGAGTATTTGGCTGCTATTACTTTAAGAGCTGCCACTGCTGAACATGACGCGGATCTCACATGCATGCTTGTAGTTTCACTTGCGCTTTAATCCGAAATGATACAGGCTACAACGTGCGCCACCGTATTTGTTCTCTGTTGTTCTACTGAAGCTCCTCGTCACCTGTACCATTTCTGCGCTGAGGCGAACTGGAATGCGTGTCTGAAAATTCATCTGTTTGATGCGGTCTTAAAAACATATCTAAATAAAAAATAAATGCAATTCTTGTCAAGAAAAAGAAAGACAGAAGCAGCAGTTGTGAGTGGGGTGGCCAAACCTAGCTTAGCCCCTCCGTTAACTGCGTTAAATATTTTTAATGCCGCTAAACAGGAAAAATTACTCGCCTGCATTAACGAGCTAATTTTGACAGCACTAATTTTAATATATTTGATTAATACATAATATTTCTCTGTGGGCTGCTTGTTATAAAGTTAGTAAAGTATCTATGCATGTATGTATTTATTTATGTATTTGTGTATTTATTTATTCATAATTTAAATTAAACAAACAAAAAAGCTTTCATTTAGTTTTCATGACCAGAAAAATATTGAAAATATACTTCAGTCACTTGTTTCCTTCAGAGGGATATGCAGAGCTGTAGGTGCTACACCAATGTTTGGCCCACATTTTACTATTTAGCCCTTCAGGAAAAACAGTATCTACCCCACATCCTCTTTATTAACCCGGCCTGTCAAGTCATGGTGTATTCAAATATATTAATCTATTTACGTAAGCACATATCAAGCTCTGATCTGATTTCAGAACTCAGTATATCTTAAAAGATTCCTCATGATATGACCCCTTTAAGTACCACTGCATAAATCAAAATCCATTTTTGCTAATCAATCCCCTTTCTGATTAAAGCATGCATATTCAGATATATCTGTCAATGCTCTCAGTCTCATAATCCCTCAAATCACTGCAGCCATGCCATTATTCTTCTCCAAAATGAACACTACAGACACAACATCGATATTTTAATAAAACCATAAATTAGAGAGCTGTAATTAAGCAACTCTAAATTATGTGAGGCCTGTAACACCTCTGAGAGGATCTGTGTTGAATGAGGAGAGGGCAAAAGACTTAAGGATATAATTCATTTGCAACACCCTTAATGTCTACAACAGTCCCCCACGGTGGTCTCCAGCCAGGCTCCGCACCAAAATGATGTAATCACACGGAGGATCCGATTTACTTTGGCTCCTTGTTGTATTACTATTTCAAAGACTACATCATAGAAATTCTAGATGTGCAGCGGAGAACCATATATACATTTTTTCCATAAAATCACTACACGCAGGCCCTTTAATGCTTTTTGATATCAGGTTGAGATCTTAGCATTACAAGACTCAGGTTTCTCACCTCGTCTTTGTTCTCACAGTGTCCACTGAGCTTCAATCGAAAGAAAATGTCTAAATAAAAGCTTCAAATGACAGTAGGATTAAGGTGTAATGTGCTTCTTGTAATGTAGTGCAGGTTTCCGATTAGCGTCAACATTGCTTCTCCTTGTTCATTCCTTTTAGCTGATGAACACGTCAGTGTTGGCGTGTTTCTTTCATCCTTGCCAGTTTAGAGGGAATAAACCTGACTAACAAATAGCGATTCCAAGTTTGCAGAACCATAAATTAGATGTTTTAGATGCTGAGCTAAATGTGCCCCCAACTATAGTCTATCTTGAAAAATAAGTATTTAATTTTATATTTGCGCACAATTCCAATGGGACAGATGCTAACATGGACAGGTCATGTGACATGCCTTCACCTTCAAAAACCAGCAACCCAGGCTACATTAAACACAAGTTCACTTGCAATCCGTGGCGACCACAATGTGTGCATCAAACTGAAAATATACTGTATTTAAAATACAAAACACTCAAAGTATGAAGACAAGTCAGTTTTTCCAAAAGAAAGCAGTGGGATCTGAGCACATCATAGCATCATCCAAACACATGGCAATATTAATCCATTTCAATACTTTGTATTAAGGACAGTTGTGTTTACTTTTACGTTTCTGTTAGTGTGCTGGGTTGCCTTTCGATGTCCAGTGCAAAATATGGGTAAGTGAAGCCAAAGTCACAAGGGCTGAGGAAAATATAGACCAATAGTGCCACCTAATGGTAATCAGAACTTCTCTTTATGTTCCCATAAGTTGTCCTCTTGACCAACAATCAAAGCTTAGTACAAAATCACAGATCAGACATCTTCATCATTGAAATGTTGAATACAGTGCTCAATCTCTAAAATCAGACCCTATTCTGAGTTCACTTAAATGCACTCTGTGTTTTTTAATGTTTGACTGGTATGACCACTATGTGGTAGCAAAGGCAAATAATACATCTAGCAGAACCATACTAGAATTATAACATTCACAACAATAAGGGTCCCAGATAGGAATTTTAAGGAAACATTATATCAACTTTCAGCCCTGACATGCTTCAGAGACACTGAGGTCCTTGGAAAATTGCATATCCACAAGCTAAAGGACCTACCTCTGGTTGAACATTCCTCTAAAGTTGTAATTGGCTCTGTAGTTGGGAATGGGTTTGGGGTCCAGGGGTCTGTAGATAGCTGGTTCCCCTCGCTTCATGGCCAAGCCATTCAACTCCACTGTAGGAGTGATGCTGCCTGCAAAAAGGAAATATATGGATCAGGGAAGAGATGTAAGGATGCATGCCGAGCCAGTTGAAAATCGATAAAAATGTGACGATTTCAGTCAGCTGAGATGTTAAACGAATCGCGAAACATTTGGGGGTGGGGGTTTATATGAATGCATCTCTGAGGGGAAATGACTCTCTTCAGAAAAGTTTGCACAGTATTTTCTTTTGATCTTTAATTTAGTTTTGTTATTTGACGTATTTCAATTTCACAAAGAAATGTAGAGCATTTTGTCTGCAAATTGTGAGAAAATCGTATCGTGAATTTGTACAGTATTGCGAATCGTATCACATCGTGAGTTGAGTGAATTGTTACATCTCTAGATCAGGGACCACCTGTTACATATTGTATGAAATTAAAAATATATTCATTTACTTTCATTTTTTTTCTTCACAAAAATAAGTGCAAACAAACAATCAAACTATAATTGGTTGCCTTAAAATACCACCCTGGACCCCCGCTGAATATATGCTTTTCTGATTAAAGCATACATATTTAGATTAGTGATGTGCAAGACTAGTTGACTAGTTAACTAAATGTTACTGCTGTCATTCGCTGCAGGTTCAGAGAAATGTCCACTTGGAAGAAGAGCAAGGTGAGGGAGTATTTTGACTTAGAAGAAAATGGATTAGTTTTGCATATCATGTCAAACTAGCTTCTAACAATTAAGACTGCTTATAAGCTTGTTATATTACCAGTTATGAGGGACAATTTTTATACCAGTTTTAAGGAAAAATATTAATTTAACTTACTTGACAACAACAGACCCTATTTCAATATCCTAACAAATAGAATACTCTTAAGTACAGCTTCCTGGTACCTGTAAAGTTTTCAGATTTTCTTTAGAAATTTAAATATCTATTGTTTTTTCATTTCAGTTTCCATAATTTTTTGCATCAATTTCCAGTTTTTACCAAAGTTTTTTTTTTCTTTCAGATTTTTACCCATTTCTTTGCATACATTGAGTGATCTCGCACAAATTGCTTGGTTCCTCCTTTGTAAGTCGCTTTAGATAAAAGCATCTGCCAAATGCATAAGTTTTTCTTGCCATTTTGCCATCTGCCATGTGTACAGGTACTTTTTCATATGAGAAGTCTCTGGGGTAGATTGACTATAGATTAACGTGCTGACTTACGTTAACAAACTTTTATTGGAGGAATTATTTTTCCAATTATAATTAGGCTATTATGTTTGTACTTTTTGGTCCTGCATTGGCTACTGATTATTTTATTTTATTTTATTTTATTTTAATTTATTTTTTATTTTATTTTATTTTATTTTATTATTTTATTTTATTTTATTATTTATTAAATTTAATTTAATTTAATTTAATTTTTTATACCCCTGGTTTCGCAGACAAGACTTAAGCCTAGTCCTAGACTAAAATGTAAGTCTGAGCTGTTTCAACTGCAAGAAACTTGCACTGACTGATCTTAAAACATGTCAGTGTCTTTGTTTTGTCTCAAGATGCACACTAGTAATGTTTTTTTCTAAGGCACGTTTATAAAAATTACTTAGATGTCCTAACTGAACTATGGCCTAATCCTGGCTTAGTCTAAGCCCTGTCTATGCAACCAGGCCATAGTGGTTAAACACTTTCAGTTGGTTGACCTATAATACCACCCTGGACCCCAGTTGAAGAAAGCTGCTGTACTTTACAGCAAATTACTCCCGGTCGTAGTGTGTCCCTGACCCATGTTGTTACCTGGGTTGCTGTTGCTGTCGGCTTTAGGTGAGCGGGGAGGAGGCCGGGGGAGAACGCTCTCTGTCAAGGCCTTGGTAGCTGCAGTGTGCTGAGCCTTTTTGATGCTGCTGCCTTCAGACTCCCATACCTGGTTCCCCAAGCACAGCTGCACCGTGAAGATCTGCACACACAATCCAGCAGAACAGCTAGGCTGATTGCTTTCTAGACTATAGCATAGTGAAAGTTTTCTACAATAAATTAACTTCAACTCAATACAATATTTCATGTCAATATATTTATTTATTTGCCAAGTAGCCATGTAATAAGTGGAATAATGTAAAGTCAGCAAGCAATTATCGCAAAAAAAAAAAAAGCTTTTAAGATGATACAAGATCCTGACCGCACTGTCAGGGTTTATTTTGCAATAATGACTGTACATTATCCCTTACTTACTAAGCTTTTTTTTAACAGATTTAGGATTTTGGCAGCAACAGGCCTACATTTCCAAGAAGATCTAAAAATGATTTGAGTTCTTTCAAAACAAATACTATAAACATTCCTTAAACTGTCTTTTTAAATATTTGTATTAAGTTTAATATATTACATTACATGTAATATATTCAGTCTAATTTTTGCTCTTTGTGAACTTTTTATTTAAAGAAATTTAAGGTTAAATCCTACTGAAACGTGATTGAACACACTGTATCTTTCTTGCATTTATTAACCAGATTTACCTTGTAAGTTGATTATTGTGTGCTCAGTTTCATTTTTACTCTATTATTTGCTGCCTTGTAAGCACTGGTGTTTTTTCAGAATGTGCAAAGCTAATTAATGTATCATGAAGTTATATATAGGATGCATTTTTCCATTAGCTCAAGCCAATACATTTTTAATCAATAAACATGATGGCCTTTATCACAGTTCCTCATTAACAAATACCTTAGCATGTGCAGGCCCCTTCTCATTCAGCAACTTATATTGAGGTTGAATCCTGTTGAAACGGGCTAACTCATTCACCAAACACATGGGAGTTTTCTCTTTAGGGTTTGCCATGTTTTCTTGAGGAGGGCCTGTCAGAAAGAGACACAGCTTAAACTTGCAAGAATGAACAAATGCAGTTTTTCCACAGTATTATGGATCCAAAACAGCAGAATCAAATGTACACTACCATTCAAAATTTTGGAGTTAATAAGATTTATTTTTCAAGAAATTAAAACTATCATTCCGCAAAGATGCATTAAATGAAAATTCTGTCATGATTTACCTCAAGCTGTTCCAAACCTGTATGAGTTTCTTTCTTCCATTGAGCATAAAATAAGATATTCTGAAGCATGTTGTTAACCAGTTGATGGTAGCCACTGACTTCCATAGTATGGACAAAAATACTAGGGAAGCCAATGGCTACCGTCAACTGTTTGGTTACCAACATTCTTCAAAATTTTTTATTTTGTGTTGAACAGAATAAAGAAACTCATACAGGTTTGGAACAAGTGAAGAATGAGTAAATGATGTAATTCTTAATTTTTGGGTGCATTATTCCTTTAAATTGATCAAAAGTGACAGTAAAGACATACTTTTGCATAATATTACAAAAGATTTCTATTTCAAATAAATGCTGTTCTTTTGAATCCTGAAAAATGTCTCAGTTTTCACAAAAATATTAAACAATCCTTTTCAGCACTGATAATAATAAAAAACATTTCTTGAGCGCAAAATCAGCATATAAGAATGATTTCTGAAGGATCATGTGACACTGAAGACTGGAGTAATGATGCTGAAAATTCAGCTTTGCCCTCACAGGAATAAATTACAATTTAAAATATATTAACAGAAAACAGATATTAAAAAAAAAATGTATATTTTACAATACAACCATTTTACCATAAGAGACTTTCAGAAATTTTAAGAACCACAAACTGTATATCATGTTTCCATTTAAAACCAAAGAATCATCTTTTTGTGAAATGCTTTGTTTGAAAAGTGTGTTTGTTCTATTTATCTTTAAAATAATGGCGCCTGGTTTTATATTTTGCTATCTAACAAATCACATTAAAACATTTTTAATCCAAAATGCTTTGGGCCCACTGTAATTGTTCATTCTGTCATTTAATAATATTAAAAATCAACCTAAAACAATGTCATTCCACAGAACTAACTAATGAATGTTACCATTATGATTGATGTATATTATGATCAGATGTTTACATTACACTGGGTTATTCAATTTAGTTTGTTTAGATTAAGTGGAAAACGGAATCACTCTGACATAATACAACATTCACCGTTTTTCTTTGTTTTTGCCAAACATAATTTGCTTAGTAACTTAAACTGTTTCGCAGCTGGCTTTAATGGACACAGCTTGTTTTAGTGGTTAAAGCAAGCTATAAATGTTATAAACTGCACTAGCAAAATGCATCAGATTTGCATGTCCACAGCGTACCTGATGGGCTGGCTGGTACAGTGGAGTCCACAAAGCCAGAGGCAGGTCTGGGGCAGGTGGGCGTTGTGGCTGGCACTGTGCCATTGATGGTGGGCTGCAGACCCAGAGCTCCTGGGCTGGGCATGGCCACAGTGGGCGCAACGGCGGTCAGGCCAGGTCCAGACAAGGGGGCTGATGTCTGCACTTTCACTTGAGCCATGCTCTATCGCTGTTAAAACAACACGATTTAACATGAAACAATCTTTCTCAACATGCAAAATGTCTTTTCCATTGCAATACAGGACAGACGTGATCAAGACCCTGAAATGTAAAACTGGATAAGCCAATCACACTGTTTTTTAAAACAGACAAGGCTATATCATTTCTTAACTTAAAGTTAACTCTGTCAGACAATAATAACATATATTGTTGGCAGGCTGTCATATCAGTATTTTGTCTAAACAGAAGTCAAATAAAAACACTGCTGTGACAAAATGCAACATAAGAGAAAGCATCACTTTCATAACAATAAAGTGTATTCAAAACTCAACAATCACTTAAATGGATACAATCATGAAATATGACTGTATTGTTGCTACTGTTAACTAAACCAAAAATTAAAACAACTATTAAAATTGTTTTCATTATTTATTTATTTTTTATTTTTTTGTTTTTTTGTTTTTATGAACATGAACAGTATCAGTAAAAATGAAACTTTTACAGTGACGTTTTAATATTTTACCTCTTACCATAACTTAAGCAACCATCCCACAAAATAATAAATAAATTATAAATAGATTATAAAATAATAAATAAATAAATAAAACTTAACATAAAAATTAACCGAAGTTGGAGTATGAAAATGAAAAACTAAAACTGAAATAAAATGAATAGAAATATAAAAATAAATATAAAAATGAAAAAAAAACATAAAAATACTAAAACTAAAATTAAAATGCAAACTGATAATACAAGCTAATTAAAAATAAATAAATAAATAAATAAAATATGAATAAATCCTATAATATAAGTAATACTAAAATACAAACACTGCTATATTTGTGAGAAATGTGATCAATATTCTATCAGCTCTTAATCTGGTGACAATTTGGAAATTGTTTATTAATAAAAGGATTTGATGTCCATGTCACTGTTTGCCAACTGCCATCAAATATGATGAGAACATAATTCCATAAATTCTGACCAGAGAAATTCAATGACTTTTCCAGTCTTTCAGAGTTCCAGTATAAGGATGTTAAAAACCAATTGAATGAATGAAAAAAGCAAATGAATCACTTTAGAGGTGACTAAAGGAAAACATAAATTAAGTATTTTTGTTTTCACATATTCACCTACAGAAAAAAAACAAAAAAAAAAAACAAATTCATTTTACAAACTTCCTTGACTTTTACAACAATCATAAAGATTTTAAAGATCACTTCCAGACCTGGCACTCACCCCTTTAAAATCACCTGATATTCCCTTAAATCCTGTACCATAAATCTTCACACTATAAAAGCATCAAATGCAATGCATGGCATCAATCAATAAACCCAGTCTGACAAATGATGGACTGGAAGCAAGTCAGCATCAAGCCAGCAGAGTGACATCTGACCACTAGGATCCATCATGCAGTTTATTAGTGCAGTGGATGAGAAGCCAGCTTTCTTTGCAAAGCTGACTCTCAAAAGTGAGATCTCTCTCTTCCCAGTGATCTCTATGTTTATGCACTCACTGGTGGTGTTATTCTCTTAGGTCGCTTATGATTATCAAGACGCGAAGCTGGGATTTATTATAGTCCTTAAACATTAAATCCACTCGGCTAGGATTGTCTCAAACCCTAATCGGGGTTTTGGCACACAGGCCACCGGTCTGAACTCAGCTGGGAATGTGCAGGCATCATGGCTGAACGAATAAATAGCCTTCACATCTCATCGATGCGCGCTGCCTGCGCTGCCACCAAACTACCAAACGACAGAGCGCAGTTTCAAGAGCAGTCCTGAACTCATCGCTACTTCAAACCACAACGCATTTAATAATAATAGTTTACCTTCGTCCAGGGCCAGACCCCAGTAACACCTCCAACATTGGCAAACACTAAAGAGAACTGATGGTACCAGGATCAAACCAACATATGAACAACACGTGCTTTTCCAAAAATAGCCCGCTTGGACGACTGCACAGCACTGCTTGGTGAATTTATGTTTTAAGTTTACATTTACTACAGTTTTTGTCAATTTTGCACTTAGTTCTTTGAGGATGGCGAAAACAGTGCACCCCTCCTCTGTCGCACAGATGGTACAGTTCAGTTCCTGATACAGACTAGGAATGAATTCATACACTGTACATTTAAATACCATAGGCTACTACATTAAACGCTATTATATTTGTTATTTATTTACAGAGTATATACTTTGGTAATAAATATATGTATAATATACAATATGATTTACTTGATGTATAGTATGTATATATAATATACATAGGCTACATGCATTAACTGGTTATATATAGCCTATACTATACAATGAATATGTCATGTATAATATATGTGCATTTTTATTATTAATAATAAATATTAAGAATTCTAAAATATTACTTTATAAATAACTGTAAATATAAGTATTACTTCTGTATGTGTACCTAGTGAATATTAAATACATCCAATGTATATGCATTATTATTGTTATTAATAATAATAGTAGTAAAATTATGCATTCCAAAATATTACTTTATAAACAACTGCAAATATAATTATTAGTAGATAATATTAAGCCTTCCAAAATATTACTTTATAAACAACTACAAATATAATTAATACTAGATAATATTAAGCATTCTAAAATATTACTTTATAAATGACTACAAATATAATTATTAATAATGGATAATATTAAGCATTCCAAAATATTACTTTATAAACAATTACAAATATAATTATTAATAATAGATAATATTAAGCATTCTAAAATATTACTTTATAAATAACTGTAAATATAATTATTACTTCTGTATGTGTACCTACAGTGAATATTAAATACATCCAATGTATAATATGCATTATTGTTATTAATAATAATAATAAAATTATACATTCCAAAATATTATTTTATAAACAACTGCAAATATAATTATTAATATATGATATTAAGCCTTCCAAAATATTACTTTATAAACAACTACAAATATAATTAATACTAGATAATATTAAGCATTCTAAAATATTACTTTATAAATGACTACAAATATAATTATTAATAATGGATAATATTAAGCATTCCAAAATATTACTTTATAAACAATTACAAATATATAATTATTAATAATAGATAATATTAAGCATTCTAAAATATTACTTTATAAATTACTACAAATATAATTATTAATAATAGATCTTAAGCATTCCAAAATATTACTTTATAAACAACTACAAATATAATTATTAATAGATAAGCATTCTAAAATATTACTTTTGAAATAACTACAAATTGTTAATAGATATTAAGCATTCTAAAATATTACTTTATAAATAACTACAAATATAATTATTAATGTACATCCATTATATATAAATTAATTCTATAGTCTTTGATAAGTCTAATAAACATTACCTACAATGAATAAAAAAAATTAAAAAATACATCCACTGTGTAATCTGCATTTTTTATTAGTATTAGTAGTTTTACTATAATAGTATTATTGTTATCATCATCATCATCAGTGATAATAATAGTACAGCATATTTAACATTCCAAAATATTACTTTGTAAATAACTAGAAATGATTACTACTTAACCTATCCTTTTTGCTTTACTTAATAAAGTGGATAACTGTGGTTATCCAATGTGTAAATGAGAAGCTCACTCAAAACCTGTATTTTTATTCTTTAAATTAACAGGCACAACTTACATAATTTGTACATACAAAAAGAAAAAGAAAAAAAAACTCAAAGAAAGAGTTAGAAAAACAATAACTCCTATCACCTCCTACAACTGGCAAACCAATTTAAATAGAACCCTTCATTAGCAAAAAAAGAAAACTTTTTAGATACCCAAGTCTACTTAAACATAAGTGTGTACTCTTATTGACTTCCTTTCAAATGCTGACAGGTGTCAATATTTTTCTCAGCCACCAAACACACATTCAAGTTTAGCCCTGTTGTCATTTCCACACATTTCTTTCAGTAGTAAGGACAATTACATGTGTAACATAAAATAAAGTATCCTGATATTGTGTGCAGAGGGAAGAGTCATGGCCATCTCCATTTTTTCTACACCAACACATTCACTTGGAAGTCTAAGTACACTGTACCACAGACAATGGAAAAGAAGACAAGCCAACCAGGTTTGGAATATTCAAGTAATTCTGAAATAAAAATACATCTTTGGAGTGTATGAAGTTAATAAACCATGTGAGATCTCACATTACTGATCAGATACCGTACATCAAACATATACAATTGTTGTGGACTGAAAGTGTTTGTTTGTTTTTTAATCCAGAAAAACTACCTGATAATCTTTGACCAAAATAACACTCATTTTTGGAGAAATAAAAATTTTAATTCATTTTTGGAAAAAGTGCAGGATCTGAACATTATCAAATATGTGCTCTGCAGTAACATAATTTGTCTATCTACATGTAGACCATGCTGCCAGGTTAATTAATTTCACTTTTAGGAGTTATATGCATCTTTTTTTATTATTATTATTTATTTTTTCTTCCCTAAACTATGTAACAGTCCTTTAAGTGAAAATATAATCAAATTTAAAATATTTAGGAATATTTCTGAATTTTTCGTCCTTGAAAAAATTACCTGAGCCAAGCAAGTATGACCAGGATAATCAACATCTTGAGAATATATAAAACACAATCACTTCCAAACCATCTGAGGTTACAGAGAATAAAACAGGTACCCAATATTAAATAAGACGTACACTCTTGAACATACTGCCATTTTTCAACTCTTTTTCATTACTTGCACCAAAAAAAAAAGTGACAAAGATGAAGCAAATTTTTTAAATGGAATAGTTTAAAATAGATTTGCGCTTACGCCTCATAACAAAAACATTTTTACAAATATGATAGAACACAAGACAGAACTTATTCAATATACTGGGTTACCTATAGCTCTGCTTTAATGGCAAACCTACATACAACACTGGTTCCATCCCATATAACTTGGTAGAGGTAAATATGAGTTTATGGATGGTCAAGGTTGGTTTGATGCTCAAACGGACCAATTATAGTCCCAACAAGCAAAAGTGACAATATAAACCACCATTTGCAGTGATATAAGTACCTAAGATGAATGAGTACCTTTCTTAAATTAAACTATTTACAGTGGAACATCAGAAACTCGCCATATCTTCGTTAGAATAAACTGGTCTTTTCTTTCATCACAGTGCATATCATTTCAGTAGGAATATAAGGAAAGAGAAAAAGCAAAGGACACTACAATCGTTTCCAGATTGGTTTTTGATTTCAATCATTTGATTTGGATTTCTCATTATTGGCCCTGCTATGCACCTATCCTTGTTATTGCACAAGACACATGGACCTTAAAACATACCAATGACAAATGAACAGGGATATGTATGGTCCAAGACAGAAATAATCTCACTACCAAAAAAATCCTTCTTTCTTGGATTTATCTCAATTTTTCCACACCAACCCTTGACGGGTCCGTTTCCATCCACTTTAAAAATTTATTTCCATTCTTCGACTGTTTTTTTAGTTTTCCCAAACATGCATCCAACTGGCTACCGGTAACACAGTTGACATCATCTCCCATGTTTGTGGTCTGAGTCCATGCTTGAGTTTGAGTCCAAGGTTAAAGTTCAGAGACCATATGATTTCAAAAAGTGCTTTTATAGGTCAGTAGGACTTCTTCCCTCCGGGAGTTCTAGAAAGTTCATATTAACAGGTATCATCTGTGAAAAAAGGCAGATTTTAAATACATTTAAAATGCAAAATGTTTTATTTATTACCAGCTATAACATTAGTTCTTACCATGATACCACCATTTTGTCTTCTTTGGATTTTTATTACACGTCCGTACATAAAAGGAGTTATCAGGAGGCCGCCTCTGTAAAATATATAAAGAAATAAATACATAAGTACAAATAAAAATATACATATTTTCAGGCCTGGATTATGTAATCAGATTCCAAATATTAAGTACTTGTAATTAGAGTATATTACATTTTAAAATGCTCATAATCAGATTACAGTTACTTTTTTATGGATTACATGATTAGGCCTATATATTATTCACACAATAGCTGTAAATTATTCATAATAATTAATTGATATAGTGATTCCCAAATGTTTTTGTCAGGCATACTCTTTAAAATAAAACAGTATAATCTATATTTAAAAAAAAAAAAAATGTAACATTCACATGTTTACAGTTCTCTGATATCAGTTAGTAGTCACATTGACATGCAGGTAAACGAATGAAATATTTCTATTTTTTTCTATTTCAAAGGTTTGTGGGCAGTTGGGTGTTTTTTTGTTTGTTTGTTTTTTTTTTTTTTTGCATAAGTCTCTTATGCCTACCAAAGCTGCATTTTTTTATTAAAAATATATTAAAACAATTATATTGCGAGATATTCTTACAATTTTAAGTAACCGTTTTCTATATATTTTAAAATGTAATTTATTCTTGTGATGGAAAAGCTGAATTTTCAACAGCCATTATTCATCTTCAGTGTCATGATGCTTCAGAAATCACTCTAATATGCTGATTTGGTGTCAAGAAACATTTATAATTATTATTATCAGTGCTTAGAAATCTTCTTGTAATAATAAAATGTCTTCACAGTCTCTTTTACATGTATCCTTGCTGAATAAAAGCATTAATTTCTTTAAAAAAAATCTTTCTGACCTTTAGAAGGGTAGTGAAACTAATTTCATGAACCAGTGTTTGCAAAAATCAATGCAAATAATATATACATTTAATAAGTAGGTTTTTTTTACATTTTGTGAAGAAAATGTCATTGATGTTGGAACTGGTATGTGTAAACTGAATATAAATGCATAAGGTTCGACTGACGACTGTTCCTGTCTCTAAGGTCGTATAAACTGTCAATTATAAAAAGTCAGCGTTAGGACACATTTAAGCAAGGACTAAAATTAGTAAGCCATTGATTTAGAGAGGCACCAGATATGGCTGAGTGATGCGGTTAATGTCTTGCTATTGTAACTAATGAACAAACATGTCTAATATGTCCCATATTAGGACCTAAATGTGCCATCTTTACATATTCATCTAGACTGTAACTTTAAAATCCAAATATCCAAATCAACGAAATCACTGCAGTGTGGCGTGAGACACTTACCTTCTCTTTGCAGCTAGACAGCATGCTAATAATACTAAGACAAACAGACTGCACCGAAAGAGCTGGTGACCAGTCCTCCGTTAAGATGGACAGGCAGATGTGGCCATTGCTATAAATGTGGGGATGGACAGGTATATTGTCTCCTGTGAACATTACCTGTCACAACACAACATAAACATATTTGGTTTTAGCCGTTTCGGAAAAATACGGTACACTAGATGATCATGTGTGCTTGCATCAAGCTCCTCTTTTTCATAAAATGAAAGGGAATGTTGTGGAAGCTTATTTCCACCACAAAATAAAAATAAATAAATAAATAAAAACAATGGAAATTGCGACTTTCTCTCACAATTAAAGACTTTTTTCTCGAAAAAGTGAGATATAAACTCAGGACTGCAAGAAAACTTGCAACTTTAAGAAAAAAGTACGAACTGCAGTGTTGGGGGTAACGCATTACAAGTAGCGCAAGTTACGTAATCGGATTACTTTTTTCAAGTAACTAGTAAAGTAGCGCATTACTTTTAAATTAACAAGAAAATATCTGAGTTACTTTTTCAAATAAGTAACGCAAGTTACTTTGTTTTCATATTTATTCACTGACACCTTTCCTGTTCCCGTGTTGAGAGAAATTCGGAGTAAGTGCAGAGGCATTTTCTTCAGCCTGAAGCTTATTAATTTTACTCTTGGTGTGAATGGGCCTTTACAGTCTTTACAGAGTGGGGGAAAACGCCCCCATGGGATAAAATTATTTAAGAAAATATAATTATATTTTCAGAATGACATAATTTTTTTCTCAAACATAGTCAGTGGGGTAAAACACCCCCAGAAGGCAAAGGGATTTTACTGTAGTTACTCTGTTCTGAACATCAAATCCTTTGTTTTTCCATCAAATGTATATGTACTAGTTGGCTGAATAAAAATATTTGGATTTTATATTTAAAATTTACCTCAAGTTAGCATCAAGTAGCTAGTTAGCTAGCCAGTTAGCATCAGCTAACAAAATGTTTCAAATATAGGCTATTATAATTTTGTAATTCATAATTATTGATTATATTCTTTTTTAATT
Source organism: Spinibarbus caldwelli (assembly GCA_039654775.1). Lineage (NCBI taxonomy): Eukaryota > Metazoa > Chordata > Actinopteri > Cypriniformes > Cyprinidae > Spinibarbus > Spinibarbus caldwelli. Next base: position 15,667,309 of record CM077263.1, read on the forward strand.
TTAAGCTAAAACTGCCTGTACTCTGATTTTGCTGTAAATGTTTAAAGCAAATTTCTTTGCCAGACTGGGGGGCATTTCACCCCACCCATGGGGGCATTTTGCTCCATAGGTGGGGTAAAACGCCCCCTTGGTACAAATTTAACTTTTGTTAAAAATCTAATAACATGAAAACTCTGGACATTTTTCATACTTTGTTTATAATTTATGTCATTGTCACTAAAACTATGATAACTTTTCTGAACATATTTAACTTTTGTTTCACAGAAAAAAAAATTACACAGTCCTTAAGGGGGGCGTTTTCCCCACCCTAATGCAAAAGTAACGTAATGGATTACTTTTCATAAAAGTAACTACAAAAAGTAGTAAAGTAAAAGTAACTAAGAAAGTAACACAATTAGTTACTTTTTTATGGAGTAAAGCAATATTGTAATGCATTACTTTTAAAAGTAACTTTCCCCAACACTGGAGAATTGAGACAAGCTTATTTCTTCCAAGAAATTAAAAAAAAGGAAAATTCAATTTTTTCTAGCAATACAAAGTTTCCCTGAATTGTGAGCTTATTTTTTTCCTCAATTCTTTGCAATTTTTCTAAACTTTTCACAATTCTGAGAAAAAAGTCAGGAAAAAGTAAGCAATTGTGTTCTAAAAGTCACAATTTCCCATTTCGTGGTGGAAATAAGTGGTCAAGCTAAATTTTCCACGAACAACAACTACATTTTTGGTCTGTTCTGAACAAAGCTATCATAAAACTCAAAGCACAAAGGAATTTGAAATATATTCCATGAATTGTATGGACCTCATTTTAATGATTTTTTATGGTTCTCTTTGACCTTTTTCAAGCTTGACTTCTCCAGTCCCCTCCAACTTTCATTGTATGGAAAAGAGCAGCGTTGACATTCTTCAAAATATCTCCTTTTCTGTTCCACAGAACAAAGAAAGTCAGATGGATTTGGAACAACATGAGGGTGAGCAAATGATGACAGAACTTTAATTTTGGGGTGAACTATCCCTTTAAATCATAAGCCAGTGCTTAGTCCTCACAATTGGCATGAGGCCGCTAGATTAGGAGGTAGAGACAGAGACAGCCGACTGAATGAGAAGCCATTTATAGTGGAACTAATATGTAAAATAAGATCAGAGTTAATGTCCTCATATGTGGCCATTAAATCTGCAGTCTACAAGCTCAAAAAGCCCTTGTGCGGATTGATCCTATTATTTTACAATTTAGGTGCAAAACAGATTTTAGTTGACCCTTAGATGTTCATCTGGCTGCTACAAATGAACAATAAAGGGTGTCCAGCAATTTTCAAAAGTTTCATTTTATGCAAATGAGCAGCAATCCAATGTGGTACTTGTTTATATGATTTGTCTCTGCCTACATACAGAGACATAATAAAATGATACATGGAAAACCATATCAAAAATAGTGTTACTGTTATCTAAATCCAAAACTATTGAAAAAAAATGCCAACTAAAAATACTGTTCATTGAAATAAATCAGCAATGCAATAAAATATAAATATTAGATGAAAAACAAACTAAATAAAAAAGTTTGAAATTTAAAAGCTGAAGTTGAAATATTAAAATTACTAACAGAAATAAACTAAACTAAAAATAAATGAACTCTTTAGAAATATTTTAAAACAAATTAATAAAAGTGACAAAAGCACATAAGAAAATAACAAAAAAAATCTAATAAATTAAAAAGAAAACTGAAAATATAAAAATAAAAGCAAAAATGTGAATAAAAAAATAAACATTAATAAAAACTATAATAGTTTATAAATAATACTAAAATAACACTGGGTAGAAATATTTTAAAAACAAAAACGAATACAAATGACAAAAGCATATAATAAAAATCACAAAACATTAAACAAATTAAAATGATAACTGAAAATATAAAAATAAAAGCTAAAATATTATTAAAAAATAATACATATTATTAAAAACTATAATAGTGCATAAATACTGAAATACACTCATTCTTATTAATATTGCCAATAAATATATATTCTAAAAACAATATAAAATAAATACATTACATTTTTTTTATTTATTATGAAATATAGAGTTAATATGTACTACCTGAGGTGAATCAAAGGGATAACGACTACTAAATTTAAAAAGAAGCTGAAATTTCTCCCCCTCATAAAGAGTACCAGAGGCTCCTTCCATATCCACAATCCATCTGTAAAAAGAAAAAGAAAGACATCAATAATGAAGCATTTTGGTTGGGTAAATGGTCTCTTGAACTATGCAAAAGTTGCATACATATTAGCAACAGCATAAACCACTGAGAAAAAAAAAACTGCTCTACTGCCAGCCAGCAGAGTGTTTCACTTCAGCCATAAAAGGCCTGGAGAAGAATCAAACATGAGGAGAGAGACAGAAAGTAGCAAGATAATGAGCAATAAAAGACAAGACGATAGCTATTAAGTATCCAGAACTAAACAGTAAGGAAAGCGGCACTATATCAGGGGTCAAAATGATGACAGCGATTCCTTTAGTGATTTTGGCTACAGCAAACTGATGGACAAGCTTCCTTTCCTAACATAAAGGTATTCATGCGAGAGTGTGAATGAACAGCGAACTAAAGAGTGAAGTGATTTTCCTGACTCAACACAAACACTTGACTCACTGGGATGTGTCACTATGTGCTCATGTGTGTCCTTCACTAATTCAAAAGCCTTTTGCACTGAGATTCCTAACATACAATGCCTGATATCACTGGAGGCAACATCTGGCATAGAGGGCAATATAATTTCAGTTAGATTAATGAACTTCAGCTTTTGGGAACAGAAATGCACCCTATTATATAAAAAGGTCATTTCTCACGTTGACAAGGTAGGCTAAAATAAATCTGAATTTGCTTACATTGCAGCTGAACAATTTAAAATGCTTTAAAACATCTTTAATTCCCCAGCTCTAAAGTTGTTATTATACATAATGTACGACAATCATTTTAAATGACATCAAAACAAATCACAATGAATACACTGAAACAGATATAAAGAATAAATGCATCAAAAATATTAACAAGTTAATGTGTTAATTTTGGCATCTCTAATACAAACATTTTAATTTGGAATATCAATGTCAGACTATCTGCTAACACACAATTCTTGCGATATACCAGACAGCGTCAGATAAAGTGACATCAACAATGTCATTTTCCTGCCACAGTATTATCATATCTACAGCAGCTGTTTGTTTTCAGAAGAGAGAGAACATTCCAGAGATGGAGCGGAAATATTGCTGGACCATCAGTGCGGTGTCGTCAAAGAAGCTCACATTTCTGCACTTTAGCTTGTATTACACTAGCAGCCAAGATTTCTATTAGTGTAATAATCTCTTATGCTCACCAAGGCTGTGTTTATGTGATTAAAAATACAGTATTGCCAAATATTATTACAATTTTAAAGAACTGTGTTCTATTTTAATATATTTTAAATTTAAAATTTTCAGCATCATTACTCCAGTCTTCACATGATCCTTCAGAAATCATTCTAATATGATGATCTGGTGCTCATAAGAAACTTTTCTTATTATTATAAATGTTGTAAAGAGTTGTGCTGCTTGATATTTTTTGTGGAAACCATGATTCATGATTTCAAGTTTGATGAATAAAAAAAAAAAAATAATGGAAAAATTAGGGAAACACTACCATTGTGATATACTAGCATTCAAAAGTTTGGGGTAAATAAGTTTAGATTTTTTTTTTTACATTTTCTATGGAATTTCAAATAAATACCGTTTTAAATGTTCTATTAAGCAAAAAAAAAACAAAAAAAAAAACAGTGTATCATGATTTCTACCAAAACAGCATATTAGAATTATTTCTATGGCACTGAAGATTGGAGTAATGGCTGCTGAAAATTCAGCTTTGTCAAGATAGGAATAAATAAAAATAAATAATAATATATTAAAATAGAAAACAGTTCTTTTAAACTGAAATAATATTCCACAATAGTACGGTTTTATTGAATGAATGAATGAATGAATGAATGAATGAATGAATAAATAACCACAGCCATTGTCCACATAAGAAAAAAACATAAAAGTCTTAATTATTCCAAACTTATGACCCATAGTATATTACTTCACATGAGAGAAGACACTAAGACAAAGTTCATATTTAGGTTAAACCTAAACCACTGCCCTTCTATCTAGCATATCTGACAAATCTCCTTCAAAAAACCTCCTTCAAAAAACTTGATGGACTACAACGAACACAAAGACCAATTAGTTCAGGACAAACACGTCTGGCAAGTTGCTAAACTAGTAACACATACCTGACATTTCTTTAACAAAATATGTATCAAGACAAGGCAACAAAGCTGCAACTGAATAGAAGTAGTAAACTAACTTACATGGTGTTGATGTTCCCACAATACCAACCAGAGTTACATAAAATAAATCTTATGTTTATAACCCTTGGCTGTCAAAGTTTAGCACTGTGAAACTGAGTAATTATATCAATCATTTATTTTCAATACTGCTACACAGAAAGACATAAACACATGTGAAGACATAGCGTAACTACACACGCCACTGAGCACAAGATTCAGTTAAGCAATCCTTTTGTGGAACAATGTGATTCACCTTTTTTGTCTTGTGACAGCTTTTTCTCATAAAAGACTGCTAGATATTTCCAGACATGGATACGAAGACATGCACGGGCCAGAAAGAGGTCAGTAAGGTTTGTTACGGCAATACTACCCTCTCGAGCTGACAACTTTAATTTTTGATTAGTTTGAGCAGACATTCTATACATCGGGCAGAGCAGCCTTACAAATGACACCAAATGAGAAATGTTTGGTTTAAAATTGATAACAATTAAAAACAACGCCCACAATGAGCAAGAGTTTTCCAGGTCTGACATGACAATAATGAATAACACATAATAAGAAGTTTAAAAAAACAATGAGTAATTGCACTTTTAAATGTTTCCCCTGTGACAATCCCTGATAAATGATGGCCTGAGAAAGCTAGCCTGTTAATAAGCACACAGTGATCACACACACGGGTATGAGATTAAACAAAGAGTCGGGAAATGATGGTCTTACTGTGTGATGGTGTTCTGCACGCTCTTCTCATTTAGGGTCATTCCAGGAGGCGGGTCATTCTGCAAGGCTAGCAGTTCCTTCTGTAACCTTTTCTGTTGAGAAACACACAAAGTGTTAAACAGAGAAAATCAAATAAAAGAGAAAACGGTCTGTAATATTTTATATTTAGTGTGTGTGCATGTGTGAGATATTTATATATATATATATATATATATATATATATATATATATATATATATATATATACTAACACACACACATTGTATGGGTCATAATTATCGATTTTTCTTTTATGCCAAAAATCATTTGGATATTAAGAAAAGATCATGTTCCATGAAGATATTTTGTAAATTTCCTACCGTAAATATATCAAAACTTAATTTTTGATTAGTAATACTATGCATTGCTAAGAACTTCATTTGGACAAATTTAAAGGCGATTTTCTCAATATTTTGATTTTTTATTTTTTTTTTTTTGCACCCTCAGATTCCAGATTTTCAAATAGTTGTATATCGGACAAATATTGTCCTATCCTAACAAACCATACATCAATGGAAAGCTTATTTATTCAGCTTTCAGATGTATAAATCTCAATTCAAAAAATTTTACCCTTAAGACTGGTTTTGTGGTCCAGGTTCATATATACACATACATATATACACACACACATACACATATACACATATATATACACATATATACATATATATATATATATATATATATATATATATATAACAGCAATTAAATGTTCTGATATAAGGAAGAAGAAAAAGATACACTGTTAAACTATTATTTTTCCAATAATAAACAAACAATACGTAATTAAATAATATAACAAATTATATATAATTAATAAATAATGTCCAAGTAAACATTTAGTTATTTAATTATATACACTGTATATACACACACACAGTCTCATCTTAATATAGTCATATGCAGAGGATAACAGAATATGGGGTAAAAAAAAAAAAAAATAGAAAACCACTTAATGTAAAGAAGATGGCAGGATTATCAGTCAGAATTAGTACAATAAATTTTAATTTTTTTTTTTTCAAATTTAGTCGTATTAGATATATCTGAGAATTGAAATTCAGTACAGTATTCAAAATACTGTTATTACTTGCATATTTAAATCTATATACATCCTCTTAATATTTTTACCACTAAGAGCTGTGTGACAACAAACATTGCCTATATTTTGGTATTGCTCATATTCTAATTCAACACAAAACAGCGCCTTATACATTAAGTCAATTCAACTAAACTATAACTTCAAATTTTCTATCAAACCTTACCTGTCAAAGCTGGATAAAAATAAGTAAATATACTGATATTATGATTTCAACCCATTCAGATAGCAAACTCGTGATAGTTCCAGTACCAGCACTGTGTAATGTGTTCTTTAGGTCGGCTGTGTTTTTGGTGAATCAGTAGTTTATGAGAGTCCTGCTGTTGCTTTTAAAACAGCGAGAAATCTCACCCTGACAGCTCAGGAGCAGCGAAGAGGACAAGTTATGATTTCAGAAATATCACTGCAATATTCCATCCCTTAATTAGGCGTATCCAAAAAAACAGCATTTACAGCATCAGAGACGACACACTCGACACCTGATCAAGGAGTGATTGATAGATTAAACAGAGCTAGATGTCAGCTGTGATCTTACCTGCATCGACGCCATGATGGATCCCCCTGCGTCAGTGACGCACAGTAACGCAGCGCGACTGACGTCCCCGTCACGTGACACACGAGCGCTTCTGTGCTCTGAAACAAACACTTTATTTTCTAATTAATTGCTACTAGTTAACTGTTAATTAATCAGTTATAATAATTAATAAATATCTGTTCCTTTTAATAAATATAAGTATTTTGTTGGAACGAGTTTAAAATTATTTATTTATTTATTTTCAGTATAATCGTTTTGTAATAAATATAAATGTCTATCAATTCATTATTCTGTCACAGAAAGTCGCATTTGGAATGACTTTCAAAATACAGATGTGTTTTTCGAGTTAAATATCCTTTTAAATGATTAAGTAATTATTATTATTACTATTAATCATTATAATAACTGACACATTATTATTATTATTTTTTTAATATAAATGTAATTCGTTATTCTGCCACAGAAGAAAGAAAGGCACAGGTTTGGAACATTTTTATTTTTGGATGAACAATTCTTTTTAATTATTAATATTGCTCTTAATACTAGTTATAATTAATACGTATCTATACTTTTTAATCAGTATCTATTATTATTATTATATTACATACGAAAGAAAGTGCATGGGTATAACAACTTTCAAGATACAGTTTTTTTGTTATTTTTTTTGGGCGAGCAATCTTCCTTCTTAATTAATAGTAATTATAATAATCAATACATGTCTATACTTTTAATAAATATCTATTATTGTTTCATTTTTGGGTCAGGAATCTTTTAAATTGTTATTAATTATGTATTATCATCTACTCTTAATCTTTCTAATTAATTATTCTGTCAGACAAAAAAAAGTCATCTGGGTTGGGACAACATACAGATTTATTTGGGTGACATTTTTTTTAATCACTGTCCGTTTTATGGTACAATGAAACCATAATTTACTGTAATTTAGCACAAACTACACTCAGTTCTCTATTTAACTGTTTTGGAAATACATAGAGGTTTGCTTCACTCTGTGTTCACTTGTGTCTTGCAAGACATAGAAGTTTGACAATGATATATTTGGTTCATCCGTTTTTATTCCTAGTGCGAATGGCGCAAGGACAATTACAAAAGACTTGCGAATACAAAATGATTGTAAGACATTTAAAACACAAATCATCTAGCCGTTTTAAATTACAACACACCACAAAAAAAAAAAAAAAAAAAACGCAAAAATGCACAACATTCATAAATACACACTCATAAATCATAGGAACACATATGATGGCAAACAAATGGCAAGTAAGTCGATCACAGTATAACACATTCTCCGTTCCTATCTAACAGTCTAGAAAGTTTGCAGCCATAAGCAATTCCAGCGCAATCTCAGGAGCAATGGGGAATTCTGGGATTTCTGTTGAGCTGTTGGTGTAGATAGGTAAAATACATGCAAACTTTGGAGAGAACATGAGACGGGATCTCCCGGAAGTTCACCTCATTGGTTTCATTTTCAGCAAACTGACCTAGAAGAAAACATGCAAATATTAGTTAGCGCTTCCTCCTACTGTTCAGATATTGCTAAAATGTTTCTGAAAACAAATGACTGATGGAAGAATTCCACAATAAACAAATGCTGTTTCATAACAGCTAGACTTTGACCATGTTTCATCCTCACCAGGTCCACTCAGCATAGCCTTGATGGTGCCAGAGGTTAAAGCATGCTCTCTCTTCACAATAAACTCATGGCCATCTGAAGAGATCAGCTTTACATACATGGCATCAGGGCCTTCACAACCACCGTAAGTCCGCTCTTCAACATCTGCTGGTCCGCTCTTCAACATCTGAAGCTAAACAGACATGTATAGAAGTAATTTTACCAGGAATAAGGACGAATAACGAATTTGTTAAGTTCAAATCATTAAAAGCATCTGAAAAAAGCATTCCTATTTGCAAATAAATGAGAATCCGATACAAACCCATAGTTTCACAGGCGCTGCTGTATTACTCCTGCAAACAACAGAGCAAAACATAAGGCTTATGATAGTGTATTGCACAGGAAAATATAGAAATTATTGTAAATCAGCAAATGAGAAAGAAAGAGAGAGATAGTAAGAACACTTAGAAATAAAACAGAGGGCTAACGGATAACAAAAATCCTCTAAGTTCTATCAAAAAGGCTGGTTTTTGTGTTTATTATCTTTTGTTGTACTTGATATTTACATACTTGTTCTCATTTTTTCTTAAACCGTCTCATAAAAGCACATTGTTACGATGACAACAGTAAATTTACACATAATTTTGAAAGCGATAAATCACATTAACTTATCTATCTTTTCTTCTTTAAGTAATCGATTAATACTATAACCAAATCTATATTGTGGTTAATAAATGTACAACTGTCACACTTACCACGAATTAAAACAACAAAACAAGTTTCTTGAGAAATAGTGACACTGAGTACTTCCAGTTCAAAAATGTGGCTCATAATTAAAAGTCCTCGCTCTAACGTCCAACCAGCACTAAGGTAAATAAATTATTTTATTTTTACATTACATACCAAGGTTGAAGAAGCTCAGAAAAGTCCAAACACACACTGATTGGTGATTTAATTAGTGTGTTTTTATGTATGTATATACCTTGAAGAACCCAAAAGTCAAAAACGCAAAGTATTTAATATACCTAAACCTTTATTTAAAAACAATACTATCCAAATAAAAAGTGATATTTTACATTATAGGACATAGTAGCCCATAACAAATCTGTCCAGCAGATGGTGCAAATTGTGCCTGTTAGAATCAGAATGAAAAACTAACATATATGATTTGATTTCTGTAAATAATATCAACTACAATCAATTTAGATACTTGCTTACAGAATTTCGACCACTCTTTCGAGCCCCCATTTCCATTATGTTTACATTTTGTTGGTTATAATGAAATACTACTAAGTGTAGAATAGGTGAAGTACGAATAGTTGCACGCAAAAATAATTATTTAATTTTTTAGAATTTTATTTTATTTTATTTTATTTTATTTTATTTTTATTTATTTATTTATTTATTTATTTATTTAATTTATTTATTTATTTATTTATTTATTTAATTAATTTTATTTTATTTTTGCACTGAGTATACTCATATACTCATATATGGGAAGTTGAAAATTGAAGTTTTTCCAGCACGGACTACAGACCGTAAGGGAGTGTCTGTTTCCATCTGTTTCTGGTTGTGTCATTAATGCTTGTTATGTAATTCAGTTATGTAAATATTCTGTTTCTATTATATTTGTGTTGGCTCTGTGGGAGAGCGTCTGTGTGTCACGTGACCAGAGGAAGGCGAGTCTCGAGACCGTAAACAACATGGCGCGTCACGAACCTGGAGACTACTCAGGGAAATACAAGCGATTAGCGTACTGAACTCCCTCGTTTATAAGCTTAATGTTTGATAACACCGTTTTGTGGATATTTACCGAGGTCTGCAGGAAGAAACCAACGGAGCAGAAGAGCTGTCAAAGCGCTGTTACCATTTAACTGGTAGGTGTGTCTCTTTTGTAGGTCGCTACAGTGTGCTAGCATGAGCGCTAACTTATAAACAAAGGGTTGTTTTGGCTGTGTATTTAACGTAATAATTAGGTTTTTATGTATTTTGCTTTTTAAAACTCTTAGTTTGTAAATATGGAACCATTATATGAAGTGTTCGTCCCATGTCATTTGCTCTTTTCAGTTCTAGCCTGTCAGTTACATCACAGCCTTTTGTAAGCTAATTTAAATCAACTGTTTAATGTCATAATTTCGCAAGTCAAGCAAATATTGGGATATTAATAACACTGACACACAACACAATTAATGAAAAACATCGGTGTTCATTTTGTCGTAATACATACGCATTTATCCATCACAAATATATGGACAGGAAAGTATATTTCTTGTTATTTGGGTGTATGTGCAATTATTTACAGTATTAGTAAAACTGGTGCCAAATGTCTTTAAGATAATCCTAGAGTTGTTTATATATTGTTTTTTAAATTAATAATAATAATAATAATTTTCTCAGACATGTTAAAATGTATAAAAGCCTTAATAAAGTCCTGTAGTGAAAATGAATAAATCTTTTTATTTTTTTCTTCTCTTATTTTTCTCAATAATTTTAACATATAATACCATTAAAACATTTGGGGTCAGTAAGATTTAACAAAAAGTAAATAAATTCATGTTTTTATTCAGCAGTGCATTATATTGATCAAAAGTGACACAATAAATAAATGTACAACGTTATAAAAGATTTCTATCTTGAATAAATTCTGTTCTTTTAAACTTTTTAGTCACCAAAGAATCCTGAAAAAATAAAATAAAGTTTCAGTTTCCACAAAATATTAGGCAGCGCAACTGTTTTCAATGTTAATAATGATAAGAAGAAATGTTAAATCAAAATCACCATATTTCTGAAAGATCTTGTGACACAGAAAACTGGAGTAACGGCTGCTGAATATTCAGTTTTGCCATCACAGGTATAATATTCGGGTGTATGTCATATTTTTGATGTACTTACTAAAAGATGTTCAATATCTTTAAAGAATTTTTAGCATCATTTATAATATATATTGCTTTTTTATATATAATGATATGAATGTGATTGCATGTATTGCTAATTCAGTCTATCAGTCTATGGGCTCTCAGTCCAGTTCTGGGATGTCCGGTCGGGGCCCTGGCAACAACCCAGACCAGTCAGAACCAGAACCCAACCAGAATTCCAATCAGACGGGTCGCACACAGGCCGAGAGGCAATCAGGATCTGAAGAGGACGTTGACTTAGCACAAGTTCTGGCGTACCTACTGCGAAGGTACTTATAGAACCTACATTTATTTGGTGATCCCTTATCTGGGCTGCATTTTAAACATGTTTTGGATCTCTGCCACTTCCTCTTTTGTCATATGGGTATTGAAAAGTATTCTTCCCTTTCCTCAATTGTAGGGGCCAGGTCCGCCTGGTCCATGGAAGTGGAGCAACGGGCCTACAGCTTGTGCAGTCATATTCAGACTCAGATGAGGACAGCGATGGGGCTTGGGATGGGCGGCTAGGACATCGATATGACCCTCCAGGTGAGAATTATGGACTGTATGGCATAATTTTCAGTCTACAAAAGTGAGCAATGATGCCATAAATACCACTGAATTAAACATTTCTGTGGTCATTTGCTATGCCTTATTTATTCTCGTTTAGTGGATGCCCAACCAGACACACAGGAAGTTGACCGCAGTGAGATCCACACTCAGATCCTGCTTGCCACTGCTTCCTCAGGCTTAAAGGGCAGACACAGTTTCACACATATGCTGGCAGAGGTAAGACAGGTCTAGGGCTGTATATCTTAATGTACATTTATAGCAACAATGCAATGAGTCTGAATGAGCAGCTCAGCAGTTTTACTGATTTGTAATTAAGAAATTAGGAAATCTTTATACAGCCAAATAGAGTAGAGTTCAGAAATGTGCAACTTTCTATAACCTAACTGTGTATTTCTTTCTGAAGCGGGAACAGGGACGGTGTCGTGGATCGAGTTTCTCTCATGGAGAGTGCAGCCGAATCCGTTCACAGTAAGTGCAGCTTAAATGCTATGCTATAATAATAATGTATATTTGAAACATTTAAATGTAAGATACTCACAGATACAGAGGCACACATGTCAGTACATTTGAAATGGAGATTTCTTTTCTAAAACTGATCAGTCTTTGCATACATATAATAAATCATATACATTTCCTCATAGTTTCCTGCCAAATCATGTGGTATTTAAGGACACCTACCAGCAGAAAGTCTTTTGTGGAGTGTACAGTGATGAGGGAAACATGTTCCTGTCTGCATGCCAAGGTGAAACTAATTCAATACTTTGTCATTAGTATTTATTTTCTATTTTTAGTAGTTTCCAAATGCCAGTCATGTCTTAGACATGTCTCAGACATGCATAATGAAGTTCTACAAAAGTCCTATAGTGTAATTGTTTCAATCTTTTTTGGCTTTAATTTACTACCGTTCAAAAGTTTGAGGTCAGTAAGGTTTATTTTTTTGTAAGAAATGCAAGAATGCATCAGACTGATAAAGTGACATTAAAGACATGTATAATGTTACAAAGATTTCTAGTTTAAATGAAAAAATGTGCATGGTTGTTACAAAAATATTACACAACACCTCTGTTTTCAACATTGTTAATAATAAGAAATGTTTCTTAAGCACCAAATCAGCATATTAGAATGATTTCTGAAGGATCATGTGACACTCAAGATTGGAGTAATGGCTGCTAAACAATCACCTTTGCCATCACAAAAATAAATTACATTTAATAAATATTAAAATAGAAAATGGTAATTAAAATAATGATAATATTTCACAATATTACTGTATTTTGATCAAATAAAAACAGTCTATGTGAGCATAAAAGATTTATTTCAAAAGCAAACACACAAAAATCTTTGAACTGTAGCGCAAACAATATCTTATACTCTCCTTTTTCTGTCTTTGTTTTTATAGATCAGAATATCAGGTTATATGATACTAGCAGGGGCCGTTTTACTCTAAAGAAGACAGTGAAGGCCAGAGACGTGGGCTGGAGCATTCTGGATGTGTGTTTCACCCCTGATGCACGTTGTGTGCTGTACTCCAGTTGGTCTGACTACAGTAAGACAGGGCCAGGTCACTTAAACTGCTTTGTTGGCACTACTGTCATTTATTCCAGTAATACATAACTGTCTGTGCTCCCTCTCTTTAGTCCACGTGTGCAGTGTAGATGGGGACAATGAAACACACACCGCTCTGGACCTCAAGTTAGTGTTTCCTCATAGTACATTTTAGCATTAAAACTCAGGTAATCACCTGTACGCTTCCTCTTCATGTGGAAGACAGACAGTAGAACAGATTTCCATAACCATTCATCACTACAGCCATCATGTGACTGTGGGCTAACCAAAACTCAACACGCTGGCAAAGTGTAATCTGAAGGAAGTAATGACCAAATGTGGCTGTTTTTATATATTTTAGGGACAATTCTTAATTATTTATGAGTCCTCTTATTTTTAAATCTTTTTCATATATAATCATATATAAATAACAGATATTTGTTAATTCTCAAAATATGTAAGAACAGTAAGCCCCCCATATTGAAATTATAATTAAATTTCCATAACTCTTCAGATATGCTAAAAATGCCAATAGTCGTCTTTGCCAGTTTGTTTCTGCCTCTCCTGTTAAATTCACATGACCATGTTGACGTCTTTTCTGCATTGCATAACATTTAGTGACCATCCTGTGATAATAAACTAGAGGTTTGGTCTTGCTCTGTTCATTGCCAAGGAAGGTAGAGCTGTGTGTATGGAAATGAGTTTAGATGTTTAAAGATTTATATTTATTTATGTTTTAGTATAGCCCGTGAGGTATATTGAACGTAATCGCCATAGAAATGACTGTAGTTGTTAGTGTTTAGTGTTGCTGATGCTGACAGGTGTCTTTTCTTCTTTCAGTCCTGATGAAAGGAGGTTCTGTGTTTTCTCACTGGCAGCATCCACAGATGGAAAAGAAATTTTAGGCGGGTTAGTAACATACTATGGTCTAAGAAAACTAACCCCAGAAAATGATCCTGTACTAACTATGTGTTGAAACTTGTTTTGTTTTTTTGATTTCCACTATTGGAGTGTTTTTTATTTTATTTTGTTTTGTTTTGATTTATTTTTTATTTTTTTAATTATATTTATAAGCAGAATAACCACCAACCATACACAGAAAACTAAAGTGTTCCTTTATTCTTACTGAGATGCTTTTTGTCTCTATCAAATAGAGCAAATGATGGCTGCCTGTATGTGTTTGATCGTGAACAAAACAAGAGAACTCTAAAGGTATGATTTACATATTAATAGTAATAAAAGAGCATAAGTTTGCACTTTTAATCCAGGGACAAAATTCCTAGAAAAACTTTTATTTAGAGGCTAGTGGAAGAGAAAAAGTCACAAATACCCCATCATCAGTAACCCAAAAAATGTTACTGTCTAATGTTTGATCTGCTGCACTTCTAAATACAGTAAATGTCTTTCGGTTGAATTAATGGTGCAAGCTTTTTACGTTTTATTGGATCAATATCAGTTAACTCTACTGTCAACCTGTCATACTTCTCAGCCGTCCTGTGACTTTAAGCCTTGCGTAATCTTTACAGCTCCCTTCAAAGGTCTATCGTTCTGCATTTAATGTGATCATTGATACACAAGATAGATTTACTGAGAACATTATCCAGACATTGCCCTCTGTAGCATGACTCATGTGAATTTGTTTGTTTATCTCACCATCTTTCAGATCGATGCTCATGAGGATGATGTGAATGCCGTAGCGTTTGCAGACAGTTCATCACAGCTGCTGTTCTCAGGCAGTGATGATGCTCTGTGTAAAGTATGGGACAGACGTACCCTCAGAGAAGACAGACCACAGCCTGTGGGTCATCTGGCCGGACACAGAGATGGAATCACCTTCATACACAGCAAGGTATAATAGAACAATTCACACAGTCATTTTTGATGGTATTATTGTCAAGACATTATGTTTTACAATGCAGTTGTAAACTGCATAAACCTTTTACATAATATTATGTGATTAGATGTCAGATGATTGTGAGCATAGTACAATATACACTTCAGTTTGGGGTCAGTATAATTTCTAAATTATTTTTAAAAGAAGTTTTATGCTCACCAAGGCTGCATTTATTTGATAAAAAATACAGCAAAAACTGTAATAATGTGAACTGTTTTCTATTTTAATGTAATTTATTCCTGTGATGCAAAGCCAAATTTTTAGCAGCCATTATTACAGTCTTCAGTGTCACATGATCCTTCAGAAATCATTCTGATAGGCTGATTTGGTGCTTAAGAAACATTACTTGCTATTATCAATGCTGAAAACACTTGTGCTGCTTAATATTTTTGTGGAGACCATGATACATTTACATTCAGAATTCTTTGATGAATAGAAAGTTCAAAAACTTTTTGTAACAATGTGAAAGTCTTTACTGTCACCTTTGCTCAATTTAATGCATGCTTGCAGAATATAAGTATTAATTTCTTTAAAAAAAAATATACTGACCCCAAACTTTAAACAGGAGTGTATATTGAGGAATCATTTATCAGTTTATGTAAAAGAATCAAATCAAACTGACAAATAAATACTATAACATCTATTGACATCAAATCTATTGATGTTTAAAAATTAATTAATAAATTAATAATTCAATTTTCTAATTGTATTTACAAATATATAGAGATTTAAAGAGATTTAATTCATGTTTAAAAGTTAAAATACAAAATAATACATTAAACACAACATTTAAATAGCATTTATTTTTACTATTAATAATAATATTATTTGTAATATAATATTATTTGAAAAGTAATTATTTACATTTTTAAGGAATACGTGATTGATTTCTTTATTTTATTTTTTAAGTGGTACTCCTAGTAAAATATACACTTAAAATAACAGCAGCCTTTTGTGTAAGTACTTATATGAAGTATTTATTTAAACTACATACCAGAAATATGTGGACAGTCCCTTTTTCAATGAATGGGTTTGACTATTCGAGGTGCATTCAAGTGCATAAGAGCAAATCGTGGGTGACCACATACTTTTGGCCATGTATCGTATGTCACAGCAAATAAGATGAAGGTAGATAAGCACTTAAAGAGCTAGACTGTTATTATAAAAGTTGCAGGTTCAAATTTATGTATGTATGTTATCCTAAAGGGCGATGCTCGGTACTTGATCAGCAACTCCAAAGATCAGACCATTAAGCTGTGGGACGTGAGGAAGTTTTCACCCAAAGAGGGGCTCGTGTCCTCACGGCTCGCTGTCACGCAACAGAACTGGGACTACCGCTGGCAGCAGGTTCCCCAGAGAGGTGCGTTATCATGCTTGAATAACTATAATAGACCTTATAGACCTGCTTGTTTATTGTCAACATTAATTTTACCGATGAACACAAAGCGCCTGTTTTGACTTGTTATTTTGTTGGCCTGCAGCACTAAAGAGGCATAAGCTGACTGGTGACACCTCTGTGATGACCTACAGGGGTCACGGGGTTCTGCACACACTCATTCGCTGCCGCTTTTCCCCTGAATTCAGCACTGGACAGAAGTTTATTTACACAGGCTGTTCAACAGGCAAAATCGTCAGTAAGTGGATACTAATTGCAAGTGTGAAATTGTCTTTGAAAGTGGCTTTTTATTGTCATGCAGATCGGCATTATTTCACCTCCTCCCATCTTTTTTGTAGTCTACGATGTGTTGACGGGAGGCATTGTGTCCAAATTGTCCAATCATGACGCATGTGTGAGGGACGTCAGCTGGCACCCGTATCAGAACAACATGGTCAGCAGCTCTGTAAGTAAAACCACTGTTGAATACTAGTGTTTATTTTGTTAATGAAAACAATGATGAACAGTATTTGTTGACAACCTTTTTTCATGACTAAGACTAGGCAAGGCCACACAACATCATTAAACATTCTGACTATATCTTTAGTCAATATCATTGACAAAAACACTAACACTCTAACCCTCTAACACTTGAATTTTCTATTCTGTTTCTATTCTACTACTTGTTTTCTTTTTATTTAAAAAAAATAAACCCTCTAACACTAGCGTTCTCTATTCTTTTTCTGTTCCATCTGCTTGTTTTCTTTGTATTTATTTAAAAATGAACCCTCTAACACTAGCGTTCTCTATTCTTTTTCTATTCTATCTACTTGTTTTCTTTTTATTTATTAAAAATGACCCTCTAACACTGGCGTTCTCTATTCTTTTTCTATTCTTTCCACTTGTTTTTCTTTGTATTTATTTAAAAATGAACCCTCTAACACTAGCGTTCTCTATTCTTTTTCTATTCTATCTACTTGTTTTCTTTTTATTTATTAAAAATGACCCTCTAACACTGGCGTTCTCTATTCTTTTTCTATTCTTTCCACTTGTTTTTCTTTGTATTTATTTAAAAATGAACCCTCTAACACTAGCGTTCTCTATTCTTTTTCTATTCTATCTACTTGTTTTCCTTTTATTTATTAAAAATGACCCTCTAACACTGGCGTTCCCTATTCTTTTTATATTCTTTTAACTTGTTTCTTTATATTTATTTAAAAAATGACCCTCTAACACTAGCGTTCTTTATTCTTTTTCTATTCTATCTACTTGTTTTCTTTTTATATATTATAAAAATAAAAAAAACAGGACTTGTTACAGTACTTACATATTATTGCTCTTTTGTTGGTTTTGATTGCTTCTATTGTCCTCATTCTATAGTCAATTTGGGTAAAAGCGTCTACTAAATGTAAATGTAAATTTAAAAAAAAGATGAGACTAAAATGCAAAAAAAATAAATAAATAAATAAAAAAACACATTCAAAATCTCTCTATATTTTATTTTAACAAAAAAAAAAAGAGTATAAAAATGTAGACCTCCAGAAGTTTTCATGCTTGTGGTTGCCAGATGTCAAGAGCCACCAATCAGAGCTTTTCTCTTACAAGGATGCTTTTTTAATCTGTTTTGCTTAATCTTGTACTTAAACCTGGCAACCATTCTGGTCTAAGAAAACAGAAAAAAAATCTGATAAAAATAATAAAGATAAAGATAATCTGAAAAAAAAAACAATACAGCCAGTTTGTTCCTTCACAATGAACGTTTGTGCTGTTTACGCCAACTAAATCTGCAATTAAACCTTCTCAGTGATGAACTCTGTGCCATAATACAAAGTCTTTTTGTTGTTTTAATAGAAAAACATGAATATAATTTGGAATTATTGGAATTAAGAATAGGTATTTCAGCAAAGTTGTAGCTTTTGAGAGAAACTTTTGAGTTTACCAGTTTTCATAATGTAGGGCTAATATAAATCAGGAAACAAGATAGTAATAGTCATAGGATAGGTAAAATAAACCATGTATATGATTTGACATTCCCTTGATTTGTGCTTATAGGTGAAAGTGCAAGAATTCTGATGGAATTTCTCAAATAACAACAATCATAGAAATCACGATTATTGTTTTGAGCAAAATAATTGCGATTATTGGTTTAACCACTATGCAGCATGACTGAAATATGAATATAAGTTTCTTAAGTTCAAAAGATTTCATTGACTAAAACTAGACTCATTAAACAAAAAATTGTATAGGTTGACTAAATATGTTAAAAACGAAACAGGACATTTGACACAGGACTAAGACTAAGACTTTTGAACTCATTGACTGTCTATTTTACTTCTCATTACATTTGCTCAGTGGGATGGTGCCATCCGTCTATGGGAACACACGCAGAACCACCTTCTGGACAAAGATCGAGAGAGGATGAACGTGGATATGGTTGACATGAAAACCAAACGCTATTGATGACGTCAGAGGTAGATGGTGCCATCATAGCAGGAATGGGATAAAGGAAAAGGAATAAGGAAAAACAAATCAGAAAAAAGAACAAATTTTGTTCAGAGAATTTTGTGAAATCATGTTGATGTAGTGTTAGGCAGGGTCTTCAGGTGTTTGTTTGATTTCACATTACCGGTACAAAAGATGATAGAAATATGTTTAAACTAAAAGGATCATTTAGTTAATGGAAACGGGGCGTGCTGTGATTTCTCTTTTATGCCTCTCTGTCAACTCGGAGATGACCGTTTAAGCTTAAGTGAAGACTTTGAGTGAATTTCACCAATATAAAGAACGCATGATTTCAGACAGGCACAACACAACTGCTTTGCTTGACAAATTACTGTATGGTAACTGTGTTGCTTTACCCAAAAAAGCAATACTTGCATAATGAAATATAGCAAAATATTTTACACCTAATGGACATGTTTCTAAAAGTCCAAAGAATTCTGGGAATAATTCTAAATATTGTAAGATATTTTATTGCAATTAATGTTCAGAATTTGATTTTTTAGTTCAATGTAAAAAAATGTTTTCTTTGTCAAAACGTGTGTTAAAAGTGTGCATGTGGAGACATAGCTGTGGATTTACGGGTACGGGAGCGAGTTTCTTTATGTGTATGTATGTGAGTGCGTGTGCAGATATGTTTCTGTTGACAGAGGTTTGATTTGTGTATGATTTAAGTGCATTTAGAATTCATTGGAACACCGACAAAATTGTTTTACAAGAATAATTAAACTTATGCGCACAACTTTGTTTGTTTGGACTATAAATTGCATCTCAAATATTTCAGTCAGCTGCAAGCAATACAGTTAGTTTGCGTTGCAAACTTACTAACTATGGTTTTTAATGGTTTGTTAATAGCGAGAATTGAACCTTAAAATAAAGTGTGACCAAAAAGGCTTAGAAGAAACACAATACATTCACTAGATTGGATTGTAAGTTTTATATTTGTTGTTTTTTTATGTGTATGTGTTCTGTTTTGTATCTTTTTGTTTTGTTTTTGTCTGGTGTTATCCTTTTTGTCCAGTTTTTTTGTTTGTTTTTTTGTTTTGTGTGTGTGTGTATGTGAGTGTGTGTTTGTGTGTATTTGTTTTGTATCGTTTTTTTTTTGTCTGGTATTATGCTTTTTCAGTTTTATTTTTTTATTTATTTTTTTATTTTTATTTTTTATGTGTGTATTCTGTTTTGTATCTTTTTGTTTTGTTTTTGTCTGGTGTTATGCTTTTTGTTCAGGTTTTTTTTGGTTTGTTTTTTTGTTTTTTTATGTGTGTGTGTTCAGGGGGGTGTTCCAGAAAGCAGGTTATGAGACATACCAGGTATGTTTAAGAGTAAGTGAGCGGATAACCTCAACTTTCGGTTCCAAAAACGGAGGTAACTTTCAGGGTATGCAAGTAGCCATAGCAACTTGCTCTCTGAAGATAACCTGCTCCGGAGTAGGTTATGTTTCAGGGTTGGCTTACTTCAGAGCTATCAGCGCATAGCATGCGTTCTCTACTGACAAGACTCCAGTGGGCGTTAGAGATTCCGCACAATATTATATATTATTACAATAAAGTTTATATATACATGTGTGTGTGTATATATATATGTATATATATATATATATATATATATATATATATATATATATAGTTGTGTGATATATAATATTATTCTAATATGCTTATTATAATAAATATAATATAAATAAAAATATAATATATTTATTGGCATATATAATAGTTATCTGTATAAATTATAAAACACTATTATGACAAGGTAATGTTTATTTTATTATATAATATATATGTTTATTGTATTTTATTATCATCTCACACATCATGGAGCTGCATTTTCTATAATGTATTTTTATAATAAGAATACAGATCTTATATTACTAATTATATAATTAGCATCAAACAAACAATATAATTCTTATTCTGAAGGATTAAAGATTAAAAAATGAATGACCCCCCTGTTTTGTATCTTTGTTTTGTTTTTGTCTGGTGTTATGCTTTTTGTTCAGTTATTTATTTTTTTTGGGGGGGTTTGTGTTTTGTTTTGTGTGTGTGTGTGTTTTGTATCGTTTTGTTTTTGACTGGTGTTATGCTTTTTGTTCATTTTTTGTTTGTTTTTTTT